>CM042011.1:88301607-88901607 GCA_023525715.1 Cichorium intybus
GCTGATAAGTATAAAAGTATGTTTGTCGAATAAAGCTCATTTAGTGACTTGTGTTGTTTTCATTTATTGTGATTTTGTCTAAACAACATTTCTTTACTTGTTCTTATTCCTAGATTAATATTGTTAGATTTTGTATTTTATTAATACACACATACATACATACAATACATATAGATGCATAGATACATACATACATACATACATACATACACAGACACACACATACGTACATACATACATACATACATACATACATACATACATACATAAATACATAAATACATACATATAACACAAGCTTTCACGTTTATAATTCATAAACAAAATTAAAACCATTGTTGTCAGTATCTCAACCTTGATGTTAAAATCTTATAATCTGAAGGTCGTACATGCGAAAAAAGTTTTTTTACACTGATGTTGAAGTAAGTTTTGTACTCGGATATTAAGATCCCAACCAGGATCGTATGATCTTATCTCAACATGATCCTTCATCTTTAATATTTATCAGACAATCAATGTTTTAATTTTTAAAAGGTTGAAAATTCGTTATTGTTGTTCAAAAGCTGTAGGTTGAGGCTAAAGAGTTGTCCCTTTTGTGATCATGTGTCATTAGTAATCATGACTTACCATGTTTTTTTTTATGGTCGACATGTTTTTTTCTAGGATTCATATCTAAAAGTAAAAAAAGGAATGGTTATTACTTAAAAAGTTAAAACTGATTCTATCATAATCCGTTCAATTATAATCGTTATTGCACAAACAACATATTGTAAGTAAATTGAGAGATTTTGTATGATTTTTTGATCATATATTGTAAAAGACTCGTATGTAAGATCCAATATTACTAAATTTAAAAAACTTTAAAACTTTCTTTTAATTTTTTAATTAAATACATGGATAAACGTATACTTTTTTCGTCCCTCTCATTCGAAAAGACTTTAAGAAGACCAAGTCACCAAGCGCAATGATCTAGGAAAAAACGTGGGAACCACACAAAGGAATCCCATGTACATTCACGTTCTCAAACCCTTGAAAACAATTTCTCATGAGGCCTCTTGGTTTTCTCTTTTCATGAATTTTATCTCAAACCTTTTCAGAAATATAGAATCAATCCTGCTAGAAGTTTAAGCATTTCCGCTTGATTCCAATTTGTACGTGCAAAACAAATAAAAAGTTTCCCACGTGGCTCCACGTGAAATGTTGTTGGGAAATAAACCAATTTGCTTTTGAATATCCAAGTTTTTCCTTCGTTTCAAAGATAAATATTCATCTACGTAATATACCTTATGTTTGTCTTTCTTATAATAGATCACTTTTGATAGAAAATATATACAAATATATCTCTTATTTTACAAAATTAATTTAAAATTACACATCAAAACACCCCTAATAATGTTTTCAAAAAGTTGTGCAATAAATTAATTGCTAGATGATTTATTTATGCTACGAAATTATACGTTATACCGATTAATACAATGAAATAGATCGATAATAATGTATACAATAGTATTTTAACTTGTTACCAACTTTTATATTAATTCGTGCAGCATAGCAGATTTCTTAGCAATATACTACTAGAGTTTGGGTAAAAAGTTGAAATATGGTTTGCTAAATTGATTAAAAATCTGACTCTTATATAGAAAAATATATTAGGATTTCGTACAGAAAAATTAACCCTAAAACTGTTAATGGAGTCCGCTGGGCCCTATGCACCTACACATTAAGGGAGGATGATATTTTGGCCTTGTCCAATATCTATAATGGCCATGGCCCATGGGTAATTGAGTATCGTGTTATAACTCTTACCAAACTTATTTAAACTTGTTATATTTTTGGGCATCCACTGTTTTTTATTATTGGTTAGGTTTTGCAGTGTCGTTGACATTGATTTAGTGATGACTTGTTAATATTCTGTTTTAACATACATATTAATTACATTAATTCAAAGGTTTTGATGGATATGTTCACAATCTGTGACGGTTACAAAAATATATGACTTCGAGGATATCAGAATCTTGTGTTTGATTCTTGGTATTATCATTCTTATACTATGGTCATATGCAACGTTAATTTTATAAGAAAAAAGACAATTTTAGTTGGACCGCATGAATATGGTAGTGTATTCTGTTCGAACCGCATAAATTTAGTTGAACAAAAATCAAAGACTATAACTATATATAAAAATATTCATGTGAACTTTTCTATCGACATCAAAAGTTAGGTATGTTTCTCCAAATTGGTTTTGGTATTTAGCATCATAAGAAAGTAACGAATTTTATAGGAAAAAAAAAAAAAGACAATTAAGGCTTTGAACTCCCAAACAACAGGTGCCCCGGCCCCTACACCAAGCAAACTCATTGGAATAGCTTCATGCACAACCTAACATAACCCTCACCTTCAATCAACCTTTCATTTACATTACAACATTAACATGCATGTATATATACGTCCCTTTTCCGTTGTGTCAATATAAAACGCATCTGTCTCTTAATTTCACCAACACATCAATACCAATATCGGAGAATATTTAATTTCAGATAAAGAAAAATGGCAATGAGAGGAAGAAGTGGTAGAACTAATCCTAGCCGTCCACCACGGTTGATAGTCGGCCGTGTGTATGAACAGTTCAAGCCCATGTCAGAATGGAGACAAGAAGATGACCACGACACTCTTCTCGTTTATCTCCCTGGTAATAACTAAATTCATCAATCTGTTTTTCGGAGATAGATTTTATAGTTTGATAAGATTTAACCGAATCCGTTATCTTTGAAGGTTTCCAGAAAGAATACATCAAGGTTACAACCGAAGACGTGAGCACCGTTAGGGTTCGTGGGGAGCGTCTGATTGCCGAAAACAAATGGAGTCGCTTTCAGGAAGATTTTCGAGTTCCTGAAAACTGTGATATGAGAGGTATTCGAGCAAGATTTGATGGAGGAATCCTGACGATTACAATGCCTAGGAAGATCACCGCCACCGCCACCACCACCACCGCCCCGACCACCACCACAACCACCGCGCCTCGAGTTGCCCCTAAAGCCGAAGAACAACCCGTCAGGAGAACAAAGCAAGAAGAAGCGTTACCAAAGCCTAAAGAAGAATCCAAGGAAAAAGCAACTGCTCTTGAATCCGGAAAGAAACCAGACAGGCCTCGAAGTCCTTTAACTATTCCACCACAACCGATGCCACCTTCTTCTTCATCGAGGCCACCGATACAAGAACCAACAAAAACCGTCCCAGAAGCAAGGGAAAAGGACGAGGAACTTACGTTTGGATCACTACCAACGAGAGTTCCTAAGAAAGACACACGCAATCTTGTTGAGAAGCCGATTGAAGAAAGGGAAGATCATCAGAAGGGTGTTGCTGGAAAGACGGATTTGGACGAAGGAAAACGAAAGGACACATCACTTGAGGAGGAGATGAAGAGGGCTTCCGAGGGTAGAATGGGAAACTTGAAGGACGCCGGAGTTAGTCATGGCGGTTTTCTGGGTGATAAATTGGAGGAGAAGAAGAAGGTGGTCGCTATGAGAGAGGTGACCGAAGACAGGAAACTGCTGGTGAATGTGGGTGTTGGTGTTCTGGTGATAGTGGCACTTGGGGTTCATGTGAGCTACTCTATTGGGCTCATTGGCAGAGGGAAGTAGCCGAAATACATCGTGTAACGTCGGCATGTATGCTTCTTGTATGTTGTGAATTTGATGTTGTTTTAATAACTCGAGAGGTTCCAAGCCCGATATTTGTAAACTATACATGTATAAATGCAAACATTATCAAGTTGAGCATCTAAAAGATTGTATGTATACAGGTGTTTATATATGTATCTATGACAACTAAAAAATTATAAGGACTACATTAATATACGAATAATACAAATTTATATTAAAATTTACTATTGTATAGATGAACAAAAATGTAAAATGCCTCAACTTCATCTAAAGTAGGATCAAAACTAAGGTACAACTTTTGTGGATATGTTGTAGGTTATAAGTTCGTAGGAATTGGGTCCCATCGGAAGTCTAAAGGCCATCCATAACTATTGTCACGGTAGAATCTGTGGGGAATGGCCCAAAACCCGGCAAAATAATGTTTGGGAAAAAAACGAAAAACAAAAAACTGTTATTTGAATTCTTTGATAGAATACATGGTAGAAATTGTTGCTAAGTCTATCAATATTTCTATTTTAAATATAAAGAATAAGTCTATCAATATTTCTATTTTAAATATAAAGAATAATTTCTAAGAATAAATTTATAGGATCATGACTTATAAGGGTAACGAACATTATTCGGTGTACATATTTAGTACATAAATAACTATTAAACTTGTTTACACTGTTCAGAAAATACCATATGACCGGATATAACAGGTAAAATAGATTTTTTTGCACCTCCGGTGACAATATTAGACGACCGACAACATCTCCGGTCATCATCTCCGACAAATCATCAATAGGATATGATGCTTTGTGATATAGGAGTTACGGAGGGGGTTATAGATTATGATTCATAATGTTTTGACATCGACTTCAGAGACTTGAGAGTATGGTATGCACTAACGTATTGCCTTAATATGTGACAACTTGTGGCTTGTTCAAATTATTTGGACTAATGAGTGACTCGTCCACATGGATGTATGTGTTGCATATTGCATAAACAATGTTATAATGTTTTACTTTGTGCATAATATAGTTTATCTAAATATTTTTGCCATTTAAATCGTTAAAAGCGCGTATGCTCACGTAGTGTAAGCTAAATGTTGAGTGTCAATGGCAGTATCTAGGTCTCAGGTTCTTAGGGCCTAAACTTTTGTGGCTAATTTTTTTTGGTACAAGTTGGTATATTCAAAAAATTATCAACTTTTGTATTGAATAGTTATTCTATAATTATTTTAGCAGGGATGGTAACATACGGTTTTGGTTTTTGATAGTATCTTGTTGTATTGTGATAGATACGTTAGCTACATTGGTGAATTGTATTCATGAGGAAATTGCGTTTATTCATCGGAATTTAAAAAATATTATTTTTACTGATACTTGAGATGTTAAAGTAACACCGACAATCTCAAGAATAGACATGTTATACTTGTTTTTCTTATATGTTGCATCCATCATTAATACTTGTGGATTAAATACACGTCATATCTTCAATGATTCCAAATGAACGAAACACAAATCTTCCAACTCATTGGTCGTATCATTTGTCTGAAACTCATACACATATCCTTTTGATTGCAAAATTTTGAATACAACCTGTATTTGATTGCTACCTGCACGCATTTCTGATCGATATTTGTTTCGTTAATTATATATGGTTTTAATTACAGATACATCATATTCATTCAGACTCTTTATTGTCAAAAAATAATAATAATAATAATAATAATAATAATAATAATAATAATAATAAAAGACAATAGTTATAAAATTTTGTTAAATAATAAAAGTAATAATAATAATAATAATAATAATAATAATAAATAAAATAACAAAAACAACAAAATGACAAAAACCTTGATATATAACATTTACGCTATGTTCTTGAGTTAAATTAACTGCTGGAATGGAAGTATTAGGACGTAATCAGAGGTAAAACGGTGTTCTTGAGATATTTTTTAGAGAGGGAAAGGGATGGGATGGAACGGAAGGGGAGGTAGAAAGGGAAGGAATTTCACCTGCTCACTTTTGGGCGGATTGGGAAGGGAAGTGAAGAAGATGAGCATTCCCCTTCCATTACACTCTAACTCAAGAACACACTAGCTTTCATCTATTTTCCTTCCATTTACTTCCATTCTCTTCCCTTCTCCCACATTCCCTTCCATTCCATTTACTAAAAAACTCAAGAACATAGCAATTAAAAACAACAAAACTGATGTGAAAACTCAATGCCCTCAATGACATGAGTAACTTCTATATACATAGAAAAGAATTACATTTACAACCCCTCAAATAATAAATGATTATACAATAAACACTAAATAATACACAAGTCTAATACCCCCCCCCCCCCTCAAGCGAAACTGGTGGAGGTCTGAGACTGAAACACCCTCGCTTAAGGCTTTTCATAAAACATCATTTTAACCCATGGTTGATCATCATTATTTCAAAAATCATCCTTTAGTAAAACTTCAATTTCATCATCTTCAAATAAGTCATTTTCTTTCAAAACTATTTTAAAACACATGGGGTTTAATGAGTAATAATTTAGGTTTAAGTTGCGGAAACACCATTTGGTCCCATTTTAGACAAAACATTTTTGTTAATAAAGTAGCGAGGTTGTAACAATCTAACTACCATTACACAACTTAAATGAAACCACACAAACCGAGGCCTTCTAAACGTCCAACTCTTCTAAAGTCATCTAAACTCCTCAGCCTGAGTACACATCAAAATAAGTTAGGCAATTGAAATGCCTAGTGAGCTTACCCGAGGTTGACCCATTTCGAGTGGGCAGTGAACTAACACACTTTGGACAAACCCCCAAAAATAGATTTTAAACACACTTCAAAAGTTACTTAAAACATCATAAGGATTTACTCAAAATAGATAGTTATGATATGCAAATGCAATGCATGATGCAACTATCCCAAACCCACGTCCATCTCATAAAAGTCCAACTCACCTCAATGGCACCTACCTAAGTTTACGAATGACACGCACGAAGCATGCCACTCGATCCCCGTATAGGCAAAACTAGGACTAGTGGCCATCACACTAGCCCCATGAGGGTTAGCAACTCCCTGATGCGGTTCCCTATTGTCGGGAACGGTTTTCCCTAAATCCGGGACAAACATCTCATTTTGGGCATTTTGCCCTTGATTTCCTTAAATCCGGGACAATCATGATTTCCCTAAATCCGAGACAATCATTTCATCTTCGTCATAAGGTTCACTCGGTCAATCCCATCCTATATGCAATGCAATGCACAAATAGGATGCTCAAAACATCATCACAATCTTCATTTGAAAACATCTTTAGAAACACATTTTCATGCAATGCACAAGTAGTAATCATATAACACATTGCACATAATATCATGCATGAAAAGTATTTGATAACACACACAAAAGATAATAGTCGGGATGTGTACTCCCGGTAAACTCACCTGAAGGTCAACTGAAAAGTCAACACTAACTCCACACAAGGTTTGATGCATTTGGAGGCGCTCCTAGACATCATCCCATACATCAAATCATCTTAGTTGAGTGCTAGCTCAAGTCCTTAGTCTCACCTCCAAGTCACTACAACATATCCCCTTCCTACAATACAAGAACGGAAGATATCATACTCAATTCATCTAAAAGTCACACTATAATTACTTCTTTAGAACTAAGAAGGAACCATCATTAACCATTCAAAATGAAGTCCTTGACTCTTTAATATAAGGAAAATCTTAGTTAAAACATCCCCAAAGATTTGCATTAAAACAAGGATTCAAGGCCCAAACCGTAAAGCTCAAAACCCAAAAAGTACCCAAAATTGGACAGATCCTGACACGGGCCGTGTTAGGTATAACCCGGGCCGTGTTAACCAACCAGAAGGTCTCAGACATGCTAACACGAGCCGTGTTCCTCCTGATACGGGCCGTGTTTCGTGTACAACAGTTTTGACTTTTGGTCCTTTTCACCCCTTTTCGCCCAACTCAAGGTCCAATACTTTTCTAAACTTCTAACCATCAAAAGGACATTATTCTAATCCAATTTACTACATCCTTAGACTCAATTTAATCATTCAAAATCATTTTAAATGAATCCATTACATGCCATGATCACAGCTTCACTCTATAAACCTAAACCATGGAATACCCAATTCCATTCTTACAATTGATAATTACAAGTGGAGATTCCTTCTTCCATTCCATGGAATCATTAGGAAATGATCCTCACTCCACTTATACATCCAAATTGATACATTAGACTCATTCATCCATCCATTAAACAAGAGATCCAATCATCATCTACATGAACAAAACCCATTTCAACACCCAATTCTCATTTCCTACTGATTCATGGTTTAAGACTACAATTCAAAGGTTGGAATCCTTAGGAAATCATTAGAAATGAATCCCCTCATCCAAAACTACCATAATCATCCATAAATTTTAATATTCCTCTTCTATTCATCAAATCCCCAAATTCTAGGGTTCATAACACCAAATCAATAAAATAATTAGATCTAGAGCATCCATGGATTGGATGTTGATCCAAACAACTTAGAAACATCAAATAAACATTGGGGAATCATAGGAAGAACCTCATCCCATCATAAAACTCGGATTGGGTCCAATCCCCAAACCCAAACTCAAAATCCAAGGCTAGAAAGGAGAGTTTATACCTTAGATTGCTGGGAAACTTCAAGGACTTTGATTAATCTTCAAACTCTAGCATTAATCCTCCAAGATCTATAGAAAATCGCCACTCTCTCCTCTCTTCCTCTTCTAAAACGTGAATGTGGCTGAAATGGGTAAAACCCCCATCAAAAGCTTGGCATCTTTCACAATTGGCAAGATTAGTCCTTATAGTTTGGTCTTTCTTCACCCAACACCCATAGTTAACTCTTTTGCATTAGAAGTCTCTAGTTTCACACTTATGCCCCAATTATGATTATTTAATTCACTTGAGTCATTCTCTATGTCAACACTAACCCTTAGTTTCCCAATTTGGCACAAATGGTCCCTTACACTAAAATTCTTCACAATTTAGGTCCTTAATGAAATTTAAGGAATTATTAGACCTAATTTAAACCCCACCTCAATTCTTTTAATATATCTTCTAATTTTTCTAAATCCATGACTAGTCAAATTTACTTAGGGTAAGTTTGGCCAAATTGACACTTTTAGTCCTTATGACAAAATTTCTCACATTTGGTTACAAATTGATTTTAAAACTACATTTGGCTCATTTATTCACAATATAACATATAACAAATTGTTAAATTTAGTTATTCATTTATTTTTTTTATTTACAAAATAGATTTTATTTGTCGGTTTAAGCCCAAAACTCCTAGGCCCAAAACACGGATGTTACAGAGACGGAGCATGTGGCAAAATTGCTAGAATTGGTGTCGAGGGAGACTCTTCGTGAAGATATCCGCAACCTGAAGCTTGGTCGACACAAACATGGTCAGGAGTTTTCCCGATGTAACAAGTTCGCGAACAAAATGATAATCCAGTTCAATATGCTTGCTGTGCTTATGAGAAAATGGGTTCTGGGTAAGAAACAGAGCACTCTAATTATCACACAGGATGGTTGGACGGCCAGTCGGCATGGCATGAAGCTCACGTAGCAAATGAGTGATCCAGATTAGCTCGGCAGCGGTGTTGGCCATGGCTCGATATTCAGACTCACAGCTGGAGCGAGAGACCGTCGGTTGCTTTTTGGCACTCTAGGACACAAGATTACCCCCTAAGAAGATCAAGTACCCATACGTGGAGCGACGAGTGTCAAGGCAACGGGCCAACTCAGCATCAGAATACCCTACAAGGGTCGTGAGCTTAGGCCTAGAAAACGTGAGCCCAAAGGACATAGTGCCTTTGACATATCGAATAAGGTGCTTGATGGCCTGGTAGTGAAGAACCGTTGGAGCCTGCAAGAACTGACTGACTTGATTAACGGCATAGGAGATATCCGGTCGAGTGATGGTCAAATATTGTAGCGCCCCAACAAGAGACCGATAATGAGTGGGGTCTGCATATGGCGCCCCAGAAGAAACAAACGAGGTATTAGCCGCGAGGGGCGTGGGGACCGGCTTGGAAGCAAGAAGTCTAGCACGATCAACAATGGAGTGAGCATATTTGGATTGACTGAGAAAAAGCCTAGAGGGGAGATGCTTAGCCTCAAGACCAAGGAAGTAGTTGAGTTGCCCCAGATCCTTGATCTTGAATTTCGCGTGGAGCTTGTGAATAAACGAATGAATGACCGAGGAATCCGAGCCAGTGAGGATAAGATCATCAACGTAAACAAGCAGGCATAGGACGCAGATGCCCCGTTTGAAAATAAATAGTGAGGGATCAGCGCGACTACAAACAAAGCCATCAGCCACAAGAAAAGAACTGAGCCGATGAAACCACGCCCGAGGAGCCTGTTTGAGACCATCGATGGCCTTATGGAGTTTGAAAACATGATCGGGGTATCCAGGATCAACAAAACCAGGCGGTTGCATCATATAAACAGTGTCCGTAAGATTGCCATGTAGGAAGGCATTATTAACATCTAACTGATGGAGTTTCCAATTGTTAATAACTGCAAGAGTCAAGACGACCCGAATGGTGGCCGCCTTTACCACCGAGCTAAACGTGTGAGAAAAATCCAGCCCGGGAACCTGACTGAATCCCTGAGCAACAAGCCGGGCCTTGTACCGATCAATAGAGCCATCAGCGAGGTACCTAGTGTGAAAAAGCCAACGACACCCAACAACATTGGTGTTGGGGGCATGAAACCAAAGACCAAGAGGTATTATGAGAGAGAGAGCATGTATTTCGGAGCACATGGCGGCCACCCACTTAGGATCCCGAAGAGCATCATGATGAGTGGATGGGTCAGTCGAGGCAAATAATGCTGAGTACAACCCGCGGTCTGACGTATGCGACAAATCAGCCCGATGACAAGGCTTAAAAACCCCAGCTTTCGCCCTAGTAATCATAGGGTGACCGGCTGGGGATGGATCGATGGGCGTAGGGATCGAGTGAACCGGGGCAGAGGCCGAAACACTAGGTGCTGGGGTCGGTGATTCGGTCGGAGCATCAGCACTATCGGAACCAGCAGGCGAGCCATGAGACTCGGATGAGGCATCGGAAGCAAAGGGTATAGGGTCAGCAGGAGCAGCAGCCGGAGTGGCAGTAGCAGGAGGAGCCACCGGAGCAGGGCAAGGGTTAGGTCTAAACTGACGCCGCATGAGGAGGGACGCGACTGACAAGGAGGTGAAACAGAAGGCTACAGACTAGCCCGGGAGACAGGCACGGGTTGGGAGGTATCCTCCAAAAAGGAGTGTAGTGGCAATGCATCCAACGAGACCCGCGAGACGGCACCGTCAAAGGGAAAACACATCTCGTCAAAGCGCGCATGACGCGTAATGTAAAAGCGAGTCGTGCATAGGTCAAGACAGAGATAGCCCTTGTATTACGCGTGATAACCATGAAACACACACGGAATGCTCCGCGGAGAGAGAGCTTATGCGCCGAATAATCACGTAGATAAAGGTAGACCCGACACCCGAACGGGCGAAAATTATCATAAGACGGGACGTGTTTGAATCGTAACTCGAACGGCGAGCAAGAGCCAAGCACCGTTGAAGGCAAGCGATTAATAATGTAGACGGCAGAGCTAAAAGCATGGACCCAATATTTTACAGGAATATGACCATGAAACATCATAGCAAGCCCAGTTTTAATGATGTGACGGTGCTTACGCTCGGCCCGACCATTTTGTTGTGGGGTGTAGGGACACGAAACCCGATGAAAAATGCCACGCGAATTTAGCAAACTTTTGACCTGATTATTTAGAAACTCCGTGCCACCATCACTTTGGAAAACCTTAAGTTTGGTGGAGAACTGGTTTTCCACAAATGTAAGAAAAGATAAAAACACATCAAAAAATTCCGATTTAGCCTTCATGGGATAAAACCAGGTGAAACGAGAGTGTTCATCCACAAATGACACATAATATCGAAATCCATTAACCGAGGGAACAGGTGATGGTCCCCAAAGATCATAGTGCACCAAATCCAATACATGTAAAGCACGCTTAGTATTAATAGTAAACGACAACCGTTTAGATTTAGCAAGTTCACAAGGAGAATACAAAATTGGTTTCGGTAAAACACTAGAAACCTTTAAGAGTCCAAGTTTATTTAACATAAAAATTGTGTCAAATGACACATGTCCCAAACGGGAATGCCAAAGTTCAAAAGAAGCATGCGACTTGGTCCCGGAAACGAACGCATAAGCTTTAGGAGTGGTGTTCAACACATAGAGGCCGCGATCACATTTTCCTTGTGCAAGAACTTGCCTCGTCATTTGATCCTGGATAAAAAACATGGATTTGGAGAAAAGAACATCCACAGGATTGTCCCGAGTTAGTTTGCTAATAGATAATAAGTTGTTGGTGAGGCGCGGTACAACCAACACATAACGTAAGTGAAGATTAGAGGCAATTTTCAATGAACCAATGGAAGAGATTTTAAGAGTGTTACCATTGCCAAATTTAATGGAAGCATCACCACCATAGGGTTCAGAATTAGAGACCGAACCGGCGGAAGAAACCATGTGATCGGAGGCCCCAGAGTCAACAAACCAATCTGGGCCGGCGGTGGGAATATTGCACTTGGCTAAAAAAGCCTTGGCGAGAGCGACTTCGTTGGAAGGCCCGGGTGAAGAAAACGTGGCAAGATCGGGACAACGGTTAGCAAAATGACCATTTTGCCAACAAAGTTGACAGTGAGGTTGTCGGCGACCACGACCGGGACTACTACTACGGGCCGCACGACCACCTCGACCCCGTCCAGAGTCCGACCCAGCAGGGGCTGCGCCGGCAGAAAACGCAACAGCCGGGGTTGAAGAAGCGTCGCCATGGATAGCCTTCAAGAAAAATTCATGACCTTCGGCCTTAGGCAGAAGATCACGCAACGGGTAGGAGACACCGGAGGTCCGAACCGCTGTGGAAAAAGTTTCAAAAGACGCACCGAGGCCGTACAAGAATCGATGTGTCTTATCGGAATCATTGACAACATGACCGATAGCAGCAAGTTGATCACATAACAACTTAAATTTGCGACCAAAATCAGAGACGGAGTCGGTACCTTTAGTGAGATGGCGAAGGCGGTCACGAAGGTTTTGAGCACGCTCCATCGAGGAGTTACCGTAGGTGGCTTTAAGAGCAACCCAAATCTCACGAGCGGTGGAGAGTCCCACGATCTCAGAAGAAGCCTCTTCAGTGAGCGATGCCTAAAGAAGAATGAGAGCCTTTCGATTCGATGAGACCCACTCCGCAAGGGCGGGGTTAACAGTGGGCTTACCGTCCACCAGAATGGATGTCGGTGGGGTCGGAATCGAGCCGTCAACTTGACCGAAAAGCTGCTGATAGTTCAAGAGAGGAATCATTTGATTCTGCCATAAAAGATAATTCGAGGATGACAACCGAATGGTGATGAGATGGATGATTGTGTTCATCGGAAGGGTGGAGGTGGAGGATTCGGCTGCCATAGAGGAGGAGGTGAGGGGTGATGAAAAAACCGATGAGTGGATTGAGGGAAGGAGAAGAGAAAGAGAAAAAGAAGGAGGTTATGGGAGAGTGAAGAGATGAGATTAATGGTGCTCTGATACCATGAGTGAATGTGAAAACTCAATACCCTCAATGATATGAGTAACTTATATATATATATATATATATATATATATATATATATATATATATATATATATATATATATATATATATATATATATATATATATATATATATATATATATATATATATAGATAGAAAAGAATTACATTTACAACCCCTCAAATAATAAATGATTATACAATAAACACTAAATAATACACAAGTCCAATAAAAATAACAAAAAAAAATCATATCAAAAAGAGATGCATGAAATAGTTTAAAAAAAAACATATAACACCCTTTTCATTCTATTACAATCAAATAATATGACATAATGATCACTTAATGATCATTTTAAGACAAGATGAAAGAACAATAATTTGTCAAAATACAAGTAGATTTGTTATATACCTTAGATAATTTGACTAAAACTTCACAAATAATTGGTAGAAGAATAAAAGCATATGATTGATGAATCAATTTATCCCCTATATATAACATAACTATATAAAGGAAGAATACACTTATACTCGTTTTGCCTGTATATATAAATAAAAACAATTTAATTAAATTCAAAAAAATACAAAAAGAATAAAAAAAACAAAAACATGTAATAATAGATACCAAAAGCAATTAGTCATTTCTTCTGAAACCATAACTAGTTTTGAAAACCAAGAAATACGTAATATGACGAGCCTTAGTTTTACATAATTAACAATATGTTACTGTTTGTACCCCTTAATTTTTAAATACTTTTTTTTTTACTAAATGCATCATCTAATTACTTAGGCTGGGGGGAGCAGTTCGCTCAACCCCCTCGCCAAACTCGTTCGCCATCGGCTCGCCAAGGTCGCCAACTGCACCGCGTCACTTGCCTTCGCCTTCGCCGATCCCGCCCTCGCCAACTTCTCAACGAACTCGCCAAGCCCTCCAACGGCTCCTTTCCCATTTTCCAAACCAATTTTTTTTAAAACCTCTACAAAAACCTTTATAAAATTCAAAAATTTTTATGAAAAACTAGCCGTTTTTTTTAAAAAAAACTGGCCGTTACATCCTCCCCTATATAAACACTACCATTCTACTCTTTTATTCACACAATCATCCCCTCTCTTCTTCCAAAATCACTCTCAAACTTCATTCATCATGTCTTCAAGCCAAAAGAAAAATACCAAATCATCCAAAACATCCAAAGCTACCAAAAAGAAATCCGCCACTACATCGATTGCAACCCCTCCAGTCGGTTGTTATGTACCTCAACCGGTTGACCCTTCGATGGCATATGGTCAATATGTACCGAATTGGGGTATGCAACACCAATATGTCAACAATTGGTTACACCAAGCATCTTCACCACAACCATCTCCAACACAACCAACACCACCACAAATGTTTTCACAACAAATGTCTCCACCACTAGAATCATTATCCCAATTCGCTCCCGACTCCCAATTTTTAAGAAATACACCACGCCGGCTAGAACAAGAAAACTCTGATGATGATAAAGAAGAACCCAAACAAGATGAAGAAGAAGAAGAATAAGAAGAGTCCGGGCCAACTAACAAAGGCAAAGCCCCTAGAATCGCTTGGCATGATGATGAGGTCCGAGCTTTGGCCGAAGCATGGGTCGATTGTTCGCAAGAAGCTGAGACGGGGATCAACCAAACTACAAACGTCTTCAAAGTGAAGGTGTGGAATAGTTGGTGTAGATGAATGGGTTCCACATACCGCAATCAAAATTCACTTTATTCAAAGTGGCGCACTTGCAACAAAAGTGCAATGGAATTCCAAGGGTGCCATGCCGAAGTTGAGAGGCAAAGACAAAGTGGAGCCAATGGTGACGATGTTATGGCTCAAGCGAGGCTCTTGTACCATGCCCAATATGGTACTCAATTTAATCAAGAGGTCTTTTGGCGTGCGGTCAAAGACTACGAGAAGTGGAGAGAGCTAGAGTCCTTTGACCAGTTTGTTGTCCACTTATCAAAGAGGCATAAAGTTTCTGAATTCACACAATCCCCTTCCTCGGATCCAAGTGTTGGCTTCAACCTCAATAATGATCCACCACGTCCCATGGGACGTGATGAAGCAAAGCGAAAGACAAGAGGCAAAAGCCAAGCCACTAGCAGTAGCACAAATAGTAGTGTGCATGAAGATACAATCGCTTTGTCCGGCAATGTTGAGGCGTACAAGGAAGCTCAAAAGATCAAACAGTCTAAGTTGAAGATCAAAGACACTATGCAGCTGCGGAAAATCCTACAAGAAGACATATCGGGCAAGACTGGGTTCGAGTACCAAATCGCGCTGGAAATGAAGAAGGATGCAGCAAGGCAATTGGGATATCACTTCAACGAGTAGTTTGTATTTTAATTTTGTTTGTTTTAAGTTTTAATTTATGTTTTTAATTTTAATGTAATGCATTTTAATTTTAATGACATGGTACTTTTTTATTTTATATTTGGTTTTAATAATATAAATAATTTAAAAAATAGATTTAAAAAAATAATTTAGCACGAAGTTCAGCATGCACTGACTGCTACCACCAATTTTGGTCAGCATGTGCTAAACATGCTGAATGCTGACGTGGATAGTTTAGCATGTTCAGAGCATGCTGACTGCTCCCACCAGTCTTACAAATCAAGGTGTACAAGACTATATTCAAATAATAACCACCGAGCAAACAAAAATTCTCCTCTAATCATGTTTTATACATATTTAAAATACGCTTGTACAAAACTAAATCTATGCCTTCCCCCTCATCGATCTTTGTAAACTGCATTGACTAGTTGTAAAGTTTTGTCAAATAATAGTAGTAGTAGTAGTAGTAGTAGTAGTAGTAGTAGTAGTAGTAATAATAATAATAATAATAATAAAAGACATCAATAATAAACGTACGCGATAAAAAATAAACGATTAAACACGCGATTTTTGTAAACCACATTGATCAATCATAAATGTGAACAATTAAAAATTTAACGATTACATGCACTATCTTTTCTAAACTATGTTTACCAGTTGTAAAGTTTTGTCAAATAATAATAATAATAATAATAATCTAATAAAAATAGGTATACAACGTTCAAAAAACAACAAAATAACAAAAAAACATCATATGAAAAAAGATGCATGAAGTAATTTAAAAAAAAAAAATACATATAACACCTTTTTCATTCTATTCCAATAAAATAATATAACATAATGAGCACTATAAGACAAGATGAAATAACAATAATTTGACAAAATACAAGTAGGATTTGTTATATACGTTAGATAAGACTAAAACTTAACAAATAATTGGTAGAAGAATAAAAGTATATGATTGATAGTCAATTTATCCCATATATAACATAATGTAACACTCAGTTTCTTATCTCTGAATTACACCAATAATTACTCAAAATAACCACAATGGTTCATGGTGTAATCAAGATTAAGCAACAGCAGTACAAGTAGTTATCAAAGGAACAAGTACATAACAAACGTGTCCCAAAAACTGGGTTACAAAAGATTGTTTTTACAAAACTATACAAAAAAGTATATCATGGTTTACAACTAGTCAAAAAGTCAAGTCCCATGTCCAGTCGGATCATCCCTCAGCAATCTTCTTACCTCTGTCACCTATAACATCACATATAACTATTTACATGAGCTAATTAAGCTCAGTGAGAAAAATTATCAAAGTTTAGAAATTTATCTAATAATTATCACAATTTCCACAATTCAAATTACAAATCTCTATTTCAATGACTATCTCAGTCATTTGGTGTACTCAATCAATCTCAGCAATCAGATTAACAAGAATTTCTCAATCTCGTTTAATCCATGTTAATTGGTTATCTCAACCAATTAAGATATGCAATAAGTCAATTTAGTTATAATCAAACTATTTATATTGAATTATAACTACTCACCTGGTGTCTGATCAGTCCGTGGTCCACCCGTGCCTCGTGTATCTCCTTCCCTCCTATGTGTATCTGCTCAAAACGACATCACATATTATACTTTAACATTCTCATAATAGTTTAACTACATCTAACTCATTAGATAAATAATCAATAGCTAATAAGGATCATAAACTATGAACATCATATGCTATTATCTCAAGAATTCCAAGGTTTGTGGTTTTTTACCAAATCAACCGGTAAAACTTCTCAACAATCACAATAGAGACTCCATACAACACGTAATAGTTATCTACTAACAACACATGAGCTAATTCAAAGCATATTTTCGAGTTCAAGAATCTAGGGTTTAAGAATCTAGGGTTTAAAACCCTAAAACCACAATTACTAACCTCAAAACTAACATTTTGACTCTCATAGACTTGCTACACTATTAATTGAACTCAAACTCCATCTATTTCGCAAGTGGTCATCGAGACCTCAAAGAAATCACTCCAACACAAGTTATTTCACGGTTGAAATAAAGCCAAACTCAAGGAGGATTACCTTTTTAAGCTCTAAGTACAATCCCTAGCTTCAATTCGCAATTAGAAGGGTTAAATCTCGACTTTAGATGGGTGGAATTTGATTTCTAGGGTTTGAAAGGAGTTGTGCTCGAAGTGGGTTTTATCCCAAATGAAAGAAAATCGGATATTTAAAATACCCTGCACCCGCTACACGACCCGGGCTGTCAAACCCGCCCCGGGTTTTTGCCTAAACCCGACCCGGGCTGTGCAACCCGCCCCGGGCTGTGCTACGCAAAAATTCCGTTTCAAACCTGTCGTAACCCGCCCCGGTTTATATAACCCGACCCGGGTTCCAGTCGGACACGACCCGGGCTCAATAACACGACCCGGGTTGGCTTGTTTTCCACTTTCTTTTCAATTCAATTCAACCCTTGTCACACAACTCGACCCGGTTTGACCTTTTAAGCATCCTAATTCTCTTAGCTTAGTTTCTAAATATTTTAACTCATATTTTAACTCATTTAATCTCATATATATATATATTAAACATAACTTTACCATAAATTAAAGTTAAGGTATTACACATAACTATATTATATTAAATAAAAAAATGTTATATTCAATTCAAAAAATACAAAAACAAAAACAAAAACAAAAAACATGTAATGATAGATATCAAAACCAATTAATCATTTCTGGTTTTTGAAACTATAAACTAGTTTCGAAAACCAAGAAATACGCAAAATATGACGAGCATTAGTTTTACATAGTTACAGACGTGTTACCATTTGTACCCCTTAATTTTTAAATATATATTTTTTTACTAAATGCATCCTCTAATTATATATATATATATATATATATATATATATATATATATATATATATATATATATATATATATATATATATATATATATATATATATATATATATATATATATATATATATATATATAAAATTGTTGCCTCCAATGAACAGTACCACTTTAGTTTATTACAATTTTTACCCCTGTAGTTTTACCACTTTAGTTTATTACGATTTTTACCCCTGTAGTTTTAATTTGTATAATTATGGTTTTAGTCCCTATAGTTTTAATTTTTATTAATTACAATTTTGGTCCCCATAGTTTTGTTTGTCAGTTTAACATTATTACAGTTTTGACCCCTGTAATTTTAATTTGTTGACTTCCTTAACCGCAGCAACGCGCGGCTCCCTTCCGCTCGTTACTTACAAATCAAGGGGTACAAGACTATATTCAAATAATAACCACCGACCAAACAAAACTCGTCCTCTAATCATGTTCTATACATATTTAAAAGGCACAATTTCACTCATATCCTTACAAACATTCTTAATTACAAATATATCCTTATAAATCTATAACTTACATATATATCATTACAAAACGCTTGAACTCCCGTATATACCCAATATTAGATTTTAGTAATAATTAATTGTTTTAAAAATTAAAAAAGTAATACTAAATTGACATTTTTTTATCAGAAAACTAATTAAAGGAGATATTACTGAATCACCCTTCCTCAATATCAAGACTAAATCACATTCGCATCTAATTGGAAATAGCACATCGGCATCGCATTCTCTTCGAAAGCAACACCTCCAAGTTTTTCACGGTTTCAAGGTTCAAACCAAGCACCGATTGAATCAAGGTATCTGATCAGTAGAGGATTGCAACTACGTGAGGTGCGATTTGAAGCAAGGTATAAACTCTAATCTATTTCCCTACATATCGATCTGAACCGACTCGATTTGAATCTTCAATTCCGAAATCCATCATGAAATATTCCGAAATCCAACTTGAAATCAAAGAGTATATCGATCAATTGAAGAAACGTAAGGTGTATTAAACCTCTCAATTCTGATTTATTGCTTGATTTCAACTTATCGATCTGTCAAGAGGGAATGGTCCAAAGTAGCAGTTGAAGAAAGGTTTGTCTGGCACTTGCTCATCGCTGATACAAAGTTTTTTCTGGCACTTGCTCATCGATTTGTCAAGAGGATGTTTCAAGTTATCGATCAATTGAAGAGAGGTTTGTCTTTTTAACCGGAAGTACCTCATCATTTTTCTACCTATGCCTAGTGAATCTCATCGGTACCTTGCTTCAAATCGGATATTAAGCTTTGATTTCAACTTGGATTTCTCCTTTGCAATCCTCTTTTGATCAGATAGCTTCAAATCGGTAGTTTGTTTGAAACTTGGAACCGTGAAAATGTTGGATTTCGCCTCTGGTCTTCTGCCGTTGCTTCAACTCGGAAATTACCGTCGATCAGATGCAATTTACGGATATTTATGGTATATTGAGAGAAGGGTACTTTAGTCATATTTTATTTTAATTAGTTTTCTGAAAAACAAATCAACTTAATATTAGTTTTTTAATTTTTTAAACAATTAATTTTATTAAAATCTAATATTGGATATATACGTGAGTTTTTTAGGTTTGCAAGGACATATACGTAATTTAAATGTTTATAAGGATATATTTGTAATTAATGATGTTTACAAGGACATAAACGAAATTGTGCCAAAAATATAAGGCCGCTTGTACAAAACTAAAATCTATGCCTTCCCCCTCAACGATCTCCACGCTCGCTTCTTTTTATCCCACGTGCGTTTCGCTCTTTTGCTTATTGTGCGCTTTCGGAAATTATCTCGATCTTTTAACCAACCAACATAATCCTTCCCCTTTTTGCACTCCACAAACTCCGCCAAATCATCAAAATCCGTCACATTACCCGACCCTAATAATCGGGTCTTCAAATACATCTCCCCACTGCAACTTTCTTCTATGCCAGCAACACGCTCCATACTAATCGGAACCGCCATGCGTGATCCCAAATCTTGTGTTGGTGTCGAATCATTGCTAAGAGAAACAGAGGGCGCGAGTAAGTAACCGGAATAAATTATATGTATTGGTGTCTTAAAGCATACCTCAAATAGAGTGTCCTTATCTTCTGAAACTTTGCCGCCACTACTAAAGGCTGCACCATTTGTATAACAAAAAATTATGAGTGTGCATATTTTGAAAAACTTAAAAAAAGAAAAATACCTTTTCATAATTAGTAAGAGATCTTTCGGACGATAACGATCGAGGATCCGTTAATAACTTTAAGGCATCGATATTACCCTCTTCAAAAACAAATAAATTAGTCAAAGCCATTATCACCGAAATGCAACTCTTTACTAAAAAACCGAGCCCGCTATCAAAACTTAACGATAACAAGCCCAAGAAATGTATAAGCATCAGTCTTGACTCGTTACAATTTTCCAAAATGTCGTATGAGAGTTTTTGTATTGGTAGACGGATACTCAAGTCTTTGAAACATTTAATCACACCCACAATAAAATCGTACCCTGTTGTATGTTGATTGTTATCATATTTTATACATAAAATAGATTGGATCAATGAATTGCTCATTAACATCAATAAAGACGCTAAAAGACAAATATCTTGTAAACTGGCGTCACCGTTAAGAGGAAGTTCGATGTCGTTATCGTCATTAGCAGCTCTCGTTACGATGCATTTTAAGAACGATAAAATATCGTCTCTGTTTGCTATGTCGAGTACGCTAGGGGCAATTTGGTCAATATACTCGATCGAGGAAGCTAAGAGGTCGGATTTGTCCTTGTAAAACTTTCTCCTTAGATTCTTATTCCACGACTCGTTCAAAGCGGTTATTGTTTCATCGAGTTGAATCCTTTTTGCGGGATCAATACACGACTCGAAAGAAGGCTGGGACGTTTCGTTGTGTAAAATGACCGAATTGCCCCTAGCGTGTAGTGAATGGTTCTCGTTTTTCAAAACGGACATGTGTTGTATGTACATGGTAATGGAGCTTTCAAATAGCGTAAGGTGGTGATCGATAAGTCTTGGAAGGGTATTTTTGTCAAGATTAATTACATTCGAAACCAATGAAACGATATGGGCTTGAAATAATCTCGGTGAAGAGAGAATAACCGCGTTTTGCAGCAAAATTCTGCACGCGGTGATGCTTAGGTTCAAAGATTTTGGATCATTTGAATCGGCCCATGTTATTTTATTAAGAAATTCCTCGAGATGCCCCTCGTGGGAGATTGATAGAGAAAAATGAGAATATATCATTTCCATCAATATTCCAAAGTCACCAGCATTTAAGCCATGCGTAAATAAACGTTCTTTTGTAGGAGAAAAAAAGGAATGAATCATGTGCAAATACTTTCTCACACAACCATGCACCAAAAGCTCGTCTATAACCACCTGTTATCATCAAAACATGCATATTAGTTCTACAAACCATGGAATGGAATCTCGGATTCCAATTCCTTCCGTTTCCATCGGTATTTGCGAACCAAACGCGTCCTTAGTATTTCCATTCTCCATGATTATTTAACTTAAACCCGATAATAAATTGGAAAAAAAAAAAATTTACCTCAAGGATTGCCGTGATGGAAGGAATGCAGGAATCAAAGAGATGTAAAGATGATAAAGACGCAACCTCGGAAACGGAATCAGAAGAATTCTCGCCAATAAACATGCATTGACAAGAACCTAATTTCTCAAAATCACCATTTTCATGTACTTGAAGTAAACTTAACGTTTTGAATATCAGAAGAAACATTCTTCCGCTTTCCAAAAAATGTTCTTGAGGTAGATGGAATGTCATTGTCAAGGTTACCATACAACATCGTATAAGTAGATTTAGTTCTTCAAGTTCAAGAGATCGAGTTGTTGACACGTCATGGTTTGAAGATTGTAAATGATTCAATTTCCTTTCGAGACTCTTAAAGAGGATATTGGAGAGTGTATATAAATCTCTTAAACTCACTCTAACTTCACCATCATTCGTTTTCATAAACAACTCGTTTAGATCGGTTCTTTTGCCTAAAGAAAGTTGGTGCTTTGAAGATAACTGAAAGAGCAAATAGTATGTGGTTTTCAAGAGTTGTGAATTGATTCCCTGAGTGAATAAGAAAGTTAAAGTTGGAAGCAGATTAGAAGACGGTGTTATTGATTATAGTAAAGTTTATTGATAGAAAAATTAAAGAGGGAAAGGGGAAAACGAAAAGTTTCTTGCTTGAAAAAGTGATAAACCAGTAGTACCTTGTGAGATTCAATGGCAGAAATTAGGGTTTTGAAAATGTTGTTTGTTGTTGGAGGGTCTAAGGTGTTGTCATGCGGTTTGTTACTCTTTTTGGAAACCATTTCTTCCTGCATACAAAAACAGGGAGAGAATTCAACCAAGTTTTACAACAAAAAGTAAAAGTGTTCAAGTGGTAACAAATCTATACAAATTTTACTTGTTAAGTAGCTCTCTCCTATACCTATTTCCTGAATACTTAAAGCAAGAAAGCATGCTTAACTTATATCAATTTCATCGATTCAACTAATTCAAGTTTAACTTTCTGAAAAAATAAACAAAATCGAATAAGAATGTTAGAATGTGATACCTCATATTTGTAAATTTCTATGAATAGGTAGTTTTTTAAATGAGCATACGATAATTACAATTGGCTAAAACACCCAAACCAGGTTCAAGTTATACAGACAAACTACTTCTTCTGTGGTCACAGGATCAAAACACGACTTCGCAGTCCGCACAAAAGAAATCAGATATGAGAGTTTGAGAATAGATTAGATACAATACGTACATAAGTTCACCGGAGTCGGGTGCTGCCGCAGTCGAGTGAAGAATGGAACCACAGAGACTGAGACGGTGGAATCAGAGAGACAGAGAAGGTGGGTTGTCGCCGGGTATGGTGGGTGTCGAGTCGCCGTTTGATTTCGCCTGAATGGGGTGCTGCAGCAGTCGACCGTTGCCGGCCCAGCTAGGAGTGAACAGTGAAAAGTGAAAACGATTTGGTGAAACGGTGAAAGAAACTTGTCAATGAGTCAAACGTTCTTTCAGATGAAAATTGAAAGAGGGGCGGTTTGGGGTGTTTACGAACCCAACAAAAAACCAAAGAGTAAATTACAGTTTTGGTCCCTGTGGTTTATCATTTTTTTCACATTGGTCCAACTTTGGAAAATCCCACAATTGCCCCTGTGGTTTGTATTTACTAACATATTTGGTCCTTTTTCCGGTAAAGGTTAAAATTTTCTGTTAAGTGAAGGTAAAATTACCAATATACCCCTTATTTTATTTTTTTTAATTAATATGTTATAAGAATTAAATATCTGTTTTTATTGATGGCAAGGAAAAGAAAAACTCATCTGTTCAAAACCAATGAGGAAACCATGTGATCAAAACCAAAGGCTCAGAGCTACAAACAAAACAGTAGCTCAAACAGTTCTTGGTGACAATTAGATACGAAAACGTAATTGGAAGTTTCAACAATACGCTATGAGTTATGAAAGATTGACTTTAAGTTCAATTTTGATTTTACTTAAAGAATAAGGGATTCATAATTCTGGTTCGATTTCCAAGACTTCGAAGGGGGAAATACATGAGAAAAGCTAATTTGACCGGAGACATGGTGGCGTATTTCTGTGGTTGAGCGGGACAGAGGGAAGCAATAGTAGAAGAAGGAGCACCATACGATGCTGCTGGAGGAGATCAATGATGGCAAATTCGTGTCTTGAATTAAAGTTATGGGTTATCGATTTCACAATTCTCGTTTTCACAATTCTCATTCTCGCCACCCATAACCTCGAATCAGGAAAAAGTTTGAAAATTTAAAGTTCTCGATCGCTTTCACAATTCGTATTTCTTGAGACGATATTTGAGATTAGCGATGATAGCACCACTACACATGGTCGGTGTTGCAATTGATTTTCGGGAACCTACAGAAGTATATCATAAGAAAATTTTGTTTTCCCTTACGGTTATCGACAATGATAGCACCACCACACATGGTCGGTATTGGATCAATCGTTACGAAGAACGGAAGAAATGTGATGAATTATGTTATTCAAGAGATGCAACGATGGATTTGGTTCTCTGCGTTTGAAACTCAAAGGCGGTAGGGTAATCAACAGAAGACCAAATGACGATAAAAAAAGTAGATAGAGAGGTCCCATGAAAGAAGCAAGAGTTATCCAATAACATCGATTAAAAGTTAGAATCATTTGGTACTTATGTTAAGGTTGGCAGATTCACTTTCTCAAATGTCATCTTTGTTGTTTGCATTCCTAATTCTTGATTCGGGTTATCTTGAAGTCAATAACTGGAGATCCAAAGGATTCTTCATTTTCATCTCAATTTTCAAGAAATTGTTGCAGTTTTCTCAAAGAAACCCACAACAATGAAGGTGGGCACACACAGAGAGAGAGAGAGAGAGTAAAACAAAATAAATTAAAAAACAATTAAAGGGTAAAATATTAATTTTACCACCCATTTAACAGAAAATTTAACACTAACGAACAAGGAACCAAATTTGTAAGTAAAAGCAAACCACAGGGGCCAATATGTGGGATTTTCCAAAATTGGACCAATGTGAAAAAAATGGTAAACCACAGGGATCAAAACTGTAATTTACTCAAAACCAAATCACATCAAGTTCGGGTTAATTGGGTTCCGGATAATCGTGTTCAGGTTACACGGGGTCAGTTTGGATCACCCAAATAACTTAAGCCAACCCATTTCGTGTAGTTTAGGAATCCATTGCCTTAATGAGTTACTTAATCAGAATCAGATTTACAGATTATAAAGAACAAACATAACAATTCTGTTTCATAGAAATCAGATTATAAGAAACAGACACAACATGATAACCTTTTGGTTTCATTTCAGTTTCATATACACATACTACATGCATCTAGAAAAGAGACGGTGTAATTTGAAATCACCTTGGGGCTTGGGAGTTGGGGCTGAGATTGAAACATGATAGAGCTTGTCAGTTGTGAGTATGTTTGTATGTGACTGTTCCACTAGAGTCTCCACTCTGCAGTCTTGATGGAGGAATAGAACCGAACCAGGGGAAGTCCAGTGATTTCTGTGATTTCAGTCGATTTCAGTTGGATTCGACCAGCGAATCCGACCCTTCTCGCCTCTGGTGACAAATCCAAAACCCGTAACCTTTCACCGATGACAAGTCCAGTGATTTCAATCGATTGATTTCTGCGTTTGATTTTGTGATCGATTGATTGCTCTTATAAGCAAGATAAGATGGAATCGGCGATATAAGGCTATTTACAATTTGTATATGTTCTTCTCAAACCCTGGGCACCAGGTTTAGTCATTTAGGTGTGTTAAAAAAGATTTGGTTTTTAAAAGAGGGTTTTTGGGTTTTTTCAGAGACGAATTCAGATTTCTTGAAGTTGATTTCTGGGTTATAAGAAAAATTTCGTTTATATCCTTAAAAATTCTTTAATTTACGTCTATATCTTTGTGAAATTACTAATTACGTATATTCCCTAAAAACTCTATAAACTCTCATATTTATCCAAAATGTTAATTTATTGATTAATAATCTTTTTAAAAATTGTAAAAATATGTTTTTAAATTAAAATAAACCTAAATTACTAAAATATCCATGCATATTCCTTCCATAATTGATCAATCTTCCCGCCTTCAAATCCTCAATCCGATAAGGATGATCACGACGAACACGGGAATTGAGTCTTCCTTCAAGATACAAGTGATCACGAACCCGACTCCTTCAAGATTCCAACCGATCATGACAATGTTTGAAGCATCCATCATTCCAAAATCGATTCCCCATTCTTACTCATTCGACTCCTTAACAACCCCGATCGCGATTTATTCCAAATGACTTCTTCACAATCGACTGTCTTCCAAAATCATCGACTGCTTCACGATTCCAACTGATCACGTCGACACTTCCTTCACGATTGCAACTGATCAGGTTGACACCTTTTTCATGAATCTAATTGATCACAAACCTAATTCTTTACAGCAATGATGATTCCGTATTTGATTAAGAAGAAATATTCGTTGATCTAAAATCGAGATTTGGTATGATTCGACTATCAGTCAAGTATCACAATTCTTCTACTCGTACTCTTCTTTCAGTTTAAGTTTGTAATTAGATGGCAGTTGCCTGATAATGACAAACAAATAGGAAAACATGAATTGGATGTAAACATATACTAAAATCCAATGATCATGTCAATAAAACATACATAAACTTACTCAATTACCGCTATCGAACAGTTCGGTAAATCTCAATGAAACTAGGAATTCCATTATAATATGATTATGTTTCCGCGGTGGAATTGGCTGAATCGTCATTCGCCTACCTTATAAAATTTACAATATTGATTACGTCATCCCTTTTCGGTATTGTAGATTGTTATTGTAGGATCCTAGCCTTATATTTATTCTTGGGTGAATATAAGGATTATTATTATTATCATATCTAATTAAAACTACATTCTTCTTGTTCAGATGTCTTCTGACCAATCCGTTCCCCACTCAAATCCCGGTAATGTCACCTCGATCCTGTCATTATGCTCAAAGGTGACGTTGGACGGCACTAACTATAATGAATGGATCCGTAACATCAAAATGGCTCTAAGGTTTGAACACAAAAAGTATGTTCTGGAAACCGAGCTTGTTGATGTGGACACTGAAACCGCTACTCCCGAGGAAATCGCTGCGTACACTAAACACTCTGACGATGCAACCAAAGTGGCTTGCATCATGATCGCTACTATGAACCCTGAACTGCAGCGTATCTATGAGGACTATTGGCCTTACGAGATGCACAAAGAGCTCGCGGAAAGGTTCCGCAAGCAAGAGCGCATCGAAAGGCGTGAGGTTGTAAAAGCTTTCACTAACAACAAGCCCAAGGAGGGCGAGTCCATCTGTGCACATGTGCAGAGGATGCATGGTTATGTGGAAAGGCTTAGGAAGCTGGAAATGTCTGTCCATGAGGATTTAGCAGTTGACATAGTGCTAAACTCCTTGCCCAATTCTTATGACCAGTTCACACTGGCATATCATTTGAACAACAACCAGGAAAACCTAGCTGAGTTACACCGCATGCTTCGTACGGCTGAGGACGGGATGAAGGGAAAAGTTGTGCTCCCTGTCAACCCGCCTGTCCTGGCTATTGGCTCTGGAAAAGGAAAGAAACGGAAAGGCCCCCCCAAGCAAAACTGGAGGGAAAAGACTCATGTCAGGTCATCTAGCGGTGCCCCGAAAGGCAAGTCTTCCGGAATTCCACATGTTCGGAACCCCAAAGAGGCTGACTGCTTTTACTGCAAGCAAAAGGGTCATTGGAAGAGGAGCTGCCCAACGTATCTGCAGGACATCAAAGACGGTAAAGTGAAACCATCACAGGCAGGTACGTATTCTATATCTAATAACTCATCTTTTTCCCGTTCATGGGTCCTTGATACAGGATGTGGTTTTCATATCTGTTCTGATTTACAGGGCCTAGAGGAAAGTAGGGAGCTAGAGCATGGCAGACTGAACCTGGTCATGGGCAATAGGCGAACGTCACCTGTTACCAAGATCGGTGTTTATGGACTGATGCTGAGTAGTGGAGTTAGATTAGATTTACATAATTGTTGCTATGCGCCTGATATGGCAAAGAACATAATTTCGTTTCATGCATTGTTTAAACAAGGTTTTTACTATGAGTTTAATAAATTGAATGGTTCAATTTCTGTTTTCAAAAATAATGTTTTTATATTTAATGCTATGCCTTGTGATGGTGTGTATGAATCTATTATGTGTGTTGATAATTATGGTAAAAATGTTTTAGCTATTGATGCTTCAAGCGGTGTAGAAAAGGCATGTCTGTGGCATTGTCGCCTTGGCCATATAAACAAGAAACGCATCGCCCAACTCCAAAAGGATGGAGTGTTGGAATCATTCGACCTCGGGTCGGATGATGTATGTGAATCTTGCTTACTTGGCAAGATGACAAAATCACCATTCAAAGGTTCCTTTGAAAGAGGTGAAGTTGGATATCATACACACAGATGTGTGTGGTCCCTTCAGAACAACCACTAAAGATGGCACGCGGTTCTATGTGACCTTTACCGACGATTTTAGTAGATATGGGTATGTCTACTTAATCAAGAATAAGTCGGACACCTTTGAAAAGTTCAAAGAGTTTAAAAATGAAGCGGAAAATCAATTGGGCAGAAAGATAAAGATGCTTAGATCCGACAGAGGCGGTGAGTATCTTAGTATCGAGTTTCTCGATTACCTCAAGGAATGTGGAATTGTTTCACAGTTGTCGCCTCCAAGAACACCTCAGCTGAATGGTGTTGCTGAGAGGCGAAACCGAACCTTGTTGGACATGGTTCGTTCCATGATGAGTCGAGCCTCACTTCCAATCCATTTCTGGGGGTATGCCTTAGAGACTGCCGCCCATATCCTAAATCTTGTCCCAACCAAGAAGGTTGTGAAAACACCGCACGAGATGTGGACGGGGAAAGTTCCCTCGTTGGTACACATCAAAGTTTGGGGATGTGAAGCTTTCGTGAGACGAGATACTTCAGATAAGCTCGCAGAAAGAAGTGAGAGGTGTTTCTTCATCGGATACCTGAAACAATCTTTTGGATACTTGTTCTACAGACCGAGCGAGGATGTGGTCTTTGTAGCAAGACGGGGGTTCTTTCGAGAGAGAGAACTCATATCCAAAGAGGACAGTGGGAGTACGATCGATCTCGAAGAAATTCAGGAGACGCCATGAAACAACCTTGGAAGAAACTAGCAACCAACATGAGGAAGAAGTTCCTATTGGACCCACCGACATTCCGTTGCCCCTTAGGCGTTCAGGTAGAGTTAGCATGCCGCCCGAGTTCTATGGTTTCCATATTACTTCGGACGGTGACACGTTAGTCAGTGATTGTACATTGACTAATTTGGATGAGCCAGCTAACTACCGTGAAGCAGTGGCAGGCCCCGAGTCTGCAAAATGGAAAGAGGCAATGAACAGCGAGATAAAGTCCATGTATGACAATCAAGTTTGGAACTTGGTTGACAATGTACCGGGTCGAAAGACAGTCGGATGCAAGTGGATCTTCAAAAAGAAGACCGACATGGATGGAAAAGTGCATACTTATAAAGCTCGGCTGGTTGCGAAGGGTTTCACTCAAACCCCGGGGGTTGACTATGATGAAACCTTCTCACCAGTAGCCAAAATTAAGTCAATCAGGATAATGCTTGCCATAGCTACCTTTCTTGATTATGAAATCTGGCAGATGGATGTCAAAACCGCTTCCCTTAACGGGAAATTGACTGAGGATGTTTACATGAGTCAGCCATAAGGTTTTGTAGACACAAAGCACCCTGATAAAGTATGCAAGCTTGAAAGATCAATCTACGGGTTGAAGCAAGCATCTCGCAGTTGGAATCTTTGCTTCCATGAGAAATTCAAAGAGTTTGGCTTCTCTAGGAGTGAAGATGACTCCTGTGTATATGTCAAGGCTAGTGGGAGTATAGTCACTTTCCTGGTGCTGTATGTTGATGACATACTGCTCATGGGAAACGACATTCCGACCTTACAAAATGTTAAGGCTTGGCTCGGGAAGTGTTTCGCCATGAAAGACCTAGGGGAAGCTGCTTATATTCTCGGGATAAGAATACTTAGAGATAGAAAGAGAAAATTGATAGGTCTAAGCCGGTGTACATATTTGGAAAAGGTGTTAAAGAGATTTAACATGGAAAATTCCAAAAAGGGAGAGTTACCAATCCAAAGTAATACTAAATTGAGTAAGACTCAAAGTCCGAGTACCGATGAGGAAATAGCTGAAATGAGTCGGGTGCCTTATGCTTCGGCAGTAGGGTCAATCATGTATGCTATGACATGTACTCGTCCCGACGTATCCTATGCACTGAGCATGGTTAGTCGGTTCCAGGGCAATCCTGGAAAAGCACATTGGATTGCAGTCAAGAACATACTCAAGTATCTGCGAAGGACAAAGAATATGGTATTGGTCCTTGGTGGCAGTGATGACTTGAAAGTGAGTGGATATACTGATGCCAGCTTCCAGACAGATAGGGACAGTGGACGGTCCCAATCGGGCTGGGTATTTCTTTTGAACGGTGGAGCGGTTACTTGGAAAAGTTCCAAGCAGGAAACAGTGGCTGATTCAACGTGTGAATCAGAGTACATTGTAGCGAGTGAAGCGTCTAAGGAGGCGGCTTGGCTGAAGAATTTCATCGGGGACCTTGGAGTTGTCCCGAGCATTCAGGAGCCGGTGGAACTTTTCTACGATAATGAAGGAGCGGTCGCCTTGACAAAGGAACCGCGAGACCATGGAAAGTCCAGGCATATCGAAAGAAAGTACCACAACATTCGACATCAAGTAGAAGAAGGGAACTTACTGGTTAAGCGGGTATCATCAGAAAACAATCCTGCAGATCCTTTGACTAAGGCTCTGAATAGGATCAAGCACAATCAACATGCCAGGAGCATTGGACTGAAGGATGATATTAGTTTTAGTAATTAGATAGGTTAGAAACTTGTAAACAACATAAATGTAATTGATTCAGTGATTTTATAATTGAGATTTATAAATGAGTATTGTTATTGCATTTGTCAATTGTTTATTTCTGTATTTCTATATTTGCATGTTTAACTTCCTTAATAATTAGATTATTTAAAGTTCCACAGTCGATCACACTGTTAGGAAGTAAGTGTGAATAAAGACTGTCATGAATCGGTTGCAGACTGTCTAATGAGTTAGACATTGCAGTAAGACTGCTGCAACGTTCATGAGTACTTAGAAAATAGAGATTTGAGTATTGGATAATCCCGCGCTTAACAGATTGCTTCATGGATTATATCACGAGCAATGTTAAGACGATAATATCCGGTGATCTTTAAGTGGAGAGATATGATCTGTTACTTGCGATACAAGTACTTATTGACAATGCGAAAACGCGCCAGTAACTCGGTGTTATAAAACGCATTGTTGTATGTATTTGGACCTGCAAAATATATGGACATATAAGTCGAAACTTATCCATCCCCTGACCCGATGGGAAACAAATATCTGTAGGCCTCTCGATTATTTTGAAGTTGACTGAAAGTGTTGGCCAACCGGGACTGATTGATGTGTTCAATTAGTAGTCTCTAAAGTCATATGCAAATCAGAAATCGAGAAACAGAGTATCAGACCAAGATTGATGTTAGTCCATGTCTTGAGTCTGAAAATATCTTGTTGGACGGAGGATCATCAGATCACTTATCTTTGGACAGAACTAACTGGGTCAGAGTTTAGACAATTAAAGTCATAGACTTATCCAAGTGGGAGACTGTTGGATTAGGCCAAGTGGGAGACTGTTGGATTAGGTGTCTAAGCCATGACTTGCAATTGTAATTATCTTATGAATAAAATCAAAGTCCATTTGGGTTGCCCTCATAGCTGGGGAATTGATGTACAGTTCAGTAGAGAGAAAGATTGATTTTTTAAGGGTTTAATAAATAAATAGAATATATATAGATGGTTTATTAATATATTTAAGTGTTAATATATTAATTAGAAACTATATTAATTAATTGAGATTTAATCCAGAATTAATTGGATTTAATTTAGTGATTAAATTAATTGATTAAAGTGCAGGGGCTGACTTGTAATTATTCAATTGTTGAATAAATGACAAGGGATAAGCCAGGGGCCAAAAGTGGCGCCACCCTGGAGTCCTCTCTAGGGTTTGGTGAAAACCCTTCTAGGGTTTTAGAAGCCTGGTCCAAGTGACTTCCAGGCTTACCCACTTGGGAGGCTCCTTAGGGTTTCAGGTGTAGCCTGTGGAGGCTATATAAGGAACCCCCTGGCACCTCCATATTCACGCCATCTCTCACTCTCCTTTACTCTGCTGGATTGTCTTCTCCTTGCTTGGGTGTGACTTGCATTTGAGGCAGGATCTCTTTGCTGCTTGCTTGAAGGATCATAAGATCAAAGGTTGGTTTTCTTAATTCATCTTTAGAATTGAATTGTATCCTTTAGGGTTTTAGTTCTAATCTTCATAGAAGAAAACATAGATCATATTAGGGTTGCATGTGAACCATAGGAATTTTTGTGTTCATTGTTTGCATAGAAACCCTTCAGGAGGATCATCTGATCACTTATATTTGGACAGAACTGACTGGGTCAGAGTTCAGAAACAGTTTCTAGGAAACTGATATTAATCAGAAGGTGAAAGGACAATTAAAGTCATAGACTTATCCAAGTGGGAGACTATTGGATTAGGTGTCTAAGCCATGACTTATAATTGTATTTATCTTGTTAATAGAAGCTAAGTCCATTTGGGTTGCCCTCATAGCTGGAGGATAGATGTAGAGTTCAGTAGAGAGAAAGGTTGATTTATTAATTGTTTAATAAATCAATAGAAAATAAATATATGGTTTATTAATATATTTAAGTGTTAATATATTAATTAGAAACTATATTAATTGAAATTTAATCTAGAATTAATTGGATTTAATTTGGTGATTAAATAAATTAATAAAAGGTGCAGGGACTGGTTTGTATTTATTCAATAGTTGAATAACTGGCAAGGTAAATACCAGGGACCAAAATGGCGCCACCCTGGAGGCTCCTCCAGGGTTTGGCGAAACCCTAATTAGGGTTTTGGGAAGCCTGGTCCAAGTGGTCAAAAGGCTTGTCCATTTGGAGGCTCCTTAGGGTTTCAGGTGTAACCCTTGGAGGCTATAAAAAGAACCCCTGGGCACCTCATTCTTCACGCCATCTCTCTCTCTGTTACTCTGCTGGACTGTCTTCTCCATTGCTTTGGGTGTGACTTCCATTTGAGGCAGGATTGTTTTGCTGCTAGCTTCAAGAACAATATCAAAAGGTTGGTTTATTCTTATTTGATCTTTAGAAATAACTGTTGGCTTTAGGTTTTTAGTTTATTATCTTCATAGAAGAAAACATAGATTATATTAGGGTTGCATGTGAACCATAAGTTATTATTTGTTCATTAATTGCATAGAAACCCTTCAGTAGGTTCTAAACATGCAAAAGTGAAACACAGTAATGATTAATGAAAATGGTAGCCCAGCTCTTTATTAAATCTTCATTAATAATACACCAAGTCAGATACAATCAATACTGCTATATGTTTCGGTTTTCAAACTATTAACTAAACATTTAAGACATTTCGCTAGCAACTCTAATGCATATGGACCTAGTATGCTCATCATGCTTGGCCCGCGACAACGCCTTGGTGAAGGGATCAGCTGGATTCTCTATTGATGGAACCCTACTCACCATGATGTCTCCATTTTGAACTCGGTTTCGACCATAGTGGTACTTTCTGAGTATATGTCTTGACTGCCATGGTCCTTGGGTTCTTTAGTCAATGCGACTACACCCTCGTTATCACAAAAGACTTCAAGGGGATCACTGATGCTGGTGACAACGCCAAGATCTCCGATGAAGTTCTTCAACAATGTAGCTTCCTTTGCAACTTCACTAGCTGGTATATACTCAGACTCACACGTTGAGTCAGCTCCCGACTTCTGCTTCGAACTTTTCCAGGGTACCGCTCCTCCCTTAAATATTAACACCCATCCTGACTGTGAGTAAGAGTCATCTCTATCTGTTTGGAAACTTGTGTTACAAAACCCAGTTACTCTTAGCTTATCTCTTCCTCCGTACACTAGGCACATGTCTTTAGTTCTTCTCAGATACTTAAGAATGTTTTTTCATTGTCGTCCAATGACTTTCTCCAGGACTATCCTGATATCGGCTTACCATGCTCAAAGCATACGATACATCAGGTCGAGTACATATCATGGCATACATTATCGATCATATAGCCGAAGTGTACATGATTCGACTCATTCTTTACTCAGCTTTATGCAATGTTGCATGGGCAAGAACCCTTTCTTGGAATCATGCATCTTGAACTTCTTCAAGATTTTATCTAAGTATGTTCTCTGGCTAAGTCCTATTAGATGCTTTGATTTATCTCTATAGGTCTTTATACCAAGTATATAAGATGCATTTCCCAGATCCTTCATAGCAAAACACTTCCTAAGACAATTTTTCACACTTTGTAACGTTGGGATGTCGTTTCATATAAGGAGTATGCCATCAACATACAGTACTATAAATACTACGTTTCTCCTACTTGCTTTGACGTATACGCATGACTCATCCTGACTCCTAGAAAATCCAAACTCTTTGACCTTTTCATGGAAGCAGATGTTCCAGCTACGGGAGGCTTGTTTAAGTCCATAAATGGATCTTTCAACCTTACACACTCTATTTGGGTACTTTCTATGTACAAAACCTTCATGATGTGCCATATACACATCCTCTGACAGTTTCCTATTAAGGAAAGCGGTTTTGACATCCATCTGCCATATTTTATAGTCATAAAATGCAACAATGTCAAGTAACACTCTAATAGACTTAATCTTGGCTACTGGTGAGAATGTTTCATCATAATCAATTCCTTGAGTCTAAGTGAAACCCTTCGCAACTATTCTAGCCTTGAATGTGTATTCATTCCCATCCATGTCGGTTTTCTTCTTGAAGATCTACTTACGCCCAAAGGTTTTTAGGCCTGGTGTAGGATCAACCAAGTTCCAAACTTGGTTATCGTACGTGGACTGAATCTCGCTCTTCATGGCTTCTTTCCATTTGGCAGCCTTAGGGCCTGCCATCGCTTCCTTATAGTTGGATGGATAATCCTCACTGACCAGTGTGTTATCACTGATCAGTGTGTCACCTTCTATAGTAATATGGAAATAATAAAACTCAGGAGGATGACTAACTCTACTGGATCTGCAAAGAGGTAGTGGAGATATGTCAGTTCTCTCAACCTATGCGTTATCACGGTCATAAACCTAATAGCGGTCACCTAACGATATTTGATTTAGCGATTATCGCGGTGGTATAGCGGGTTTTTTTGTAATGTTACTTTTAGACTATTAGTACTGCCTAGAATTAATACCACAAAAAGTTACATAAAAATATCGCATAAAACATGGATAGTATTCTAATATGAAAAGTGTCAAAGTGCCAAACATGGATAGTTACATAAAAATGTCACATAAAACACTTCTCCTAACAATCTCAGATAATCTCGGACAAATATGGAAGGTGATTGTTACAAATGGTAGTAAGTTTAAAGTCGGTTGTTATAAACAACACAATCACTCTGTTTTTTCCAATTGAGGCACATGGTATGATAAACACAGTTGATCTGCTTTTCCATACTTTTCCATAAACATATGTACAATGTATTAAAAAAATAACACACAAACATAATAATTGAAAATGACTATATATATATATATATATATATATATATATATATATATATATATATATATATATATATATATATATATATATATATATATATATATATATATAAATATATTGATAAGCAAATATAAACATTGTTTCATCACTGAAATTTCCATAGACTATACAACTTCAAAAAATTTCTAATAATCTAATCGTCTTCAAAGGTGTAAGCAGCCACTTTCTGTCTTGCAAGTGTGATTGCTTCATTCATTTTTAATTTAGGGATACAAACCCCATATTTGTTATCAACAAATTCTATACCTTCATCTACACTTGATAGTGGGTTGTCTTCCACGAAATCCAAAATAAGCGTTTATATCCTCTTGGCAGGTGCATTCCTTAAGGTGTTGGGGTAGAAAGAATTGATGGTTTGAAGAGATTTTTTAATATATACATGTTGAACAATGTTGAAATCGTTCCCAATAGTTTCCTTAAAAAGATAGAAGTCATTGGCTGTTTGTAACCGAATGAGACCCAAATCCAAGGTCTCATCAGTTTTCTAGATGTAGAAGAAAACTTGATGTGGGCTGTACCCCAAAAATTGTGCTACACTTTCAAGAGTCTGAAGTGTGATGTTATTTATGTCTAAATAGGCGATATAATCAACTATTGGACGAACATAAGAATGAGAGGGTGTGGGAGTGAATTTCCTGCCATGAATGACTTGGAGGCCGAAAAACATGACATTGTAGAAGCCGTATTCTTCAGAAAGGTCCAAATTTGAACTTGAATCTCTAATCCTCCATTGATTGTTGATTCCTGCCATGATTTTCAAGTGGAAGATTACGCAGGTGGTTTTTGATCGGAAACGTAGATGTAGTAGAAATGTTTTGCATTAATTAAACAATCACAAATTCAAAGTCCATATGAAAAGACTGATGTAATGGTAATTAATACATTCTGCAAGCATTTGACGGCTGGGAATCATTATCTTTAACATATTATCACATTTAATTATATTTTTTATTAGTTGACATGTTTTTCCATACGTAAAATATGGTAAATGACCTTTTACAAAGATATGAATATAACGGTTTGAAAAAATACCACAAAGAGGAAAGTATAATGTTATAAATAACAGTAAACTGAAAGTAAGTTGTTATAATTTTAGACAATTCCCCTACTTTTAGAGTTTGAGGGACATTTTACCAACAACCTAGTCAGGGGCAAGGATGATACATTGTTAAGTGATACGTGACCTTTTCAATGTTTAGATTATTATAGTACGATTCGCCATCAACACAATTACTCTGTTTTTAAAGACTCGTTCTGTTTTGAAAGACACGTATTTAGTACACAAAACATTTACTGAGCAATTCTTTCTCTTTTGGTCTTTGAAAGAACAACCACATAAAGCAAGAAATATTAAACTGAATGAAAAATTGAAAATGTCAACATTGTAAAAAAAACAGGGGAAGCAAGAATTAAAGAATTAGAGAAAAATTAAACTGAAAGAAAAATTGAAATTAGGGGTTGAAGCCAGCGATTATCGTATCTTCTTTGAGGCGTGTTTACTAATTAGAAACAAAACCTTTGTCAAAAATACCGTTGTGTTTTAAAAGGAAAATAGCAACTTTCACCGGTTTCTTTTTCTAAGAGATTGTATTTTTTGAATTATGTGTTTTGACAAAAATACCTTTACTAATTTGGACGACTAACTAATGAACATTAGAAAGTGTGTTTTATAAGGGCAATAACGTCATTTCTACACCGCACGATCTAGGAGCCACAATTTCCACGACTAGACCACTGCACGTAGCTTCGCTTCGTCGGCATCTTCAACCAACAAGTTTCATCCCCCTATAAAAATATGATCATCTTCTAAAACCCTAAACCCTTTGTTCGAAAAACGTTGAAGCAGAGCAAGAATATGGAAGGGACAACTGCAGGAAGAATGCGAACAAGACATCAACGAATACCGATAACTGACCTTCCACTATTAGTTATCAAAAAAATACTAACGCATTTGGGGGCTTCATCAACGATTGATGTTCTCAAATGCAAGTGTGTGTAAGTTTCTTATACACTCTGTTTATTACATGTGTGTATTTTGTATTATGTGTATATTAAGACATCTATTGTAACACCCCATCTTGCGATTCGTTCGTATTTGCAAATTAATTGTTTTAAGTGTAAAATTGATAAATAATCATAAGGATACGGCCCGACAGAGCCACATCAACTCAGAATAGCCACAAAGAGTATGAACAAACTAGCACGCTCCCCACAGCACTGGCGCTGCCCCGAAGCGCTGGTCTGTTACCCCTGTAGCGTTGGCTGCAGGACGCCTACGACAAGGACAACTCCTTGAAGCATCATATAGATGATAACCTGCGATCGCCCAGACACAGACATGCGACAAAAGGTGTGCACGACCCACTACCTATGCTCCCTCTGCACCCAGATCATGCGCCAGAAGATCACCTAATGATCACTCGAACGCTCTACCGGGTTGACACTGTTGTCCCCAAAAGCGAGTCCAACCTCAGGTATAAAAGGCCATCGAGCATTCAGGTTAAGGCAAGTCCAACACAAATCAACAACCTTTCACTTAGCAATACCTTGCATTACTCCCTTGTATGTGTTATGGTCCATTAGAAAGAGTTGTGATTGGTTATGGTCAATTCAAAGAATTGTGATGGGTTATAGACCATTAGAAATGGTTCTTATGGGTTATGGACCATTGGAAAGGGTAGTGATGGGTTATGGTCCATTGGAAAGTGTTGTGATGGGTTATTGTCCATTGGAAAGGGCTGTGATGGGTTATGGTCAATTAGAAAGGGTTGTGATGGGTTATAGTCCATTAGAAAGGGTTGGGATGGGTTATGGTCAATTGGAAAGGGTTGTGATAGGTTATAGACCATTTGGAAAGGCTTGTGATGGGTTATCGACCATTGGAAAGGTTTGTGATGGGTATGGTCCATTGGAAAGGGTTGTGATGGTTATGGACCATTGGAAAGGGTTGTGATGGGTTATAGACCATTGGAAAGGGTTGTGATGGGTTATGGTCCATTAGAAAGGGTTGTGATTTGTTATGGTCAATTTAAAGGTTTGTGATGGGTTATGGACCATTAGAAAGGGTTGTGATGGGAGACGGACCATTAGAAAGGGTAATGATTGGTTATGGTCCATTGGAAAGGTTTGTGATGGGTTATGGTCCATTAGAAAGGGTTGTGATGGGTTATGGTCAATTAGAAAAGGTTGTGATGGGTTATGGTCCATTAGAAAGGGTTGGGATGGGTTATGATCCATTAAAAAGGGTTGTGATGGGTTATGGACTACTAGAAAGGGTTGTGATGGGTTATGGTCCATTGGAAAGGGTTGTGATAGGTTATGGTCCATTGGAAAGGGTTGTGATGGGTTATGGTCAATTGGAAAGGGTTGTGAAGGGTTATGGTCCATTAAAAAGGGTTGTGATGCGTTATGGTCATATCAAAAGGGTTCTGATCGGTTATGGATCATTTGGAATGGGTTGTGATGGGTTATGGACCATTGGAAAGGGTTGTGATGGGTTAAGGTCCATTAGAAAGGGTTGTGATGGGTTATGGTCCATTAGAAAGGGTTGTGATGGGTTATGGTACATTCAAAAAGTGTTGTGATGGTTTATGGCCAATTGGAAAGGGTTCTGATGGGTTATGGACCATTAGAAAGGTTTGAGATGGGTTATTGACCATTGGAAAGGGTTGTGATGGCTTATGGTCCATTGGAAAGGGTTGTGATGGGTTATGTTGAATTGGAAAGGGTTGTGATGGGTTATGGTCCATTACAAAAGGTTGTGATGGTTTATGGTCAATTAGAAAGGGTTATGATGGGTTATGGTCAATTGGAAAGGGTTGTGATGGGTTCTGGACCATTAGTGAGGGTTGTGATGGGTATGAACCATTGGAAAGGGTTGGGATGTGTTATGGTTTTTTAAAAAGGGTTGTGATGGGTTATAGACTATTTGAAGGGGTTGTGATGGGTTGTGGTCTATTGGAAAGGGTTGTGATGGGTTATGGTCCATTGGAAGGGGTTGTGATGGGTTATGGTCAATTGGAAAGGGTTATGATAGGTTATGTCCATTAAAAAGTGTTGAGGTGGGTTATAGTCATATAAAAAGGGTTGTGATGGGATATGGACCATTTTGAAAGGGTTGTGATGGGTTATGGACCATTTGGAAAGGGTTGTGATAGGTTATGGTCCATTAGAAAGGGTTGTGATGGGTTATGGTCCATTAGAAAGGGTTGTGATGGGTTATGGTTAATTCAAAAGGGTTCTGATGGGTTATGGACCATTGGAAAGGGTTGTGATGGGTTATGGTCCATTGGAAAGGGCTATGATGGGTTATGTACCATCTAGAAAGGGTTGTGATGGGTTATGGACCAATGGAAAGGATTGTGATAGGTTCTGTTCCATTGGAAAGGGTTGTGATGGGTTATGGTCCATTAGAAAGGGTTGTGATGGTTTATGGTCAATTCAAAAGGGTTGTGATGTGTTATGGTCAACTGGAAATGGATTTGATGGGTTATGGACCATTAGTGAGGGTTGTGATGGGTTACGGACCATTAGAAAGGGTTGTGATGGGTTATGTTCCATTGGAAAGGGTTGTGATGGGTTATGGTCCATTAGAAAGGGTTTTGATGGGTTGTGGTCAATTTAAAAGGGTTTTGAAGGGTTATAGTCAATTGGAAAGAGTTGTGATGGGTTATGGACCATTAGAAAGCTTTGTAATGGTTATGGACCATTGTAAAAGGTTGTGATGGGCTATGGTCCATTGGAAAGGGTTGTGATGGGTTATGGACCATTTGGAAACAGTTATAATAGGTTACGGACCATTGTAAAGGGTTGTGATGGGTTATGGTCCATTGGAAAGGGTTGTGATGGGTTATGGTCCATTAGATAGGGTTATAATGATTTATGGTCAATTCAAAAGGGTTGTGATGGGTTATGGTCAATTGGAAAGGGTTGTGATGGTTTATGGTCTATTAGAAAGGGTTGTGATGGTTTATGGTCAATTCGAAAGGGTTGTGATGGGTTATGGTCAATTAGAAAGAGTTGTGATGGGTTACGGTCAATTAGAAAGGGTTGTGATGGGTTATGGACCATTAGAAAGGGTTGTGATGGCTTATGGACCATTGGAAAGGGTTGTGATGGGTTATGGTCCATTGGAAAGGGTTTTGATGGTTATAGACAATTGCAAAGGGTTGTGATGGGTTATGTACGATTGGAAAGGTTTGTAATGGGTTATGGTCCATTAGAAAGGGCTGTGATGGGTTATGGTCAATTCAAAAGGGTTGTGATGGGTTATGGTCATATGGAAAGGGTTGTGATGGGTTATGGACCAATTAGAAAGGGTTGTGATGGGTTATGGACCATTAGAAAGGGTTGTTATGTGTTAAGGTCCATTGTAAATGGTTGTGATGGGTTATAGTCCATTAGAAAGGGTTGTGATGGGTTATGGCTAATTCAAAATTGTTGTGATAGGTTATGGTCAATTGGAAAGGGTTGTGATAGGTTATGGACCATTAGAAAGGGTTGTGATGGGTTATGGACCATTAGAAAGGGTTGTCATGGCTTATGGTCCATTGGACAGGGCTGTGATAGGTTATGGACCATTTAGAAACAGTTGTGATGGGTTATGGACCATTGGAAAGGGTTGTGATGCGTTATGGTCAATTGGAAAGGGTTGTGATGGGTTATGGTCCGTTAGAAAGGGTTGTGATGGTTTATGGTCAATTCAAAAGGGTTGTGATGGGTTATGATCAATTGGAAAGGGTTATGATGGGTTGTGGACCATTAGTGAGGGTTGTACTTTGATGTATATCAAATGGATGTCAACTGTGCCTTATTGAACGGGGATCTTGAGGAACTGTCTTTTTTGAACAAGCACCTGACTCTATTAATAAAGAACATCCGGATCGCTGTTACATTTTTGACAAAGATGTCTATGGTTTAAAATAAGCTCCTCGTGCTTGGTATGAGACCTTGTCAAAATTCTTAAACCAATCAAGCTTTAAGCAAGGTTTAGTGGATCCAACACTTTTTAGAAAGAAAGTTGGACAACATCTTATGTTGGCCCAATTTTATGTTGATGATATCATCTTCGGATCCACTAATCCTTCCTTAACAAAAGAATTTGAAAATCTGATGAAAAGTAAATTTCTGATGAGCATGATGGGGAAAATCAATTTTTTCCTTAGATTGCAAGTCAAACAATCCAAGGAGGGCATTTTTATCAATCAACAGAAATACACCCGAAGACTCCTTGAGCACTTCAGAATAACTAACTATTCGAATGCCAAAGTTCCAATGGCTGCAGGTACACGTCTGAACCCTTCATTGGATAAACCGAAGGTTGATCTTCAAAACTACAGGAGTATGATTGGATCACTACTTTACCTTACAGCCAGCAGGCCAGATATTTTGTTCTTAGTGTGTAATTGTGCTCGATATCAATCAAATCCACGAGAACCTCACCTTGCGGCTGTAAATACAATCTTTCGATATCTACATCATACACCTGCATATGGCATTTGGTACCCTGCAAATTCAGGCTTTTACATTCAAGCATATTCAGATTCGGATCTAGGGGTTGTTCTATTGATCGCAAGAGTACATCCGGAGGATGTCAATTTCTGGATGGAAAACTCATCAGCTGGCAACCAAAGAAACAAACATGCGTATCCATATCAACTGCAGAAGCTGAATATGTAGCAGCTGTAGCCTGCGCTTCGCAAATAATCTGGATCCAAAGTCAACTTAAAGATTATTCTATTAACATGCGAAGGATACTATTGTTTTGTGATTCACAAAGTGCAATCTGAATTTGTCATAATCCTGTGCAACATTCCAAGACAAAGCATATAGCCCTTCGCTGTCACTTTATCAAAAGTCATATTGAAGAAGGAAACATTGAAGTTCATTTTGTGCATGCTCAAGAACAATTGCCTGATATTTTCACCAAGACATTGAATGAGAGGGCATTCATCCAAATAGTTCATAAACTAGGAATGATTGATGGAGCCACTCTCACTTAACATCATATTTTCACTTTCTCTCCTTTTTTCATAGAAAATAAAACAATTTTTCATGACCGAAGACATCTGAACCTTTGGATGCCCTCGGATCTGTAAAAATCTCATCAATAATGGTCTAAATGTCAACTTTCATTTTAAGCATCAAATGTTTTCTTATCAAGAGAAGAAAATTTTGCAACCTATGACATTTTGATGTCGATGCTTCTTTTTGTTGCAATCCAAATAAGTCAAATGTGTGATTCAAATTCTCACATGAGCAATATTATCCTAAAATTTGTTTTCAAGAAATGCATGTAATAAAAACAGACTTCATTCTTTGGAAAATCATGATAAAGGACAAAAATTTGATTTTAGATTATGTTAATCATATCTTCTTACACTAAAGGATATCTGAGAATCGAATTGCAACATTTGTAAAGAAACAAAGTTCGGAGTGAGGTTAAGCATGTTTTACAAACTGGTGATAAGTGTGATTGTAATATCCTTAACATCGTGTCTATTACTAAGCACCCTATTGTATCCAACTCACTTCATCATGACATTATTCAAGAATATTTTTACTTCTCAGGATATAAATATGTTTCGAAGCTTTCTTCATAAATGAAACTTGCAATATCTAATAACAAATTTGAGAATGTTTTTCACTTTTATTACACAATTGAGCTTTACGGAGTAAAGGAAAATTTTATGAGAAATCTTCAAATCACCAACAAATGAATCACTTGGTGAAGTTTCAAAATCTTACCCTTCAGATGACATATCGAACAAAAACGAATTCAAAGAAACCCGAATTCCAAAAGCAAAAAGAAAAAATCAATTGAAAATTGTGCAATCAAAGAAACAAAAGTACAAAATCTGTACTTCAAGGCATACTACTATTTCTTAAATGAAAATACTAGGAGTTCGTATAACATATTCGAGTACCTTTTAGAGAGTATGAACATCTTAAGTAATCGGTATTTAGTGACAAAGTTGGAGTAGTGCACAAATCCCAAAGGCTTGTCTTCAGAGAAATGTGTCCAAATACTTCATCTGATGAAATTGGATAAATTCATCAATGTTCTTCGTAGTGTATATCAAAATTTCCAAAATTCTTCTGATGCTCAATTCATGAAAGAAAAATCATTGTTAAATTTTAATGTAGAAGTTGTTAACCTCATTTTACCAAGAAAATTTTGAAACATTCAATTGTAAATCAAAATTCAAACACAATTACAAATGCGAAATTGGATATAACATTGGGTGGTTAGACTTAGCAAATTTTGACTGATGTTAAATTACAAAAGCATCGGATTGAAAAACAGACTACCAACATGATCTGAATGCCTCTGAATTCAAAGATGATAAATCTTGTTTTTATAAAAATTTCAGGGAACCAAGTCTCAAAGTTACAATGCATTTTCAAAGAAAATATTCTTATCATTTTTTATAACTATCTTGTCTGTAACAAAAATGAGTGCCTTTGTACATTTCAAAAAGAGTTCTTTCTACATATCTGAAGGCAATCCATACTCTTTATCCGAATGATTGCATTCTGTTAGTGTATCTACATTGACTTGTCTCATACAACATTAAATATCTTCTGTGATCTGAAACTTTTTAATGTTTAATGAATTTTGACATTTACGACACAAATAAACTCAAATGTTTACATCATTTCATTTAATAACCAATCATTTCATAAAATCAGAAATTCTGTTTCCTTAAATTTAGTCCAATCCAAACAAAAATATTTTACAAACATGGGGGTTCAATTTTGAAATTCAAAATAATCATTGATTGACACAGTGACGGTTCACTTTTGCAGAGATAGTGGGACGTTGTGCAGCTGACGTGGCGTAATCTTAGTGGACCACATCTCACGTGCATTTAATGCCTTGGGACCACAATCCATATAAATACTGAAATTCAGACGGTTACAATCTTTACGCGAACAACTCTTACAATTCTCTCTGCAAAACTCCTCATTGTTCATCATCTTCTCCCTCACAGACTCAACAATGGCTTCTCCTCACGATGCTGGTTTTGCTCAAAGTCCTGGAGAGGCTATGTCGAATCCAACCTTGAAGCCTCAAAACTCGAAATACTTTCTGCGAACAGATACTACACTATACCCTGAACCATTCGATGCTATGATTGAATGTTTGAAACATTCAGTACTTTCTTTTGCTCTAACCGCTTGCTTGTCTGTTCCGGAAAATCTGGTTTATCGAGCACATTACATTGCACTTTTAACCCACAATACCGATAACGTTCCTGAAATCACTTTTAACCCACAACACCACCAAGAGAATCACTCTCAACAAACGACGATTCGCTAAGGCTCTTCAATTACCCACTACTGAAACTCCAATTGTTCCTTCTGTTGAAGAAATTCTGGGAATGTTCAACGCCATATGGTATTTGCCTGAGCTTAAAACTATGGGGAGCTTCAAGAAGAACAAGCTTCCAAGTCTGTGGAAATTGTTCTTTGGTATTTTTCTTCAGTGGTTATTTGGGAGAACTTCAGGCTTGGATTCAGCTAGCCAAAGCTTCATGAATCTATTGTACGGTATCTACTATGATGCAGTAATGGATTATGCATCAATTCTTTGGGCTGATTTTCTTGCACATGTCAATCACAACAAAAGAAGAACTGAGATTGACAATGCTCATTTCTGGGCTATTATTGTTGATGATATTGATGCCTATCGAAGAGCAGCGATACGATATCCTCGTGGTCAAGCACTTATGTCATACAACCCCTTTCACATTCCACCAATATCTCTGAATTCACCTTCTATGCTCAAATTCCACCAACCATGATCTCCAAGGTACCAATTCCGAATACCATCATTAACAAATATAGAACAACTCTTACTTTACCTTATCATGTACGCGATCTTGCGGCTGAGAGACAATCTGGAGGTTTCTCTAAGCCGAAGGGTAACAACAAGGGTGTTGGTAGCTCAAGTGGTCAAGAAAAGGAGAAGGTCACCAAGAAAAAGAAATAACACACAACAACCCCCAAAGAGTACCAATCCGAAACGGGGCAAACCATCACCAAAACGAACTACAGTCTTCGATGAGCCTTCGGACTTTGAAGAGACAGTTTCTGATAAAGAAAATGAAGAGAATCCCCAACAATCACCTCCCACATCCGAAACCATTACATCCGAACCCCCTACATTTTCCACTCATATCATAACCTCAATACAAACCACCTCTTCGGATACACCCTTCAACACAACCACTTCGAATACACTTATTACTTCATCCACCATTACCACAACACCCATTACATCTACCATTTCTACATCCGAAGCCCTTACATCCGAAGCTATCATTATTTCTCCACCATCATCATCTGAACAAATAATCACTTCTTCTGATCCCTTATTCTCCCACACATCAACTTCTGGTATTGATACTTCATTACCAAAATTTGAAATTCAATATGGTTTTGGTATTCCTCTATTTCATCTTGTCAACCACCACCAACTTACAAGAGGCAGCCGAAGCTTTTCACATGGATCCAATATCCATTGATGATACAGCTGATGAAGAGTTAAATGATGACGACTTTGTGTTAATGAAGCAATACAGAACCCTCAACACCAAGTTAGACATCCTACTACAAAGTCAAACTGGTTATGATCTGGAAGCTCCTTCTGACACACCTTCCATGCTTAACGTTGCTGCTTGAATATCAGAGTATAATTCGGAAAGTGAAGCAAATATTAAAACTGCAATTGCTCAGACCAAAAAGAAGATTTTGGATAATCAGCTTCTTCTCCAAAATTCTATTGAGCAGAAACTAGCTTCCGTAGTTAGTGGAATTGTAGCCAAGTGTCAATCACTCAAAGACGAAATGAATAAGAAGATTGAGGAAGTTGTTGCAAAGTTTGAGTCTTTGGGGCCTGACTTGAAAAAGTCCATTGAAGATCTTGGCACCGAGACTTAATCTTTCAACAATCAGTACAAAGATCATTTGTCGGGATAGTTGCAAGTCGTGAATACAAAAATTGCCGAATTGTCTGCTTCTCAATCGGCTTCTGCTGTTGTTGAGTTTGCTAATGAGATTAAAGCAACCAATGATACCATCATAGAAATTGTTGTTGCCAACTTGAAGGATGCTCTTCAACCCATTCTTCAAGTTTCAACTTGCATGCGTTGTGCTCATGCTTCCCAACCGAGTCCAGGACCAACTGCTCAAGCTGGCCCTTCAGTTCATCCTTCGCAAGGGGGAGAAACCACCAGCTCTTGGTCCCATACTTTAACTCCAGCGATGACAACAACAACAACAACTCTAATTTCAACAACACCAATAACCAAACAGGTAACCACCTTTGCCACCCTAACCACAATTCCTCCAAGACCTCCTACAATTCCAAATTCGAATGACCGATGTGTAATTGTCATCGGATCCACATATTTGGGTCTAACTTATTCAACCATCACTTCCACCATGGGCCAAGGAACTGGACCTTGAGGTTAGGGTCTTTGGGTCCATCAGGATATTCTGATCCTGTTGACAAAGGCAAAGGTGTACTCATTGAGCAGAGCAAGGAACAGAGACACGAAGAAAAGGGAAGAAGAATACATCAAAATGTTGGTGATCAACACTATTGCTCATGGTTGTAAGGAACAAAACAAGATCTTGCTCCCATCAACAAGACCTGGAACGCTGAACAAATAGAAGTCTACGGTTTTGGTGACTATGAGGTCTTTAATCGTCTTCCTCTGGTCAGCTACTCAATATCCAACACCATCGATGACCAACTTGACATTCCTTATAATCCGTAGACCTTCTCCTACTTCCAATTTGTCAAATATGTAAGAGAGAACATCATGGAGGCATTCAAACCGATAAAAATATGCTTTCTTGCTCATCTTACACAAGAACTGGAGGTTGTTTAGAGCTCCAAAAGGATTGTTAAGATCATCTCGAATAAAGAATGAGTCTTATTTGAAAATACCTTTCAAAACATAGAGTACTTCGTTCTTCGAGGCTTAGATAATGTTGAATTAAGTTTACTGTGCAGACTTCCCAATCATGAACCCTCATGATTTTATTCAAATGATGGAACTGCTGAAGTTTCCTTCTCTAGGACTTGCCCCAACCATACCCATATTCACAAAGGCCAAGGAGTATATAGTAGGTTTCTTTTACTACTATCTTAAACGCCTTGCTGAATATTACATCGACATTGCCAAGCTGTTTGGAAATACCTTGGCTGCACCCATATGTGTTGTCAAAAATTTGAGTGATTATGAAGATGGATAAATCCTTGATAATCCCTGGGGTGTAGTCTACAGAGGCCAAGGCCGTGATGGGCACACAGTAAGAAAATTGTTCGATACAAACTTCAAGGGTCTATATCCCACATAATTAATAAGGCTAGTTGCAGGTCGCACCTTCGCTTGTAGTATTAAGAATACTTCGGTTGAGAGAAAGAAGGTAAAAGAACACCTTGACTGGTGGCTGGCGATACAAAAATGTATGGTCGAAGCCCACAAGCGGCATTACTAAAACTTCGAATGTCATACTTCACACAAAGGGGGAGATTGTTGAAGATGTTTGTGTTGAAGTGTCAATGTCACATCCGAAGACCCTAGCCATCCGAAGAGTCAAGCTTTTGCGTCTAAAGATCCGAAGGTCTCATACTAGAGGATCCAAAGACTTATGTAACTAACCTTATCCACTCAGCACATTGTAGTGTCAGACTTGTTGTTGCACATTGCTGAATTTTGATTGGATAGTACTGGTATAGAATATTCTGAATATCTTTCTATGATATTGATATCATTGATCACGTATAAATATCAATGATATCATCTGAGTCGAGTGTGCGTGTGATCACCCCCAATTGTAAAACCTCTCAATATCAATCTAATCGTTCAACTCCATGTTTAATCTATCAATTTGTTCATCGTATTTGTTGCTTGAATCAACCTTCTTTTCATTAATATAATTTTCATTGTTCGAATTCTTTATCTAACAACCTTGTTGTAGCATTTGCTTACGATAGTCGATGAGGGAATGGATTGGAACGTTATAGCAAAATGAAAAAAAATCATGTTTGGTTATCATGATTGAATAGAATGATATTTTTCACCGAATACGATTCCTTCCGAATGTCTAATTTTCATTCAATGAAAAAGGGATGGTTCTTTTTCATTCTTTCGAGGAAGTGAATGATGTATACTGACTATAAATTACATTTTATTTATATAACCTTCAATAAACAGTAATCTTTTTAAAGTTTTCAAAACTTCAAGTAATAAGATTTTTTATTAGTAAAAATAGATAAATATATTATTATTATAACTATATTTTAAGATTTGATGGTATCGACTTTTTATAACCTTTTTTAGTTCATAGATAATTCTTCTTAACTATTTTTAAAACATATAATATTTATCTTAACAAACTAAATATGATTATATAAAATGTACTTAAAATTTTATTTTTAAGAATTTAAAAGTTATGTAGAAACGAAAGTTTATGTCAACTAGTGGGAGTCCGTGCTCCGCACGAGTTTTTTTTCTCCCGGGTTGGGCTACGTAGGGTTTTAAGTTGGGCGATTTTTCTAATATATGTCCCTTTCCATTTCGATTGTGTTCCTTCTACGGTTACATCGGTAGTCCCTTTGTAGGTATGTAAGTTTGTTTTTTTTTTATTTTCATGTATGATGTTTAAGTAATCGGTATTTTTTTTGTAAGATGACGTACAACGGTTACCGTGTGGGTGATTGAGTCGAAGTGATTGGTAGCGATGAAGGGTTTGAGAACTCTTGTTATGCTGCCGGAATTGTCTCTTGGTCAAGGCGTCGTGTTACCGTTCGATATGAGACATTATTTGATGATAGTGATGATGTACCGTTGGAAGAAGTGTGTTGAGCCTATTTGTGCTGAAGTGCTCAACCATCCGAAGACCCTCTGTCAAAGGCCCCGAAGTAATAAACTACAAGAAGAACCCCAAAGTCTGAAGACTCCGAAGTGTGATGCACGGAGGATCCGAAGACTTCACAGCCTGTCAAACTTTTGTATGCACGCGTATAGTACAATACGTGTTGCATGAATCTAATATTCTATTGGCTAGTACTCTGATAGGATATTCTCTGTAATAAAGTTGTACTACGCGTGTCACTGAGTTAGTATAAATATCAGTGATACCATACCATGTCGAGTGCGAGTTGTAATCGTCCAAACAGTAAAACCCTAAATCAATCAAGCATTCGGCACAAGTTATTCATGTTATTGTTCATCAACTGTTCTTACTATTCTTATTACTGTATGATTAATTTGTACCACTCAATCTCTAGTCATTGTTTACATACTTAAACGATTTCAACACCCAACAAGTGGTATCAGAGCAAGTCAGCTCAAAAACCTGTTAGTAGAGTTTCTATTCCATTGCTACAGTTCTAGATTTGAATCGTTTCTCAGATCTAGTCTTCCGTAACTGTTGCAAGTCTCTATTACTCTTTTTTACTACAAAGATCCCATTGAAATCTGTTCAAAATGACTGATTCCATAGCAACTTATGCCAATATGCTCAACTATGCAAATCTCATTGGTTCTGCAACCAAAGCTCTTGTTCAAGTAACTTCTTACTATGATTATTGGGCTGGAAGAATGAATGACTATCTGATTGGACTTGATAAATACTTATAGAGGTCTGTAACGGATGGTCCTCATACAGACATTGCTGGTCGCTTTGTAGTCCCCGATGGAGAAGAGGCTGTAGCTCTTAATGCAACAGATATGAAGAAACTTGAAAATGACGAAAGGGCCATGTGTGAGCTACGATGTGGATTGGGTCCTGACGTTAGTCATCATATAGCCGATGCGAAGTCCGCCAAAGAGATGTGGGATAATCTCGAACTTCGTTTTGGAGGGGATAAGATTCTTCACACCAGCAAGGTTCAAGAAATTCTTGCAGACTTCGGGAACATTAAACAAGAAGAGAATGAGTCTCTTGAAGGATGCTATGAACGTCTTAGCAACATGATCTATACCCTAGACAAGTATGGGGAGACACGAAGCCAACAGGAGATCAACATTAAATTTCTTTATAGTCTTTGCAAAGAATGGAGACCAATCATGCTCATGGTTAAATCCTATGAAAACATTGAGAAGTACAAGTTGCTGCTCTATACAATCTGCTAAAATCACATGAACCAGATGTCGTGGGTCGTAGAAGTGAGAATGCTGGATCTGGACCACTTGCCCTTGTTTCAAAAAAAGAAGAAGAAACCAGTGATGAAGAAATAGCTGCCTATATGGTTGATGACAATGGTGAAGCCGTTGCTCTCTATGCTACTAACAGTCGAAGGTTCAAGAAACCATTCATTAAAAACAACTCTGGGAAGCCTTTTGTCAAGAACTTCAACAAATCAAACTTCAATTCGAAACCCAAACCAGAAATGTTCACTCCGAAGGATGAAAATTCAAAGTCTTCTACTCCGAAGCCATCTGAAAAACAGGGTTCGGAGTCATCAAAAGAGAAAATAGAATAGAAAATGGTTTCTGGTGATTCAGGCTATGACTGTAATTACTGTCATGGTAAAAATCACTTTGATAAAGATTGTATGCTTCGTAAACAAAATGAGAAGAAACCTCAAGTGAAGGATGAAGCTTATTATGCAATGAAGATGGAAGAAGTGAGGAAACAGACAAAAGACTTAGCCCTGATGGCTGCTGAGGATTATCAAGGATCTTATCAAGTCTGGTCTTCTGATTCAGAAGATGAAGAAGTAAGAAAGCCAACTAATAGTGCCTTCATGGCATATGATGATGGTAAGAGCTTTCTGAAAAGTACTTCTGAGGAGACAGCTGATGAGGAGATGATGGGCTATGGATCAACTGCTGGTCTTGGTTTCAAGACTTCGAAGATGAATGAGATGATTGAAGCTGTGAATCCGAAGACCTGGTCTGACGACACTTTGGATGTGATGAGGAGATATGTATGATGGCAAATGACACACGCCTGACCATTCCTGAGCAGGTATCCAAACTTCTCTCAACTTTTAAAATTCCTATTTCTCAATCAACTCCTATCATAAATGAAATAACTCGTGATTGTTCTGTGATGCATAAAATGCTTATTGATGTGAAAAATAGGGAGACACTCAGTGAGCAGGAGATTCTCAGCTTGAGGGGGAGAGTAGAAAGTTTGAAGATAGCCCTAGAAAAGTCCAACCTAAGAATCTCATTTCTAGAAGAGAATAGAGAAAAACTTTTGAACAATCATGATGTAATTTTGAGACAACGCAATATATTTTGTGAAACTGCAAAACGTTTATATGCTCATATTACATGTATCTATCATTCAGCTGATGTGTGCAATGTTCAACATAGACAACTATTACCTTTTATTGAGTTTAAGCTTAAGGAAGTTGATAGTATATCTTATGAGTGTGAATCTATAGTATCTGGGTCCGAAGTGACCAACTCTTCGTATAAACATGGCTTGATATCTGTAGAAAAACATCTCACTGCTGATAATCTGTTGAAATTATTGCCACAAGAAATCCCAATCATGAAAAAGAATGTTCCTCAAATTGAAAACAAAGAAAAAGTTACAGTTGAAACCGCATCTGAGAATGATTCTCAAAGCGATTCAGATATGGAGGAAATTGATTGTTCTTCATTAACTTTATTAAAATCATCCTCTACATCCGCATCACCCTCCGAAGACATATCACAACTGTCTTTGAAGGATAAAGGAAAAGCAAAAGTTGTTTGTGAACCTAAAACTTTTGAAAACAAAGAAATTGTGAAATCAAAATTACAAATCTCAGATGTTTGTGTCTCTTATGATCAATATCTTAAGGACAATTCAAAAAGTCTAGTTCATGTGGCTTGTATCTATCCAAAGATATCTTATTTCAAAAATGCCATCGTTGTGAAACCAGGTGGATCACCTTTGGTTGAAAACGATTTAGAAAAACTTCTTGAGGAGGATAATTCCACAGTCACTGAGGAAGGATTCTCTCATCTTCTAAAATGGTTGAAAATGAAATGAATGAAAGAATGGAAGTAAAAATTAACATAAGAAAACAAGACCTGTATGGTCACAACATTTACAATCGTCTCTGTTATGAGAAAGAAAAAATTCCTAAAAACATGTCACACCTTTTAAATCTCAAAAATGATAATCACATCTACACTAATCGAAACAACAAACAAATTCAAGTTGTGGAAAAACCCGCAGCTCCGAAGATGGATGTTTTTCAATTAATGGAATCATGTGAGAGTGTACCGTTGTCACAAACCTCAGAATATGCTGCTTCAAAACCAAAAGTCTCAATTACCAAAGCTTCGGTACAAAAGCCTCAGATTTTGAAAAGACCTCAAATTCTCCAAAAATCAAAACCAGCAATAGTGATTACTAAACCAATTCAAAAACATATTGCTGCGAACTTGAAATCAAAACAAACTCTGAATCTTGTGAAGAGAAAAACTCCCTTCGGAGGCTTGAAACAAAATGAAGCAATTGCTTCAACTTCTGGAACAAAACCGTTTTACTCAAAGGTTTCAGAAGTCAAAAATCAAAATGGTAAACCAACTTTTACACCGACTAAACCTAACTTTCCCAATCCAAAATTTTAAAAACCCACAAAGAAATCATTTTCAAAAGGAAACAACTTGATAGACACATTTCATCAATGGCTAGACAAAAATTTGGATCTGTTTAAAGATAAGTATTTTTCACTAAAAGACTTCAAATTGGCATACGAAGAGTACCTTTGTACCTCTACATTGTGTAGCTCAATCTCAAGGAAGTCAACAATTGAAAAATCAAAACAAAACTGGAAAATAAATGATTTGAATGAAAATTTTATTGCTAAAACAACATCTTCAAAATCATCTTTAAGTTCAATACTTTCAAGTAAAAAGACAACATCAAAAACCTCGAAGTCAAAATCATCCACACAAAAATGGGTTCCGAAGACTTGCATTCTGTCAGTCACCTCGGACTCAACAATTTTGACAAAATCTCTTCAGAATCATGCTCAGTCTCTTCGGAATCATGCTCGTCACATGAAGCTTCGGAGAATTTGATCAACTTAAATGCAAATGAAATATCAGAAGAGGCCGTAGAAAAATGGATTCAAGAATCCTTCACTTACCCTGAGGACCCAAGATTGATTGGGTACCAACTCCTTCTTGATTAATTGCAGGTAATGTCTACTGAGCGGTACGACACTAAATGGTACATGGATAGTGGCTGCTTAAGACATATGACAGGGAAGAGGGAATATTTTAGAGATTACAGAACATTGGATGATGCTGGAAATGTACGCTTCAGTAACAATGAAACATGTCTAATTCGGGGTTATGGTAAAATAACAAATGGCCAATTCACAATCAGCAGAGTGGCATTTGTTGAAGGGTTAAAACACAATCTTGTGAGTATATCTCAATTGGTAGTTGGAACGGGTAACGCAGTTGCATTTAACAACCAAGGGAGTGCCATCACAAAAGAAGAAACAAACAAAGTCTTTCTCAAATCTGAAAGGAAGGGATCAATGTTTCCCTTAAATCTAAAGCCTGTAACTGGTGGGCAATCCTTTTGTCATCTCTCAAAAGCCAACTCTGATGTTAGCTGCTTTGGCACCGAAGACTTGCTCATTTGAACTTCAAAGACATAAACAAGTTAGTGGCTATGGATTAGGTTCGTGGAATGTCTGCTCTCAAATTTGACAATGATTCACTTTGTTCTGCTTGTGAACATGGCAAGCAAACAAAACAAAGGCATCCAACTGTGATCAATCCCAAAATCACCGAACCCTTTTCACTTCTCTATATGGACTTGTGTGGTCCATCTGCGGTAGAGTTAATTGGAAAGAAGAAGTACATACTTGTGATAGTTGATGATTATTCAAGGTTTACTTGGGTGTTATTTCTAAGAAATGAATCAGATGCTGCTGAAGAAATCATTAACTTCATAAGGAAGATGGAAGTGATGCTAAACAAGAAGGTCAGAACTGTGCACAGTGACAACGGTTCGGAGTTCAAAAATCAAACTCTTGATGGATTCTTGAAAACAAAATGGATTAGTCACAACTTCTCAGCACCATACACTCCACAACAAAATTGTGTTGTAGAAAGGAGAAATCGTTCTTTGTGTGAAGCAGCTAAAACTATGCTTAATTTTGCAAATTTGCCCATGTACTTTTGGGCCGAAGCCATTTCTACAACCTGCTTTACTCAAAATAGATCCTACATTCACAAGAGATTTCACATCACACCTTATGAAGTACTCAATCGCAGAAAACCAAATGTCAAATTCCTTCAGATCTTCGGTTGTAGGTGTTTCATCTTGAACTTGAAAGACCATTTGACAAAGTTCAATGAAAAATCAGAAGAAGGGATTTTCCATGGATACTCTCAAGACTCAAAAGCTTACAGAGTCATGAACAAGAGGACTCGAAAGATTGAGGAAACCTTCAACCTAAGGTTCGAGGATTACTACATCAAGAAGTCTTTGCATCCATTCCCCATGTTATCCATCTTTCCAAAGCCTGCTGTGGATGCTGTACAAATCACTACATTTGATACAGACTTCGCTCTTTTGTTCGATCCACCTGTGAGCGCTGTGGACTCCGAAGCCAGGGCACCTGATAACCATGTGTCCGAATTGTCCAAACTCATAGATGGACCTGATGATTCTTCTACAAGTAGTGTGCAAAGATCATCATCAATTAGGGGGGAGCCATCAAACCGAAGTGAAAGGAATGCTAGTGTTAAGGGGGAGCTAAACAACAGTCAAACTTCAACCCCACGGGAAATCTCTCATATCATGTCCCTGTATCCATCAATCCAGGGGGAGCCATAGATTATCACTCCAATCTTAGCAACCCCTATCGCTTCGGATAGAGCAACCACTTCCTCAACACCAACAGCTGTCGAGGGGGAGAACACTCCTAACTCTACTTCACAACTGCACACACCATAGTCCAATGCAACTAATTCAAACAATCATTTAATAATGGGTGATTTCCCTTCCACTTCGGGATATCCTTCAGATATCGAGGATATTGATTCTAAAGGGCCACCTGATTTTGATCCAAATTATCCTCCTTTGGACAAATGGACGAAAAATCATCCACCATCACTAGTCATCGGTAACATTCAAGATAGGGTATTGACTCGTGCACAACTTCACCAAAGACAACTTGACTTAAACAAAACTTCGGAGTTATGCATGTTCAATGTCTTTATCTCTAAGGTAGAACCTAAGAATGTTAAAGATACTTTTAATCACCCTGACTGGATTGAAGCAATGCAGTTGGAATTAGAAGAATTTGAAAGAAACAAAGTTTGGAGGCTTATTCCAAAACCTGCAAATGCTTCAATTGTTGGTCTGAAATAGGTGTATAGAAACAAACTAGACACCGAAGGCAATGTGGTTCGGAACAAAGCAAGGCTAGTTGTCAAGGGTTATTGTCAACAGGAGGGGATTGATTATGAAGAAACTTTTGCTCCTGTTGCCAGACTTGAATCAGTTTGTATATTTTTGGCTTATGTTGCACACAAAAACTTTGATGTCTTTCAAATGAATGTCAAGTGTGCCTTTCTGAATGGTGATCTCGAGGAAACCGTTTTTGTTGAATAACCACCTGGCTTTGAAAGTAAAGAACATCCAAACCATAGCTATGTGCTAGACAAGGCTGTCTATGGTTTAAAACAAGCTCCAAGAGCTTGATATGAGACCTTGACAAAATTTTTAAAAGAATCAAGCTTTAAACAAGGTTCAGTGGATCCAACACTTTTCAGAAAGAAAGTTGGATCTCATTTGATGTTAGTCCAAATCTATGTGGATGACATAATCTTCGAATCCATTGACCCCAATTTGTCAAAAGATTTTGAAAAACTAATGGAAAGCAAATTTCAGATGAGTATGATGGGAAGGATTAATTTCTTTCTTGGATTACAAATAAAACAATCTAATGAGGGGATCTTTATCAATCAACAAAAATACACGAAGAGTTTGCTTGAACGCTTCGGAATGACTAACTGCTCCAAAGCTAAACTTCCACTGCCTGCAGGTACAAGATTAAATCCTTCATTGGACAAACCAAAGACAGACATACAGCAATACCGAAGCATGATTGGTTCACTGCTCTATCTCAGAGCCAGTCGCCCTGATATCATGTTCGCAGTCTGCAATTATGCAAGATATTAGGATGACCCAAGAGAACCTCATTTGGCTGCGGTTAAGACGATCTTTCGATATCTTCATGGCACACCTGCTTATGGCCTGTGGTACCCAGCAAACTCCGGCTTCTACATACAAGCTTATTCAGACTCAGATCTTGGTGGATGCTCTATTGATCGCAAGAGCACTTCGGGGGGCTGTCAATTCCTTGCTGGAAAGCTAATTAGTTGGCAATCTAAGAAGAAAACTTGTGTCTCTATCTCCACTGCTGAAGCTGAATATGTGGCTGCTGCGGCTTGTACTTCCGAAATCATATGGATCCAGAGTCAACTGAAAGATTATGCTATCAACATGAAAAAGATTCCACAGTTTTGTGACTCGCAAAGTGCAATTCGGATTTGCCACAATCCTGTTCAACATTCCAAGACAAAGCACATAGCTCTTCGCTATCACTTTATCAAAAGTCATGTTGAGGAGGGGAATATTGAAGTGCACTTTTCTCACACAACAGGACAATTGGCAGACATCTTCACAAAAGCTTTGAATGAAGAGGCATTTACAAGAATTGTTCGTGGACTTGGAATGATTGATGGATCCACTCTACAATAAATCTCAGATTTGCTCACTCTTTCTCTAAACCTTCTGACCTGCAAAATAAAATTCATAACACTCTGCAGCACTCCGAAGAGATTTATCGCTTCGGAGCCCATCAGAGTAAAACAAGTAAAACCACACAATGTTACACCGCAGCACCCCGAAGTACTCTATCACTTCGGAGAACGGAAATTTCTTTAAAATAAAAGTTTCTAAATGGTAAAATCGTTAAAACATATTTTGACTTCGCTTCTTAAGGATAATCATAAAAAGGCTTGTTTCAAAGAAAAATCAAAAACAAGAAAAATAAAGGTTCTTAAACACACATTAAACGTTTTGATGCACAAAGGACAAAGTTTAATCTTCTTTCATGACTCAATCAATTAAAGGACAAAACTTTGATTTTAGATTCTGATAATCATACCTTATTGCACTAATAGGTATTTGGGAATCGACTTGAAACATTGGTAAAAGAACAGACTTCGGAGTGAGGTTAAGGCTATTTTACAATTTAAAGTCTTGTTTGATTCTAATATCCTTAACATAATGTCTATTCCTAACCTCCCTTCTGAACTTAACTCGCTTCAACATCAAACTAATCATGTAGCCTCAAAACTACACAGGATAACTCAAGTGTTCCGAAGTTTTCTTCAAAAATAGTACCAACATCGTCTGATAAGTAAATTTAAATCTCTTTTCATCGTTGTTTCAAAATTGAACTAAATGAAGTTTCTCAAACTCAAGGATTGCACAAAACAAAACCAAAAAGCACCAAAGAAAGAAACTAAATGGTGAAATTTTGTCTCTTCGGATAAGCAAATCCTAAAAGGAAAAGATAAAAAGGACAAATAGAAAAACTCAAAAAGGTAAACAGAAAACAAATTGTCAAAAGATTCAAAGACAATAAACAAGATAAAAAAAGATAAACAAGGGAGTGCAAAAGAAAGATAAATCAGCACTCAAAGGCATATTCATCTGTTTTAAATAACAATACAAGGAGCTCCTATAACATAGTCGAGTACTTTGTAGAGAATATAAACATTTCAAGTAATCTATCTTAAATGATAAAGTTGAAGTGGTGTACGAAGCTCAAAGGCTTGTCATCAGAGCCTAGTATCCAAACACTTCAATTGATAAAATGGAATAGGTTTTTCAAAAGGTTCTTCAAAGTCAATCCAATTTCTAAAAACACTTCTGATGCTCAATTCAAGAATGAAAACTTCTTTAAATTTCAAATGCAAAGGGTGTTACCATTATTTAGTATGAAAAATTTGAAGCACAAAAGTTAAATCAAACATCGGTTCAAAATGCGAAATCAAGTTAGTGATGGGGTGATTAGACTTATACATTCATGACTGATATTGAATCAAATAGACTTCAAAATGAAAAATGGACTTCCAACATGATTCGAATGACTCTGAATCCTAAATTATCAAAACTCAATTTCTCAATAATCATGGAAGTTAAGGTTAGATGTTTTTATGCATCATCAAAACAAATCAAAAGTAAAACCAAATATTCAAGAAAATTGTTAAGAAATCACACGAACTTCTGTGTAATCACAAACACTTGTCACTGTCCAAAGTGTCACTCACACCCTTCAGAGCTAATCTTAATACCTAATATATCTTGTCACTCCGAAGCGTACTTATAACAGTCATAAACACCCAAAAGGATCTGAAGTTAATTTATTGTTCAAATGATTTTCACATTTATGATTAAGTACAGAGACAAACATTCTTTTGAAATTTAATAATCGTTGTTACACAGCTGTCACTGAGACAATCGTGGCAAATCCTAACAATAAGATCGTGTGAAAGTGGCGGTTCAATTTTAAATAATGATGACAGACAGACGAACGGTTCCGTTTTTGCAGAGAAAGTGGAACGGCTAGGCGCTGAGGTGTCATAATATTAGTGGACCAATTCCCACGCGCATTAAATGGCATTGGGACCACGAATACTATATATACCTCACGACCCATCAGTTCATCTCTTTACGCGATCATTACTCTCAAAACTCCTCTGCAAGAATTCTCTTAGAAACCACCTAAGCTACTATGTCTTCCTCGATCCTTCTACAATGACTGAAGCATCTTCTCAAACAACTGAATCTATTTCAATTCCTGTTCTCAAGAACCAATCTGCTAACCTGGTTCTCCGTAACGATCTGAAACTTTACCCTCAACCAATTGATGCAGTGGTTGAATGCTTAAAAAGGTCAGTTCTCGGTTACGCCCTAACTTGCACTCCATCAATCCCTGCGACTCTGGTTCACAGGACACACTACACATCAAATGCTTTGTTTGACTCCAACAACCACGTCAAATCGGTGTTCTATGAGGCTGTTGATTCCAAGGGCAAAACCAAGAAGGTGCAACTAACCAAGGAGAAGTTTGCTGAAGCCCTCCGTCTTCCTATCTACAACTCCAATGAGATGGTTGGTCCCTCTGCTGATCAACTCGTTGCAATGTTCAACGAAATGGGCTACACACCTCTTCTTGAAAAGATAAGCATGTTCAAGAAAAACCAACTCCCTGATGTTTGGAGATACTACTTCAGTATCTTTCTCAGATGTCTTTCAGGAAGAACCTCCGGCTTGGAATCTGCAAGCGTTGCCTTCCAAGGCCTTCTGTATGGAATCTACTATAATGTCAAAGTAGATTTCGCATCGATTCTATGGGCAGATTTCTACTCCCACATAAACCACAGCCTGAAAGGGACAGAAATTTCAAATGCTAGATTCTGGGCGATTGTTGTGCATGCCCACTACCAGCAAGCAGGGTATGTTCCGGATCCTTCGCTTGCTGAGATGAAATACACTCCCATTGCAATTCCTGCCCTAGATGATGAACCGGCTACCTTCTGTGCCCAAATTCCTGAGGCTATGCTCTCCAAAGTGTCCATGGAGTGCAATGAGGTAAACACTTACAGGAATACTCTTATTATTCCATACCCTGTTTGGGATGTTACTCAGGAAGAAACCCACACTACATCAACAAAAGCCCAAACTAAAGCTAAGGGAAAGAAGAAAATTGCTGGTGGACCCAGTGGTCCAAAGAAGGCAGAGAAAAAGAGAAAGGATTCGGAGCAGACCACTCCGAAGAGGAAACAACCAAAGCGGTCAAGAAAAATGACCATTGTGGATGAGTCTTCGGAGTCAGAAAAGACCCCATCCACTGTTCAAGAAGAAGAACACCAACATGAAGAAAGACCTCCTTCGCCTCCATAAACCACCAGACCACCCACTCCACCAAACACTACTGAACCTCCATCACCACCTAAATCAACCAGACCACCCACTCCACCAAACACTTCTGTACCTCCATCACCACCTAAATCAACCAGACCACCCACATCACCTCATATAACACCTCCTCCTTCTCCACCAAAATCAACCTTCACAGATGTACCACCTATCCCTCCATCTGGTATGGATACATCACTGCCTGATTATCCATTCCAAGATGACTTCGATTTTGAAGCCAACATTTCTTCACAACCACCATCCACCGAAGAGGCCATGGCTGCCTTCCACACAGCGCCAATCATCATAGAGGAGAATGAGGATGAAAGTATGGATGATACAGACTTCATCTTGGGGAAACAATACAAAATCCTCAACCGTAAATTGGATGCCCTGCTGCAATCCAACACTGGCTTCGATCCTACAAAGAAACCTGAAGCCGGTGTTGAAGATCTAATTGCGGAAGTTCAAAAATCCTTGACCGGGAAAATAGAAGAATTGGTCAAGGCTTTGGAACAACGTGTTCTGGAGAAACAAATGGAAATTCAACGGGTCATTGAAGGAAAGCTCAACACTGCGGTTGAGCAGATAGATGAGAGGCACCAGCTCCTTAAGGAGCAAAATGATAAAAAGATTGAGGAGCTGGTGAGAAAAATGGAGTTATCTAACTCCAAAGTGACCAAGGAGCTTAATAATCTTCGGGGCTCAACTAAGTCCTTTAACTCACAATACCAGACAGGGTTTGCCAAACACCTGTCTGATGCCCACAAACGTGTGGAAGAGCTCACTGCGGAAATGTCATCCTCCGCAGTTGCTACTTTTGCCAAGGAGCTCAGAACTACAAACCAGGCCATTATCACAGACGTTATAACAAAGTTGAAGACCACACTTCAACCCATGATCAACGTCTCATTAAAAATGGAGAAATCACAGACTGAAAGAGGAAGACCCCAGCAAATTGCTCAGGGTGAACACATTGTTCATCCTTCACAAGGGGGAGAATCAGAAGCTACAGGGTCTCAAGCTCTAGAGACTCCAACCTCTGAAGACCCGACAAAAACAACCACCGAACAACAAACTACCCACCAATCAACAATCTTGGGTAGACCACCCTTTATCCCTCCAATTCCCTCCAAGGTTGGCTCCACCATTGGAACCACAACGACAACTGAAGCAGGTGGTTCCAATTCTCAGCCTTTGGTGAAAGAAATCAAGATTGCTCCTCACATGGAGCAAGCCCACAAAGAAAGCGAAAAGGAGTACAGGAAGATCCTCGAAATCAACTGGATTGCCATTGAAAACGAAACATGGACCGAGGAGTTAATCAGGACCATTGGTTTCAATGACTTTCATATTAACAACAGACTTCCACTCAAGAGCCTTGAAACAAAGAATGGAAAAAACCAGCAGCTGGATCTCCCCTACAACCCGAAGACATTAGCCTTTCTGCAATTTGAAAGGAATGTGCCAAAAGAACAACAAACTACCCACCAATCATCAATCTTGGGTAGACCACCCTTTATCCCTCCAAGGCTGGCCCCACCTTTGGAACCACAACGACAACTGAAGCAGGTGGTTCCAGTTCTCAGCCTTTGGTGAAAGAAATCAGGATTGCTCCTCACATGGAGCAAGCCCACAAAGAAAGAGAAGAGGAGTACAGGAAGATCCTCGAAATCAACAGGATTGCTATTTGTGACAATTGTAAATTTTGGTCAACAAAAGTCAACTGTAGTCAAACGAAGCGTACGTTAACCTATATGTTGAAAAGTTATTTTCCATAACTTATGCGATGAATCATTATATTATAGTATTATGTATGCTAAATCAAACAGTTATCGATTTAAAAGTCGAAAATACGGATAGCAAACTACTGTAGCGTAAAAATTCGATAATCATACAATTATTATTTTGAGAATAATAATGTTCATAAAACAATCTACTCGTAAATACGAAACTTTCGATATATAGAACGTCGAAAACGGAGTTCGTATGTGAAAGTTATAACGATTAAACCGCTGTGAACGGATAAATGTACACAGGGTTTGGACTCAAATTTCAAAATGTGGTACCTTAAACATCAAATATGAAATAACAATTCATATGATAAGTGACGTAATAGTATCTAGTATTTAATTCCAAAGCTAAATGCAATTTCCGGTAAAATGCCGAAAATCGCGAAATCAGAAGAATACTGCGCTTAAACGCGTATTCCGACACCCAACGAATTATATTTCAATCAAAATAGATGTTTGACAATGTTTTTATACAAAATAATTAATTAGAACTTCGTTTCGTCAAAATCTCACAAAATTTTACTAAAACGTCTTACTATTTTATAAAAATTGCACATTTTTATAAGTACATTGCTATTTTTATAAAAACCAACCCCACCCCACCCCCTACCCCTCCCCAAATCGGCAGCCCCCATAGGAGACAAGCCATCACACCATAAGCTTTATTTTAGTTTTATAATCCTAGGCCTTAAAAGGCTAAATAATTTTATATTATAGGAAAATCTAAGGCTAAAATCTTCCAAGAAAGAGACTAACCAATTCATTTCCATCCAACCAAGTATCTCATTTGTCTCTTCTCCCTCTTGCTCTCGGCTCAAACCACCGCCATCATTACCTTCCTCAAACTTCAATTCCAAGCTCCTTTAACAAGTTCAAGTGGTAAGTTTCATCCCTCTTTTGATTCTAAACAACATAACACAAGTTTTACATCTTTTACACACACTAACATCCATCAAAATCCATTGGATATTAGCTTTGTCCAAGGGTCTTTGAGCTCAAATCTTCATCATCTTCAAGGATCTTTCAAGCCTTCTTGGTAAGTTATGATCATCTAGTGATTTAAGTTCTAAATACCTTCATTTACTATTTTACACACACATACTCACGAAAATCCATTGGATAATAGCTTTATCCAAGAGTCCTCCGGGTCTTAGAACCAAAATCTCCAATCTTCTACCAAGAAACCTTAAGATCAACCACTCAAGGTGAGTTCATACCCCTCATTTTCATCTTTTCAAACCTTTTTGGGAGAGAATACAAGTTCTTTTACTATAAATGTTGTTTTATTCAAGTTTATATGTGTTTAAATGTTATATATGTTGATTTACACAAGTTTATAAAGTTAATATTTGTGTAAAAATGCTTTTGACATGAAATATGGATAACCCTTTGAAAGATGTTCATAATGATATATAATGTTAAGTGTAAAAGTCTCTTAATTATAAATAAAGTGTGTAAAATGTTAGTTCTTGGACAAAAATGTTATAAAGATGAACTTGGCATGAAATATGAGTAGATCCATGTATTATGAACACTTGACATATTAAGATGTGTAAAAGTTACAAAACTACAAATAAAGTGTACAAAAATACTAGATCTTGGATAAAAACGTTATAAAAACGAAAACCAGTAAAAACTATGTTTTTATAAATAAAAGCACTATTTTCTAGCAAAAATGGTTATAATCAAGTTATTACACCATTTTTGTGAGAAATATCTCAAAAGATGATATTTATAATCATTTGAATAAATTACTTCGTTATTATTCACAAAAATATGATTATTACGACGCAATACTAAAAATAGACTATTATTGGAATAGTTTATGAACACAAGGTTATTTTGATGTTTGAACATGACAAAAATAATTATATAAAATTATATAATTATTAAACAATACTATATTATCATGGGAAAAATGATAATGGACGATTACAAGGATTTTTATATACAAATCGTACGTAAACAAGTTGATTGGAATACATACATTTTTGTGAGATGAATCTTCACAGTACTTTTATAAGTACCTACTATAAGTCCTGACCTTTATAACCAGAGTCTCGGTAAGAGAGCGCGATATTTGAGTATAGATCTATACGGGGCTTGACAACCCCGCACCTGAGCTGCTAGCTACAGCTTGACCGGCAGGTCTGAGGTGTCCAAATGTCTAACATTCCGACGCCTGAAGAACGTCGCAGCAGGCCAACTAGTCACAGTATGGTTATAGGGTATCTCACAAGGGAAAATAATCAACTTATTATTTTTATAAATTGTTTACGTGGAAAAATACATTTCTAAGGGGGTTTCAAACTACAGTTTACATATTTCATTTTAGTCTTTGGGATTTAAAGACTTGTTCAGTTTTATGAGAAAATATTGGATTTTCTTGATTTTCAACACTATTGTTTACAAAGGACATTTCTTACGCAAAATCTTATGAACTCGCCAACTTAATTGTTGACACTTTTTCAACTACTTGTATTCTCAGGAAATTGATAAGGTAAACCTCAGCGCGATTCGAAGAGACGTTACGACGTCGTTTATGTTTATTTTAGAATCATTTGTAATTGTATTTGAAACACGCAACTTTTAAACGATGTAACTTTTGCAATTATTTAATGATGGTTGTATTGCTTGGAATCACTATTATTCAACTTTGTTATGATATTGTTCATGAAGTCATCCACCCTTGAACTATTCCGCCAATACGGTTTGAGGGTGTGACACCATTGAAAACCAAACATGGACCGAGGAGTTAATCAGGACCATTGGTTTCAGTGACTTTCATATTAACAACAGGCTTCCACTCAAGAGCCTTGAAACAAAGAATGGCAAAAACCAGCAGCTGGATCTCCCTACAACCCGAAGACATTTGCCTTTCTGTAATTTGAAAGGAATGTGCCAAAAGAACAGCTGCCGGAGTACAAGACAAGAAAAATTGCATTCCATGCAAAGTTCATCCAAGCTCCGAACTATGTATGGAGTGAGAAGGAAATAGCTAAAATAATTTACATCAAGAGAGGAGAGGAGTATGTAGGTTTCAGAACCTAAATTTTTTCGTACTTTGGGGGATAAATGAAGATGAAGAGTCCAAGTTCACCATTGCTGACTTCCCAATTATGAATCCTTCGGACTTCATATCTCTTCTTGATATCCTGAAATTCTCAGCTGGCAATGAGTTCGAAGATATGGGAGTCTTTGCACTAGCCAAAACTCACATCTCCTCCTTCTTCAAAAATTATCTTCTAAGAGTAGCCAGGTTCGATATTGTTGTGGCTGAACTCTTTAATCAATCCCTTGCACCCCCACCTACCACAATAGAAAACTTTGAGCATTTGAAGGCTGGGCAAATTGTTGACAATCCCTGGGGTGTGGTGTTCAAAGGATTGTCTAGTGACAAAGAAACTCTTGTCACTAAATTCTTCGATATTGACTTCATGGGTCGCTTCCCTTCGGAGTCTATCAAACAAGTTCTGGCCCTAGTGAACAACTGCTTTGTGAACAACTAGCAGGAGAAAAAGAAAGTGAGAGAACACCTCAACTGGTGGTTGACAGTGAGGTACACTCTGAAGCAAGCCTACAAGAAACACTACCGAAAACAAAGATAGGGTTCGGATGCACTTCACACAAAGGGGGAGATTGTTGAGCCTATTTGTGCTGAAGTGCTCAACCATCCGAAGACCCTCTGTCAAAGGCCCTGAAGTAATAAACTACAAGAAGAACCCCGAAGTCTGAAGACTCCGAAGTGTGATGCATGGAGGATCCGAAGACTTCACAGCCTGTTAAACTTTTGTATGCACGTGTATAGTACAATACGTGTTGCATGAATCTAATATTCTATTGGCTAGTACTCTGATAGGATATTCTCTGTAATAAAGTTGTATTATGCATATCACTGATTTAGTATAAATATCAGTGATACCATACCGTGTCGAGTGCGAGTTGTAATCGTCCAAACAGTAAAACCCTAAATCAATCAAGCATTCGGCACAAGTTATTCATGTTATTGTTCATCAACTGTTCATACTATTCTTATTACTATATGATTGATTTGTACCACTCAATCTTTAGTCATTGTTTACATACTTAAACGATTTCAACACCCAACAAAGTGATTAATGTCGACAATATCCGACCGTACTTTGATTACAGGGTTTACTTTGATTACATGGTGGAGAGGAAGGTATCGGCGACTTGATGCTAATCATGAAGATGGTAGGTTTTACAGGGTTTACTTTGATTACATGGTGCAAACTATGCGCCATGAGAGCTATCGGCCACAGGATGGGTGCTTACACCAAGAGTTTAATTTTGATAATCATGTGAATTTCATTAATGTCTGGAGTTATTAGAGGGTTTAGGCGGTTTTTGTTGTCTAATAAGGTGGTTTATTTTGGGGTTTTGGAATATGTCTAATGGGTAGTTGTTAACTCTTTATCGTATGTATTGGTTGGTTTAGCTAGTTTTGGATGATTGGTGGCTTTTTTTTTTTGGTGTAAAGGTAATGTGTTCTGGATCAACTTTTATGTCCTTTATAAAGAGTGTTTTCCTTTTCGAAGTTTATGTAGATATTACATATTTTTTGACATGTTTTGTTAACATTTTGGAGGTTTTATTTTGCTTATATGATGGCTTTGGAGCTATGGAAATTATTGTAATCTTGTGGGGTCACTTGCCTCGGTGAATAGTTATGTTATCTGTAAGTATGATAAATAATTGTGCCAATTGGGGATTTTTTATGTTATGTTGTATGTTATGAAGTTTCGGTAATAACAATGTAGTTTAATTCTCTTTTTGGCGATTAATGTTTAAGGAAAATATTTGTTGGTGAAAAGTTTTTTTAAACTTTTCTGTGTTTCCAGTTTCTTACTATGTGGCGACAGTTGTTGCATTCAGTTTGATGTTGTTATCTATAGAATAACCTTGTTAGAAAGAAAGTGGTGTTTTTAGATTTTCTACCGCAGTTACCCCCTTTTGGAAATTTTCAAGAAAATCGCAATTTTTTTGTGTTTTAGAACTACAAGAAAACATATTGTACTGGATTTTAAAGGGAAGCTTAAATGTACATGAAGGAAAATAAGGGATAGATAGATTGTTGTTTAGAGTCCGTGGATGACAGTTGATCTTTCTAGTATTTTCTGTACTTTTGGTAGTGACTTTTATTTTGATGATATCCACACGACGTTGTGAGATTGGTTTTTAATTTTAAAGTATTCTTTAAATAGTTATTGATTCTCTTGACACTTTGTAAGATGAAGCTTTAGGTATAAGAGTGGATTTTGTTTATATACGATATGTTGTAGATGTTGTTTTACATATGAATTTTGTGAGAGAACTTACATTTTAAGTAAATGTTATAAAGCCTTTGTTTTAACAGGAAGCATAGTTAAAATAATTGACATTTCTTGATATGTTAGCTTCCCACATGCAGATGTGATGACGAAAAAACAAAATGAGTTATGAGAATCTTAGCAGAAGACATAGAAAGGCAAGTTTAGAAAAAGGTACGATAATATTCGTTGATTGATAAACATCATCCATTAGACAAACATATTTACTGGCCAAAATCTACCACCATTTTCATAGGTACGAAACTACTGAAAGAAAAGATTCACCAGATGAAACACCAAAAGACCAAAAGAAAACGTGTCCCAGACTTAAAGGTAGACCACATCCATCCCCCAAAAAATTACCATAACTACTCCGTTTTCACCTGGATTCTTCATCACTGATTCTCCAACTCCGGCTCATAGTCAATGTGCTTAAGTTTCTGCTTGTATCCGTCCACTTCATCCTTCAAGATTTGATTGATATCATACAAGAGATCCATGATTTTTGCAGCGTTGATGTTAGTGTCATGCATGGCTGCTTTTCCTTGTACGAAATTCATGAACCTGGCCTTGTGTCTAGATCTCCATAGAGCTCATTCTTCATGGCATTGTCGGTCTCAATTTTTTTCTGGAAGTTTTGAAGGACCTTTCGATTATACTCAGACTTCTTGATAAGTGAACGGAGCATCGCTTCGAGATCATTGCCTTTCATCTTGTGAGGTGAGAAGTTTGTATGTTGAAGCAAAAGGTTGTAGCTCCTTATATAGGAAAACCTGAACAAATCAACTCGGGGATGGTGAAGAGAACCTGTAGTTATTCTCATTATTAATATCTTTAAGTTGAAAGGACTCCTGGACAGCGATAAATTTTGATTAGTAGCAATTAAACCGCCTGCATGTTGATCGGCACGATGCATAAATGCTATAGTCGGCCTTATTTTTTTTCTTCTTTTATTTTATATTGATAAGTGTTTTGAATATAAATCTTCATGAAAGATTTCCTAGTGAAAATGGTTTCTATTTTTAATCTCATCACAACGTTAGTATATATAGGAGAAGTTGTTACCTCCCGTATTGAAATATCTAAATTTCGATTCTCAACGAAGTCATTTCTTATAATTTTTAGTTTTGAAAAAGAGTTTCACTTTTTATTAAAAAAAACCATATACAAATTTTCTAAATTGTTGTATTTTATTTATGTTATAAGGGCAATTAATGGTTATAGTTTGAAAGGATGTATTGACGGCCATAGGCCATACTTACGAAGCATTAAATGTCCTGCATGAATATCGTCACGACATATAAGGGGTTTAGTGGAATTTGGGTTTTGGTTATTTTTGGGCAATATTATTAAGTTTTTAGAATATAAGCTGATTTGAAAAAATTCGTAAGGAAATTTGTTTGTTCTTTACTTCTAGTAATAAGGATATAGAAGGAAATTTTATGTTTACCCATAGGTATGTTAATTAGTTAACATTTCAAGATGGTCCAGGGAAATATTTAAGAGAATTGGTTTTTGGTTAATCCTTATTATAAAGCTCATTCTGTAATTGAAAAACCTTTACATGAACATTTTGTTTGAAGAAATTCACTTCTTATAGTTTTTAGTTATGAAGAAGAGTTTACCTTCTTATTAGAAAAAATTAAACATACAAATTCTGTATATAATTCTATTTGTTTTCTGTTTCCAACGCCATTAATGACCATAATTTCAAAGGATTTTTTGCCGGCCATAGGTTATAATTAGAATCCATTAAAAGTTCTTTGTGAATCAAAGCCAATTTATTTCTTATAATTTTCCTTTCCTAACGACAATCTAATTTTGTATCCATATGTATTTGTAATTGTATTTATTGTAAATTGATGTAGTTAGTTTGCAAATTGAAATGCTGTTGTGAAATTTTTTTGGGATGTTATTATTATTTAATAGTCGGTAGAATGCTTATTGTCTATTTGAAGTATTTTTATATGATTAAGTCATTTAAAATAGTTTGCCCTGTTTGCGATAATTTTTCGTTGTTTGGAATGTTTTACCAGAGATTGTATATCGAATAAATTTTTTCGTTAATCTTCGCCATTTAAATTTATTATATTGAATTGTTAGATAACCAAAAAAGATGTATGTTTATTCCATAATAAATATCACGGGTTTTTAATTGGATTAATAACACTGCTTTTACTTTGTAAATGGTGTGAGAAATGTTATTATACATTAAATGATCGTAATGATGATGCCGATTAGATTAAATAAATTTTATGCTGAAATTTGTTACAATTTATGGGCATAATGCATTAAGTATCAAACTTATTAAACACAAGGCGTTGTCTATATATATTAAGATGAGTATTTGTTGATTAAAGATTGGTCATCTTTTTTTAAATCTTTGGTAATAGCAAAAAAAATGAAAGGTAGATACTTTTTTATTGAAAGTTCATAGAGAACATTTGAAGTACAACATGTGATTTATAAAACATCTAATTGCCACTGATAGTTTCTACTATTTTATTAATCTTTTCTTGAATAACCATAATTTGATGGATGCATTCGTTTATTTGGTTTACAAAATTGTCTTTCAATTCTTCTGCACCTTTAATTGCGACTTCTATTGCAATTGGGTCGATACCTTGTTGTAAAGATTCGATGACTTTTGTAACTATGTCGTGGTTTCCCCTTGCAGTGTGCATAAAGTTAGAGAGAGTGTTCACCTTTTGATATAGCATGTCGATCTTCTTCCTCTGTTCTTCAACAAATATGCTTCCGTTTTGATTTTCATTATTGATAGGGAAAGAAGGGGAAGCCATACTGCTTCTGAATGATTATCAATGATAATTAATGGTGATCCACGTATTTCAGTGTTGGTTTCAATTATACCTGCGTTTGTTTATATAAAACGATATGCCAAATTGGTTTTCAGCTTTAAAGAAGTGTTTGAGTACATGCAAAGTGTGTCAGGACATTGAAACATGAAATGTTTTATGTAAGAATTTTTTTGTTTGTTTACAACATAAGATAGATTTTTTTTATTCATGTACTTTACGGAAATACTTAAAGCTTAAGTGAATTTGTTAATGTCTTTATTTCTTTGCATATACTGTCTATTATTTGCTTGTCTTATCTATTGTTTTTTGTTTGCTGAGTTTCAACTGTTATTACTACTTATATAAAGTGGAAAATACTATTATTACTCATTATTTGTTGTTTAAAATATTTATAAAAAATATTGATGAGTATGTGTAGATGAAGTAATAGAGGATAGCAAAATAAAGGGAGTCATCATTGAGGTATATACTTTTAAGCATTTACGGAGGGTGGCCACTACTTCCTTTAGATGTACAAAAGATAGTATTGTCCATGCCAAACTGTTGACATATTTTGCATAGTGGATATCGTAAGATACCCTAGCCATCGGGCAATTCTTGTTTTCCTTTCGGATTTACAAAAGACATATGTTCTCCTAGCACCATGCAAGCCACTTACATTAACTTTTAGAATTTCAAAAGACACTACTGTTCCTGATTAGGCATCAAAACATCGGTCACCAACTTTCATTTTACTCCTTGTAGCGACCACATTTAGTGGGATTGATATCATCGATGTCATCTAGCATGTGAAAATTTTATCTGTTAGATTTTGTCTACATCATAATGTTAATATATGTCATCGTACCTATGTCACTATACACCAAACATCTTGCTATCGAAGTTCGAGGTTTGCTTTGAGGAATGTTTGTTGATGGAATGGATTTCTGAGGGGAATCGGTTGTTGGTGTAGAAGGTGGTGGGTTTGTTGCTGGTGATGTTGCAGGGGATGCAACTGATGTAGAATCTTTTCCAGATGTAATCAACAATTTCTTTGAGGAAGTGTCTGGGCATTCATCAACGAAGTCAACAACAACAAAACTTATCTTATTAGTACCAGACTTTTTGGTCATTTCGAGATATAACTTCGGTACTCTTGTCTTCTGCCTTTCTAATTCAGGGGGTAATACCTTACGATCATCATAGCCATCAACCAAAACAAATTTCTCACACGTCTTTCCCGTGAGCTTCTTCATAAAAGCATCAGTGACCATTACTGTAATGGTTTCTGTCCCGTCATCCAAGATCGCACGTAAGCTGAAGCTGTTACATTCATATATTTGATTATATGCTTTATCATTAAATAATAGAATATATTATTAGAAGAATGTTTACTTACAAAAAAACAGGATTCTGAATAGGTCCTTGAGAAACACAAAACCATGTCTTCCCCTGTATTGGAATTCTTACTCTGCATTTGTCACACGTTGAAATAAACCAACTGTCTTCACTTTCAAAATGAATGATTCTTGACTCCACACAAATTGTTTTTCTCTGTCAAAATATATGATCAGTATTCTAAAAATTATCGACATAAATTATTTTATAATTTTCTTTTACTTACAGTCAAATAGGAGTATGTTTTTGTTAGTAGATCCTGAATTGTCATGAATGGATATGTTGTTGTCAGCGTAAGTGACTGGCTTACTTCTACCGTATGCCTTGTCGAAGACAACTTTGGGCCAACCGGAGGATTAAAGATAATATGTGTTGCATCTGTTGAGGATACTCTTATCCTACCTATAATTTAATACAATGCAAAATTTTTAATTACCAATGACTTAAGTGATGTGATTATGTTTTATTAAACCGGACTTTTAAATGGGATTATATAGGTAATAACCTCCATATGAGTTTGATTTGACGTTTGTTATTGCAATAGGTGTTCCAGGTGCTACAGTGGACATGCAAGCTTTGTTAAGTTTTTCCTCATTTTGGATTCACTCTTTCCAAAGTGTGGCAACAACTTCTTGACCCCTGTATATGTAAGCATTGAAAAGTTAGTAATGCTAGTAATCGTAGGATATGATTTACGTTCTGTATTTTCTATATTTCTCACATGTAGTCTGTTAATGTGAGATACAATAGTGGATCACCATCTTTTTTGCTACTTGATGTTTTCTTTTTAAAATTTCCAAGAACATCTGTAAGAGACAACCATAAGATGGAAATTTAAATAAAAGGTAATTTAATGGCTTAATTAGATTGATATATTTATAACATTAACCTGGATAATATTCTGGTTTGTCAATAAAGTTGTAGAGATTTTCAATAGTAACAAAATCAAACCATGTTCTCGGGATATCTCCTACGTCTTGAAGAGGAGTGATTTTTGAAGCGGGTCCAAGGTTTAAATTTGTAGGATTTCTCAACATCCGTTGATGTCGTGGTGTTTCAGAACATGAGTATTTCACAATCTCATAACATTTAGATAGATGCAGTGTTGATTGCAAAAATTTCTGTCCAGCATTTTGACCAAGAATGGCTATTGCATCGCCCTGAGTAAATTATTTTTCTATAAGCAAAAGTATTATAATTTTTATATAACGGGAAATAAAAATTAGATATACACTTACACTCTGGTCAACAGCAAGGTACCAGGTTTCATGCTTTCTATAATGGGGAATCCACTTACGAAGAATCCGAACCTGCAACGGTGATCCAACACATCCATGTTGTAACTCAGCGATTTTCGTCATCTGCAAGTGTTAATAGCAAATTACATCTTTCTGTACATTATGTACAAAATTCTACATCATACTTTGTATCAGTTTATAAAAGAAATAATTATATACATAAATGAAAGGATGTATATTTCTATGATCTTGCGGTTAAATTGTCTATAAACGTAAGCAACTCTTTAAAGACAATATTTCTCGTGTATCTACATGGTTGTTTGTTTTCATCAAAAATTAAAATTTTTATGGAATCTGGCGAGGTCGCTCTTGATAGTGCAACATATAGTTGGCCGTGACTAAAAACGGGCATTGGCAAATAGATTCCAACTTTCTGTAACGATTGCCCTTGGCTCTTATTTATAGTCATTGCATAGCACAATTTGCATGGGAACTGTTTTCTGATGAAAACGAAGGGAAGTTCTGGATCATTGTGAATCAATTTTATTCTCGGCAAATGAACACGCTTTCCAATCGAAGTTCCAGTCATGATGACAGCCTCAATCAAGGAAGGTAATAACTTTGTAACTATAAGTCTTGTCCCGTTACACAATCAGTCTTTTTGATTCAAGTTTCGCAACAAAAGAATCGGAGCATTTTTCTTTAAACGCAAAGAATGTAATGGTAAACCCGGAAAATTTAAAGTATTTAAGTATTCCTCTAGATATAATACTTCAATATTTGACATTTTCCGTCCGTGGGAAATTATGTTATCCATACTGTAATAAGGTACAACTTCACCGGGTGCCATCTCCAATATCATATTGTTGATTTCCACTGTTGTATCATTTTTTGGACAAACAATAGCTCTGTTACAAAGAGCCTCGGGAGATGGATTAGAAAGAATTTATGGGCTGTAAACAAAGTTTACAAGATTTTCCAAGGGCTGATAACTGTCCAAAATAAGAATTTGTTCTGGAATCTCAAAAAGGAAGGTCGAATCAGGATGTGACGGATCCACTAATCCAACAACGCCATTCCCAATGTCTAGAAGCCACGATGCGAAACGGGAACGATCACATGCAACTCGGAAGGCAGAAACGTTAGAAGAGATGCGCATGTTGTGCATAAGCTTGTAGACAGTAAAGTGCTTCCATAGGTATGAATTTGGTAAAATTAGAGCTAAAATCTCACGATTCGACTGCCTTTGTTTGACTGGTAACGTCTGTCTGAAATCACCGCCAAGCAACATCGACATACCACCAAATAGAATATCCTTGTTTCCTAGGATATCTCTAAAGGTGCGGTCAACACATTTGAAGCATCGCCGTTCAGTCATTGTTGCTTCATCCCAAATAAGCATCGATGTTTGCTTTAAAAGTTCTGCCAATTGTGTTTTTTTCTTTATGTTGAAGATAGAAGTATCCGTAATATCAATAGGTATATTAAAGTGTGAATGTGTAGTTCTACCATTAGGTACAAAAGAGATGCAATGCCCGAAGCCGCAACAGCTAGAAGAATCTTCCCTATCCATCAAAAGTACGCAAGAATCGTTGACCATAGGAATGTCTTACCTGTTCCCCCTGACCGTATACAAACAACAATGTTTGCTTATTCATAACCTGATCATTCCGAATCCTATTGTATACTTGTAGCTGATATGGATTTAACATGCTTACCATTTGAACATGTTGCTGTTGTAATTGCACAGTATCGAACATTGTCTCCTCCAATAACAATCTATTCCTCAAAGCACTGAAAAATCTTGTAGAAGGTAAAGGTAAATGGAAATCCGATAAAGATCTTGAAGGAGTTGCTCCATTCAGTAGCTTTTCCAGTTCCACCAAGATGTACTGTTTCATAAAATCATCACTGATTTCAGACGTTGATGTTGTAGATGCAGTTCTCAAGTTTCGGAGTATATCATCACTCATCTTCACCCATCCATTTTCCCACAGGAGAAAAGGGTTATTAACCTCACAAAAGAGCAATAAATGACAAAAAAGGCTATGTAATTCAGAGGCGGAAGCCCACTCAGAAGCTTCTTGAAAAGCAGACATCCATTCCCGATCATCTCCAATAAGACCCAATGCCTCACATGTTAAACGAAAGGAACTATAGACAACTCCATTTACAGTCCTAATCTCTGAAAAAGTCCGGCAACCCTTTGCTGACACAGAAGCAAACGCAGATAGAAGAGTTCTCCTGAAGTGGGATGAACATACATGAGACGACCAACCGGGGGAACACAATCCCTGGTTCTGTAAATCCAATCTTTCACAGAGTTGTCCCATCTATAGAGACGAGTGTATTCAGCATACGTAAGATTCCTGCCATCAGCATCCCATCGATTGCTTACCAACCATCTGTTCAGAGTAGTATTCCCAAAGGTTGGCTACTTAACAATAGTATCCAATAAGCTATTATCCTTAAATGTGCTCGATTGCAATCCTTCGAGATGAACAGCCAAAACCTGAACATCAGGGTGTCGTTCATGAATTTAAAAGTTCAAAAGACGCCACGCTGCTTCATGTAAACAAATAAATCTACCATCAAGGAAGTTCTTTATCTCGTCCACACCTTCCAAAGTACACTGTGAATCATCACCATTCGAATCTTCGACACTGTGAAGCGTAAAATTAACACGCTCTACAGCTTTTGAAATATATTTAAAAAGATACTTGATTAACATATTCCACCCACAGTATTCTACGTTAATATGTGCATCAAACCGGCTGCATAGCCTCTTGTTATACGGAACAACAAATCCATTATGCATCTCAATACCGTTGGGTAGAACATGAAAAGCAGAATCCCTCCTCCTGTAATGCGCATACCCATCTTTATCAAAAAAAGTTGACTCACAAAAGGGCTTCGGAAAACGTTTCTTACATTCACCATTCCGCATACAAGAGGCTGTAAGATTCGTCAACCCACAAGGACCGTGTAACATACAACTTGTGACAATTGAGTACAACCTTGCCTCTTTCTGTGGGTCCGAGAGTTCAACTGTAATATACATATCCACATCAGCAGCATTAGTAACCTTGGAGGCAGCACTAACCCACAACAATGTATGACAATGCGGTAAACCTCTCTTTTGAAACTCGATGGTGTACAAATCTGCACGGACAATCAAAGGAAACAATAAGAATACACAATAGCATTATATACTAGATCTTAAACAAAGAAACAATATAAAACATAGGAACAGAACTTACATCCAGTGACATCACCAAATATTTTGTCTTCTTTCAGAAACTTAATGAAATGTGAGACCTTTATTTGGAAAATGCGAGCAATAATATCGGGTCTATTTTGTGCTTGACCCATACCGTTCGAATCCATAAATCTAGTAACCTCAGGCCACCGTGCATTACACGTGAAAGTAATAAAATACTGAGGATTCCCATAAACTCTACAAATTGCCAATGCATCTTGAAAATGTTTGTACAGATACCGTGGACTACCAACAAAAGTTGCAGGCAAGAAAAAACGCCTACCAATTGACCTACCCTCCGAATCACCTCTAGAAATGGCATCATAAATACCGGATACATACTCAGATCGTAACTGATTCTGATGTTCACGAATATACTCTAACTTACCTTGCTCCACACATAAATATGCATCAACTAAAAATTGTTGAAACAATCTACCCCCATTCAACAACAAAGTATACACGTCATAACAGTCATGAATAAGATAACTATAAAACATTTTTACAGTAAGAGTTTTACATCCATCAAGACCTCCACCCATAAGTCTAAGAGAAGATGACCAATCATTCTCCCCAAATGAAAATAACAACGGATATTGTAAGGGCGTATAGGAACGGTGTAGATAACTTATACGATGAGGAGGTCCAAACATAGAACGAACAATAATATCATATTGAGAAGCATTCGGGTCATCAGCAACAACAATACCACCCAAAATTCCAGGTGCAGGAAGACCATAACGTCCATCTATAACATTATTATAAAGCCTCACGGCATACTCAGGCAAATTCCTTTGTGCAGCTATCTCTGATGCAATCCGAAATGTCCTCACATATTCATTATGCAAAGATAATGTTTCACTAAGGATGGCAACAATATTAGATCTTAAAGAAACACTATTATCATACTGACGGAAGAATTCCAATCTATTACGAACCTCATTCTGGACGTTCATAAATATACAACTGCAAAAAAACGGGGTTTCTCAGAGGTTTGAGGACAAAGAGACCCAATCCAATGAGAAACCTGCCCTGAAACTTTGAAGGTATAAGGACCTTGTCCAGTATTAACCATATTATCCATTTTTGCACCGAATGAGGTCATGGAGAACATTGCATTATATGCTCTAATATTGTAAAAAAATGGCGCTCTTGATACAGTGACATAATACTAAACGGAGGCTCAAGTGGAAAAGGCAAAACAACAGCCCCATTCTTACAACATTGAGAATAAGCTAAGTTCCCACGACGCGACAAACGTAGAACACGCTCATCATACCAAAACAAAGCAGAACAATAAGCACACATGTGAACGGCATCACCACAATCAAAATAAACAGGTAATGTAGAAATCGAAGTGACACCCGTTCGAAGACAATGAACCATAGGAGGCACCGAAGAAGATGAACTCTCACCCATTTCAGAAACAATCAGAGGACGAAACATTGCAAAAAGAAATCAGCTTTCAACAAAAAAGAAGGAGATACCTAACGAAAATAAACCAAATAATATTCATTTAAATAGAGACATTGTCGTTTATATCTACAAACTGCCATGATATTTGTATTATTGCCTAAAACGCAGCATCATAAAATTACCACACAGGACAGAAGCAAACTTTCTCAAAGTTCATTCAAGTTTAGATAGCTATGCTATTTGTGCAGTTGCCAAAAATAAATTTTTTTTTGTGCAAAATCATATATAAACATCCAGCAAAAATACTTAATCAGCCATACCAACCTTTCCAAGAAAATGCAAAAATCGTTACACATACATTAAAACAAACAGCTGGTATGCAGCAAAGCAACTAAACCCCAAATAGCCAACAACTTCAATACTGACAACCAAATCCACGCAAGGCACGTATCAATCGAAAAAGACACGACGCAAACAACTGAAGCACACAAAATCAAGGAGGACGAAAAACATTTCATAGCAACGTGAAAGAAAACCCCGGTAAAATTGATCTATTAAGTAAACACGAAACATTAAACAACTGCTAGAAAAACAAACCCATGCAACTAACGTATAAAACGAAGACGACAAGCAACAAACAAATAAAGCAGACAAAATCAAGAAAGAATGAAAAAATATGATACCGCCATGGAAGAAATAAACGTGAAACTCACCTTATACACCAATCGACAAAAGGTGAAAACGGAGAAGCTACCTATACTGCACAAACCCAAAACAATAAGATTATTGCATGAATGTAAAGCATTTAATAAAAGCTATTAATCCATAAAAAAACTTTAAAAACGAAAACCCTGAACAATAACACAAATCAAACTACTAAAGCGAGTAACAACGATAAGGAAAGGACATCAAATGAAAAAAGCAGACAGCAACAATACGTTGGAGAAAAACGATAACACATGCGATTATTGGAAAAAACCACCAACCGATGACATGCAAAGCGCTAAAACCAACTAAAAATCAGTAAGAAACCAAAAAAAGACGGAAAATCCACACAGTGCAAATGCATAAAACAAAACGACCAGATAGCAAGAGTACCTTCGAGAACAACGACAATACAAACGACAATGGGAAAGAACCACCAACCGATAACATGCAAAGCGCTAAAAACCTCCGAGAAGCAGTAAGAAATCAACGGAAGACGGAAATTCCACACAGTGCAGAAGCAGCTACTGCAGGCAGTGGAGAAGGAAGACGAAAAGACGACCTCCGCAAAAGATGAAAGCAGAAGGCAACACGTGTATCTTGGATCCGTAAAGAACAAAAAAACCGACCCGGAAATTATGGAGAACCCGGATGTCACAATATTAAAAGAAAATGCATGTCACAAAGCTAAAAATTACGGCTTTTAATTAATAGAAGAATTCTATCGCAACAAATTAAGTTCTTGATTCCTGAATGACATTGGAATCGGAAATTATTAAAAATTAACTCCCACCACAACTTATGCATAAACAGGAACATATGATAAATGAACTAAATTCAAAATACAAAATGCAAAGACTTGATAGAAGTCTTCTATTATTCTTATGTGAAGCACGTGTTTGGTTGGATAGTCTTGAGACATAACAGGATGAGATGAAGATGGTTCACGGTGGCTCGGTTTCTAACCGTTTAAACTCTTTAGACGATTGACTCGTTGCCCAGAAAACTTGTTCGATATATGTTGAAAATAATATACGATATCTTTTAGTTACTTGACAATGTAATGATTTCCTCAACAAGGTTATTCACGTTCAAGGACGATGAACCATTGGTAGCCGTTGCGGCACGAGCCTTTTCCTTCCACTCCATGGCCTTCTTCCTGATCATATGACCTCCTTCTCCCATCAAGTCCTGTACAAGCTTACTAACTTCCTCCCTTTTCACTTCCTTCGCCATCTCTAATCCAACCTCCCATTCCTTGCATATATACCTACAATTGGTCATCTGGTCCCACATATAAGGCCAGCATATCATTGGTACCCCAGCCGACAAACTCTCAATGGTCGAACCCCATCCACCATGAGTCAAGAACCCTCCAACTGAAGAATGGTCAAGCACCTTTTCCTGTGGACACCAGCTTGCTATAAAACCTCTATTCTTAATATTCTCCTCAAACTCAGGAGGCAAAGCTGCTGATTCTCCGACAATCAAATTAGATCTAATTATCCAAATGAAATAGTGGTTGCTGTTAGCAAGTCCCCAACCAAATTCTACAAGATCTTGTAAAGACATTACTGTTGAACTCCCAAAGTTCACATAAATCACAGAGTTTGGTTCCTTGTCTTGGAGCCATTGCAAGCACTGTGGTTCTTCTTTCCATAAGCTGTATCCATTAAAATTCGACATTGTGGTTTCTCTTTCTTCTGCTGAAATCTGATTAAGGAGTAACTGCACTGGGCCAACCGTATAAACATGAGGAATCATGGACGAAAGAGCATCCACAAGACTATTCTCCAACGTGTCAAACGTGTGAATAATATTGTATGAGACATTGTGTGCATTTTTTGTAGCTTTATTACAGAACATTGTAAATATATCATCAGGGTCTGTTGTCCGAATGTTGCTAGGAAAATCCTTAAGCTGCATCTCTTTCATTCCAGGAACCCAATCTACAGTGGTTTCCAAATACCCATTTGTCACGTAACTTTCATCTGTATACATGAATGACAATTGGTCAATTGTTATTACATTTTGTACACATATAAGGGGCATATCTAAAGCACACATAAAAGGAAACCTTTAAGTGGTATAAGTCCTTTTTCCATGAGAGACTGGGTCTGGTGAAAACACATGAAGCCACAAGCAGAAAGCGTCCAGTAGAGCATTATAGGGATTCCAAGTTTTTGTGCAGCATCAATGGTGAAGGCCGACATGAAGCCGTCAGAGATGATAAGAGTTGGAGGAGTTGCAAGTTTGGTTGCAAGATCAAGAAAAGGAGTCAAGAAGTGGTTTTCAATATAAGGAAGGAGCAGATCTGATCTAGCGTCATCTTCAGAATTGCGAGGAATGCCGTCAGGAAAGGATGCAAATTGGAACCCATTTGATCCGTCGAGACTGTGGACACCACCAGATTTAAGCAAACGCTTGTGGATGAATTCTGTGTTAATGAATGTTATTTGGAGTCCCTTGAGATGGAGAAGCTGTGCTAGTTTTAGCATCGCCTTTACGTGGCTTTGTGATGGTAGTGGGATAAAGATGACATGGGGCTTCTTCTCAGTTTTGGCCGCTGTCTCCATTCTCGGTGTCTGTTCTCAAAGGGGTCGGCGTGTATATGGGCTTTTTAGTAGACGGCTAAGCATAGAACACACAGATAGTTAAATATGATTGAGTTCAACACTCCATTTTGATTCTTTGAACACATGTGCATCATTTGTTTTTTATAATTTGTAGTAGACATACCGTCTTTTTTGGATCGTTATACTATGGATTTATTTTTTACATTATAATTTGATTTGAATCGCCTCGAAAAAATTTATTATTGGCCACGATGAAAACGAGGAAACTGACATTTGATTCTTTGAAGTTTGAACGCAAGCGCATAACTTGTTTTTAAGCAATAGAAAATCTAGAAGAAGTTAAGTTTCAATAATTGACTAAACAATCCAAGTTTGATAAAAAAAATGTTAGAACAATTTATATATTTATTGGTAGTGTGCTTATGGAACGAATGATTTAACTACATAAATGTTTGTGTGTCATAAAATAATGGAATGAATGATATAACGAAATGAATTAAGTGTTGAAGTAATGGAAATGAACATTGCTTATGAAATGTGATATTTTATTCGAAATTCCTTAATATTTTATGGAAAAGCGATGCAACTTTTTTCTTTATAGAAATGAATAATATATTCAGAAAAGTTTACAATTTTGGTAATATATAAAAAAGAAATATTGAGTAAAGTCCTTACATTTAGACCATTTAATAATTTAGAGTTGAATTTTTAGTTTTTATTCAATTAAGTCTTTACATTTTGACTTTATACATTATCAGTTGTAAAAATATAAAAATGGCATAACCAGCTGCTGTCCAAAATTGTAAACATTTAACAAAATGTTGGGCTTAATTGAAAAAAAATATTTGGGACTTAATCGAATATATGGTCAAAATATAAAGACTATCCTGAATATATCCCTATATTATAATTACTAGACTATAAATTTGTGTCTTATACCATTGGCAATTAAATGCAACCCACTTTATATGATCCATTGTGACCAATAAATGCAACTCACTTTCAGTTCTTGAACATTAATAACAACATACTTTTGATACATTCACCAACCACCAACCCGTTTTGGAATAAAACTCGATTTTGATATGTTCTAGATAAAAATAATAATGACGACACTAAAAAGCTAGTTTCTTAGTTTGACTTGTTAAAGTCAAAGACACTAACTTTAATCTTTGAAAGGACACGGATAATCAACGTTTTAAAATAATTGTGATGCTTATATTAACTACTATAATTGATATATCAAGCTTAGAAATACTGGTTTAGTCTACCAATAAATCGTTCTCGATTTCGAATCTTGAAAGCAATCCAAAGACCCAAAAGTCAAAATTATTAAATAAAATATAAAATATGTGTGAATAATTTGAAAATGTTGGTATCTAAGAAAGCATCATTTGTTTATTAAAACTTCATGTTTCCAAACTCCATTGTTTCAACATTAACTTGGAAAGATAGTTTCATGACTTGACCCACTGGTCCCCTCCTTCAGGCACGTACTTGTATTGGTACTTATTGAACCATCTAGGCTTGTTCTAGTTCTTTTAGTAGCTAACAGTAACTTGATGTTGTAGGCAACCCCATCGGGTGTGCACCAGCCACGACAGCATAAGCTTGTTCACATAATAACACTTGTACCACCATGTGTAATGGTAGAAACTCATTTTGTGATGCATGCTTGCATGCTTCTAGAGACAACTATTTGCAGATCAATATTCAACACAGTTGCTTCCTTTCATGCTTGGTTAGATCTGGGTGCAACTGGTTAACAAAAAGTCAAACTTTCAAGATTTAAAGCTGAATTTAATAGTAAAAAGTTGTAATACCCCTCGCTAAATTTTATTATAAAACATCATTTTAAACTCATAAGTTTTTATCAATGTTTATAAATCGCCACTATAAAGTTTTTGTCCCAAAACGTCTCAAAAGTATCTTTATTTGTATTTAAACCCCCTTTTTAACATCAGCCAGATTATATCTCAAAACATCTCAGAGTTTTAAGTTGTGGAATAACATATGGTCTCAATTTTCAAAAACAAGTTAGTTTTAAGAGGTACCAAGGTGGCTACAATCTCCATATCATTACACAATTTAAATGAAACCACACAACTCATGGCATTCTAAAATGTCCAAATCCTCAAAAGCCACCTTATCTCCTCAACCTCAGTACACATCAAAATAGGTTAGACAATGAAATGCCTGATGAGCTTACCCGATGTTAACCTACTTAGAGTGGGCAGTGTAACCACCATACTCGAGACAAACCCCCAAAAATGATTTTTAAAATACTTATAAAGTTTGAAAGAAATTCACATTCCAAAATTTCGTACAAAAGCTTTATTTTCTCACAAGAATCAAACAAAATATGGATAGTTATGAATGCAATGCAATGCAATATGCAACTATCCCAACCATGTCAATCTCATAAAAGTCCAATCTCACCTTCAATGGCACCTATATAAGTTCTCAAGTGACACGCACAAAGCATACCACTCAATTACCCGATAGGCCAAAACCAGGACTAGTGGTCATCACACTAGTCCCCGTAAGGGGTAGCTACCCCCTCATACGATCCCCTTGGGGATATCAAACATCTTAAGTCATCTCCAAAGTGGCGAGTCCAAAATTCCCTCTTTATGGGAAGTCATCTCAAATCATCTAAGCAGGGCCGGCCCAAGGGGAGGGCGAGCAGGGCCCAGGCCCAGGGTAGCAAATTTTATGGGGCATCAAGTAATTCAAACCTAGTGGCTAGTGGTATGTTTTATTAGGATGAAAACATGTATGGTCCATTAAAAAGGAAGAGGAATGTGTGACCTAAGGGCATGATTCCAGAGGGCGGCAAAGGCAAGTATTCGATAAAAGAAGTGCACGCATGCGTAATTAATGTTTCAGACGTCGAGATCGGAGAAGACAAGGAGACGCGAGACGCGAGACGAGGACAGGGAGAAGGAAAACGTAGATTTATCACTGTATAAAACTTTTTATTATTTCTTTCATAACTTCATTCTCCATTTCTCCTAATTCATTCTCCTAATTGCAAATATGTGTGTTCCTTTTCAATTTTTTTTTTTGTGCTTTATGTAAACTTCTAAATTCATATACTTCCAAACGGATTTCTTCGTCGGATTTGAATTTTGCTATTTGTATGTCTTAAAACTGAATTTGTATTTATTTCCTTGTTACTTTGCTACAGTGATCACCGAGTGAGAGTTAACCGCCTTCCAGTATCGCTTCCATGTAAGTTGTGGTTTTGATTCTGTATATATTTTGCTTCTTAATTGGTAACTTCTTGGTTATATAAAAAATTCTGATCATATATCTATATTGATGTTTATCAGAACGTCACTCGGTGAAAATGCCATGGGCTATAATAATAAGAAATTACTAGTCTTACTGATTCATCCAAGGGATCCAAGATGAGACCAAACAAAATTTTTACAACAACTAGTACTGGATTTAATTTGTGACACTTTAACAATACAATGTCGTTATTTGTTGAATAATTCATAAACATATGTTTTGTTTAAATTTTGATTGATTTTTAAATATATCTGTGTTGGTGCTAAGCAAAAGTGGAGTTTGATAACGTCTAAAAGTTGAACAAATTGATACAATGTTTCGTGAAAAAACTTTAGTTGTAGAGGAAAACATGCTAAATGACTAGGCATTTGAAAGTTTGAAGTCAGTATCGGCTTTTCTCTTACCACATGAAATGTATTTCAGTTAACCAAGGAAGGAGATAAATGCTCCTATATAAGATCTTACTCTACACCTTATAAACTTATCCTTGCAAGTAATACCCTTGAGCACAAACAAGAAGATTTAGATCACTTATGATAAATCGATTTTGGGTTTTTGGATTTTTTCTCTTTATTCAATATGTTAGTTTTTTTTTGTTTTTTCGGATTTTTTGATTCCACGAATGCACGAACACATTATTTTAGGTGACTTTTGTAGGTTTTTGTTATTATTTATACGGAATTTGTTTGACCATTACACTGTTGTTTTCTAATTTTATATATATATGCTTTTTGGTATATTGTATAATACATACATTGGGCATTGTATAAATATTTTGCACGGGGAATTGAAAACCAACGGATCGGCCCCTGCATCTTAGGTTCACATGGTCAATCCCATTATATATGCAATGCACAAATAGGATGCTAAAAACTCTTTCAAAGACAAAACATGATACTCTTTATATTAGAAACATCTTTAAAACTCATTTCATGTCATGCACAATTAATAATCATATAACACATTGCACATAAATAGTTTGCATTAAAATAGTTAACAACACACACAATAAAGTAGTATTAGGGATGTGTACTCTCGGTAAACTCATCTGAAGGTCAACTGACGAGTCAATACTAGTGCCACACAAGATTGTTGTATTTGGAAGAGTCCCTAGACAATAACTCCTCAACCCCAAATTATAACACCACCTTAAATTGGTATGGATGAGTTCACTTTATTTGATAATCCTAATATATATGCTCAAAATATGCTGGTAGTAATGTGATAGTTTGGTGGGAAGAGGACCTAAATGAAATTTTGTTAGAATGACCTTTTTTGCCGAAATAGAAAAACTATGGGTGAAGGATGATTTAATCAAGGACTTAGGTGAATAATAAATTTATATATGAGGTAAAACTTAAAAACATAAGGGTTTCTATAAATTGAGTAAGTTTGTGGTCTTTTGTGAGAAAACTGGAAACTTGAGGGGCTAATCTTGTCAACTGCTGAAAAATGGCTGGATTTATTGGGATTTCTCTTCATTTCAGCCATAAGTCATGGTTTTGAGAGCTAGGGAGAAAAAAGTTGGCAATTCCATGGAGTTATGAAGATTTAAGCTTGATTCTTGAAGAATTAGCGAAGCAATGGCAGAACTCTAGTTAATTAAGGTAAGAACTTCTCTATTTCATGCTTGTAAACCTATTTTTGGATGGGGAGGTTTTGTGTAATCTATGATTTTGATCTCAGGTTGTTTATTCATGCTCCACAGCATCAAGAAGTCCTTATTCATCAAATGGATAGCTTAGAAATCCATTAATTGAAGTTTTGGTTCCATGAACCCTAGAAATTGGAGGTTTTGTGGAATTTATGATTTTGATGGAATTGATTGTTCATAAGTAGTGTTTTGGATGAAAGGGACCATTTTTAGTTTTTCCTTGATGACTCCAATTAATTTCCATAGAGATTTCAAAGATAGGTGAACATCACACTTTCCTTGGTGTTATTTCATTGTTTATGACATCACATTGTTACTGTATTCTAAAATTCATATAAAATCATTGGAAACTCGTACAAGTATGAGATCGGTGTCGAAAAGCTACAAGAGTCTGGTTTATTTCCTTTTTGAAAATCAAAAGGTGATTCTAGGTATAAAGAGGGTGAAAATGCGTTTGAACAACGGGTATACAGAAAATGTATAAAAAAGAGTAAATATTATTGTGTGTTGATAGATTTGGGAACGGGAAAGAAGACTAAAGAAAATAAATACTTGGAACTCATTTCACATCAAAAACCTCAAGGTGAGTAACCAAGCCTTCCTCAAGATGATTGATGTTGTGTATAATCGTGTAAACATTATTGTTGTGTTGGATAAACACTTTGCTTACACTTAAGTAGTTCCTGATAAGTTTAATTGTCTAAGTTGCTCGTTATTTGCTTACATGATTTGTTAGTTGCCTATGTGGCTTGCTATCTACCTTAGTGGCTTGATATTTCCTTAGTGGCGTGATATTGCCTAAGTGGCTTGGGGAATTGCCTTAGTCGCTTGATAAACTGCATAAGTGGCTTGTTCTGCCTAAGTGACTTGTAAATGTTTATGTGACTTGATAAATGTCTTTATGGCTTGGAAATGCTCTCGTGACTCATATTGTGTGAGTGTGGCTAGATAATTGTCTAATTGATTTATTATTTATTTGAGTAGTTGTTATCTGCCTATGTGGCGTATCATCTATTAAGTGCTTGAATATCGCTTATGGAATTTTGTTAAATGATTGTTTAGTTGAATATCTCTTAGTGAATAAATAGTATCTGCAAGATTTCATAGAGCTCACTGAATACATAGTGCCAGTGTGACATGCTTTTACCTTTGGGGTGTATATATACTGCCTATATGGCAAGTATGTTTCTTATGGGACATGAAATTGCTTTTGTAGAGTAAGTAATTGCCTATGTGGCTAAACATAATTCGTGTAGCGAGGTTATTGTTTGTATAGTAGAGTTAATGCCTAAAAGGTGAGGTTAGTGCTTGTATGGTGGAGTTCGTGCCTACAGGGAAAGAATAGTGATTATGTTGTGGGATTTGTTGCTTAGATTGTGGATGATGTTTTAAATGATGGGAAAATGCTCAGATGACTGTGTATAGCTGATGTGGCAAGGATAGCAATAGCGGCTATGTGATGATGTTAATGTCTAGGTGACTAGATACCATTTATGTGGCTTGATGAATTTCCTTGGTGGTAGGTTGATGCCTAAGTATGGGAATTAATATTTGTATAACCGAATATTTTTAGGATGGTTGAATCATGTTTAGAAGGTTTGACATTGTCAAGGTGATTAGATATAGCATGATTACTTTCTCTATGAGGGAAAGGGATAAGCATTATACCATATGTTCTAAAAGGAACAACTATAAAACACATGGTTTGTGAGATAGATGAATGTGGTTCCAATGCTTGGCTTGATTTTTGTGTGACTAAGTTGGTTACTGGATTTGGTTACTCACTGAGCTCTCATAGCTCACAGTTATTACGTGATTTGTTTTTCAGGTATAGAGTAATAGCGCCCGGCTCAGATTGTGGATTTGATTCGCCATAGTATCTACTTGTAGTCGTGGTTGATATAATGTACACCTAATATTATAGCGATATTTTCAAAAATTATTTATGTATTAATATTTTGGGAGCATAAATTTTATGGTGTACTTTATATGTACACCTACCGTTACAATTTGGTATCAGAGTCGTGGTTTTAGTGAACTAGGTGTCTTAAGTTAGATTCCTAGAATTGAACCAGGTTAAATAGAGGAATACTTAAAGTTTTCGAGTATTCAACTGGCTGGAAGTCTGACACGGGTCATGTGAAAATCACACGGGTCGTGTGTTTTGCTGTGGAAGTGCCTGACATGGATCGTATGGAAAAGACACGAGTCGTGTGTCTTGTTGTGGAAAGTCCTGCCACGGGTCGTGTGGGTTGCAGTTTGCAATTTTTGAAGTCGTAAAGCTGAGTTTGATGCCAAGAACTAACTGTTCACCCTTAATTATGAATATGTGTGTATGATATATGCATTGTAGTATGGTTGTTGAAGCTGATATCTTTCCTTTTGAAATCGTTAAGATGGTGAATTTAAGAAAATATTGGGAGTTGTGGTAAGGAAAAAGTGTTCGATTTAGACTTGGAGCTTGAACTATTGGCAATGGAACAAAGGGTTATCTGAATAACCGAAATTTTTTTGTGTGGAGGCTATTAAGGATAAGGTTTTGTTGTTGTGTCGAGTATATGCGTTGGGTATTCATAAATGAATTTTGTGACTACATTGGGGCAATGAATATTTCGTTGGAGAGTATCAACTAGTGATGAACGGTGTTGACCATGGTGAAATGCATATTAATGAAGCTAACTATAGATGGAAATGGTTTGGACTATTTAGCAAGTATATGGTGATAAGACGATGGAGTATGGTTTGAGTATAATGAACATAAAAGTTGATATATTTAGATAATGAACTAAGGAGTAAGGAAAAATTCAAATAATCTAACAATTTTGTTGAAGTTATTGTTGATAACTTTTTGGTAACTATATGATTAGTATAGTATAAGAGTTGAGTTGGATGGTCGAGTATGGCTTGTATGGTCATAAATCCATGAATGTGGTTAAGTGGTCGAATGATATAGGTGCAACAAGTGGTTCCTTCCTCCTTATGTGTGATAGTATTATCTAAATATTGTAGTCCTTATGGCTAGCAGTGGGATAAGCCTTAAGGTCTCATGTGGTATTAAATATAGTGGGAATGTGGAGAGCCTTGTATAATATTGAGGAAGGGGAGAAAATCATAATACATTGGAATGTGAAATTGATGTAAAGAGTAGTAGTTGGCAAGGCATAATCTGACTAATTAGGTGAGTTATTCTAGTTGTTGTTGATTTACCCTAGTAGGGAATGATAGTCTAGAAGTGGATAATAAGTAGTAGTAGATGTACTCGAAAGCGTGGGTTTATCCTGAAAGATTTCAAAGCTGGTTGATGTAACTATGGTGAGGAAAACTATGAAGCTAGGTTGACGGGTTTGTAGGTGCATATAGTTGGTAATGTTAACCATTGAACTTATGCAATTAAACTTTGTTGGTGGCCCAAATTGTTAGGTTTATGTTGGATAGGCATTATTAATGGCCATGATATTAGATCTATGTGGTCGTCGCCACCTTGTTAATGGTTAAAGTTCGATGAGCCTTGTGATTTAACGTTGAGGAAATTGTTATGGAAAATGGGTTGAGCATATAACTTAAATGTCCTAGTAAAAGTCTGAGTTATATAGTGCATACCCAAATTAATTAATATTGTTTTAGCAGTTTGCGCATAGGCATGGTAAATTGTGTACACTTGTTGCATGCTTAAATGGCTTATGTACACTTGATAACGCCTAGTAATATCAAGTATTATAGTCGTTATTGAGCTATGTTTTGAATGAAGTATACTTCAGAAAACACGATGTTACTCACTTTTTGTGCCAAGGGTGTTTTGTGCAAATAACAAGAAATACAGGGTGAAAAGCGTAAATATTGGCAAAGTTGGCAAGAAGGCTACTTCAGGTCGAAATAACACGCGCACCGCGTACCTAGAGGAGCTACGCGACGCGGTGAGCTGTGGCACCGGGTGAGGATTTGAATTTCAAAGTGCGAAGAAACGGGAATTTGTTAGGTGTTGAAACCGATTAAGAGTTGAATAATGACTAGGGTTCTATCTATTTCACAAATGTTTACAATCACATATTAATAAGAGACAATATAAAGCAATATATGAACAGAGTGAAATGGATAACTTGCGCTGAATGCTTAATTGATTTAGGGTTTTACAGTTTGGATGATTACAATTCCACTCGACACGGTATGGTATCACTGATACTTATACTTGATCAGTGATACGCATAGTACAACTTTATTACAGAGAATATCCTATTAGAGCACTAACCAATAGGATATTAGATTCATGCAACACGTAATGTACTATTACACGTGCATACAAAAGTTTGACAGCTGTGAAGTCTTCGGATCCTTCTGGTAATACCCTTCGGAGTCTTCAGACTTCGGGGTCTTCTTATTGTCTTCTACTTCGGGGCCTTTGATAGAGGGTATTCGGATGGTTGAGCACTTCAGCACAAATAGGCTCAACAATCTCCCCCTTTGTGTGAAGTGCATCCAAACCCTATCTTTGTTGTCGGTAGTGTTTCTTATAGGCTTACTTCAGAGTGTACCTCACTGTCAACCACCAGTTGAGGTGTTCCCTCACTTTCTTTTTCTCCTGCCAGTTGTTCACAAAGCAGTTGTTCACCACGGCCAGAACTTGTTTGATGGACTCCGAAGGGAAGTGACCCATGAAGTTAATATCAAAGAATTTAGTGACAAGAGTTTCTTTGTCACTAGACAATCCTTTGAACACCACACCCAGGGCTTGTCAACAATTTGGCCAGCCTTCAAATGCTCAAAGTTTTCTATTATGGTAGGTGGAGGTGCAAGGGATTGATTGAAGAGTTCAACCACAACAATATCGAACCTGACTACTCTTAGAAGATAGTTTCTGAAGAAGGAGGAGATGTGAGTTTTGGCTAGTGCGAAGGCCCCCATATCTTCGCACTCATTGCTAGCTGAGAATTTCAGGATATCAAGAAGAGATATGAAGTCCGAAGGATTCATAATTGGGAAGTCAGCAATGGTGAACTTGGACTCTTCATCTTCATTTATCCCCCGAAGTACAAAAAAATTTAGCTTTTGAAAACCTACATACTCCTCTCCTCTCTTGATGTAAATTATTTTAACTATTTTCTTCTAACTCCATACATAGTTCGGAGCTTGGATGAACTTTGCATGGAATGCAATTTTTCTTGTCTTGTACTCCGATAACTGTTCTTTTGGCACATTCCTTTCAAATTGCAGAAAGGCAAATGTCTTCGGGTTGTAGGGGAGATCCAGCTGCTGGTTTTTGCCATTCTTTGTTTCAAGGCTCTTGAGTGGAAGCCTGTTGTTAATATGAAAGTCATTGAAACCAATGGTCCTGATTAACTCCTCAGTCCATGTTTGGTTTTCAATGGCAATCCTGTTGATTTCGAGGATCTTCCTGTACTCCTCTTCTCTTTCTTTGTGGGCTTGCTCCATGTGAGGAGCAATCTTGATTTCTTTCACCAAAGGCTGAGAACTGGAACCACCTGCTTCAGTTATCGTTGTGGTTCCAAAGGTGGGTCTAGCCTTGGAGGGAATTAAAGGGATAAAGGGTGGTCTCCCCAAGATTATTGATTGGTGGGTAGTTTGTTGTTCGGTGGTTATTTTTGCCGGGTCTACGGAGGTTGGAGTCTCTAGAGCTTGAGACCCTGTAGCTTCTGATTCTCCCCCTTGTGAAGGATGAACAACGTGTTCACCCTGAGCAATTTGTTGGGGTCTCCCTCTTTCAGCCTGTGATTTCTCCATTTTTAAGGAGACGTTGATCATGGGTTGAAGTGTGGTCTTCAGCTTTGTAACAACGTCGGTGATGATGGCCTGGTTTGTAGTTCGATGCTCCTTGGCAAAAGTAGCAACTGCGGAGGATGACAATTCCGCAGTGAGCTCTTCCACATGTTTGTGGGCATCAGAAAGGTGTTTGGCAAACCCTGTCTGGTATTGTGAATTAAAGGACTCAGCAGGGCATCCAATTTGCGGTTGAGGATTTTGTATTGTTTCCCCAAGATGAACTCTTTATCATCCAGACTTTCATCCTCATTCTCCTCTATCATGATTGGCGCTATGTGGAAGGCAGCCATGGCCTCTTCGGTGGATGGTGGTTGTGAAGAAATGTTGGCTTCAAAATCGAAGTCATCTTGGAATGGATAATTAGGCAGTGATGTATCCATACCAGATGGAGGGATAGGTGGTACTTCTATGAAGGTTGATTTTGGTGGAGAAGGAGGGGTTGTTATATGAGGTGGTGTGGGTGGTCTGGTTGATTTAGGTGGTGAAGGAGGTTCAGTAGTGTTTGGTGGAGTGGGTGGTCTGGTTGATATAGGTGGTGAAGGAGGTTCAGTTGTGTTTGGTGGAGTGGGTGGTCTGGTTATATTGGGTGGTGATGGTGGTCTTGTGGTGGCTGGTGGAGTTGGTGGTCTAGTTTCATGGATTGGTGAGGATTGGTATTCTTCTTCTTCTTCTTCTGGAATGGCTTCGGTGGGGTTTTTCTCTGATTCCGAAGACTCGTCCACAAAGGTCATTTTCCTTGACCGCTTCGGTTGTTTCCTCTTCGGAGTGGTCTGCTCCGAAGCCTTTCTCTTTTTCTCTGTTTTCTTTGGACCACTTGGTCCACCAGTCGTTTTCTTCTTGCCCTTAGCTTTCGTTTGGGTTTTTGTTGATGCAGTGTGAATTTCTTCCTGAGTAATATCCCGAACAGGGTATAGAATAATAAGAGTATTCATGTAAGTGTTTACCTCATTGCACTCCATGGACACTTTGGAGAGCATAGCTTGAGGAATTTGGGTGCAGAAGGTTGCTGGTTCGTCATCTAGGGCAGGAATTGCAATGGGAGTGTACTTCATCTCAGCGAGTGAAGGATCAGGAACATACCCTGCTTGCTGGTAGTGGGCATGCATGACAATCGCCCAGAATCTAGCATTTGAAATTTCTGTCCCCTTCAGGCTGTGGTTTATGTGGGAGCAGAAATCAGCCCATAGAATCGATGCGAAATCTACCTTGACATCATAGTAGATTCCATACAGAAGGCCTTGGAAGGCAACGCTTGCAGAGTCCAAGCCGAAGGTTCTTCCAGATAGACATCTAAGGAAGATACTGAAGAAGTATCTCCATGGATTAGGAAGTTGATTTTTCTTGAAGGTACTGATCTTTTCAAGAAGAGGTGTGTAGCCCATTTCATTGAACATTGCAACAAGTTGATCAGCAGAGGGAACAACCATCTCCTTTGAATTGTAGATAGGAAGATGGAGGGCTTCAGCGAACTTCTCCTTGGTTAGTTGCACCTTTTTGGTTTTGCCCTTGGAATCAACAGCCTCATAGAACACCGATTTGACGTGGTTGTTGGAGTCAAACAAGGCATTTGATGTGTAGTGTGCCATGTGAACCAGAGTCGTAGGGATTGAAGGAGTGCAAGTTAGGGCATAACCGAGAACTGACCTTTTTAAGCATTCCACCACAGCATCGATCGGTTGAGGATAAAGCTTCAGATCGTTGCGAAGAACCATGCTAGCAGATTGGTTCTTGAGAACAGGGATTGAGATAGCTTCCGTTGTTTGAGAAGATGCTTCAGCCATTGTAGGAGAATTGAGGAGAATGGATGAACTTAGGTTTTCTGAGAGAGTTTTTGCAGAGGAGATTTGAATGCTATGATCGCGTAAAGAGATGAACTGATGGGTCGTGAGGTATATATAGTATTCGTGGTCCCAAGGCCATTTAATGCGTGTGGGAATTGGTCCACTAATATTATGACACCTCATCGCCTAGCCGTTCCACTTTCTCTGCAAAAACGCAACCGTTCGTCTATCAGTCATCATTATTTAAAATGGAACCGCCATTTTCACACGATCTTATTGTTACGATTTGCCACGATTGTCTCAGTGACAACTGTGTAACAACGGTTATTAAATTCAAAAGAATGTTTGTCTCTGAGATAATCATAAGTGTGAAAAATCATTTGAACAATAAGTTTGACTTCGGATCAATGTGGATAATAATGACCGTTACTAGTGCACTTCGGAGTGGATAGATAAAGTGAGTGTTACGATTAACTCCGAAGGGTGTTAATAACACTTCGGATAGCAACATTCGTTTGTGAAGTATTTGTTGATACACCGAAGTCCATTTGTTATCTTTTTGTTTTTTCTTGAGTATGTCTTGTTTTAAACTTTGAGTGATGCATGATATCACTTAACCTTGACTTCCCTGAATATTATGAAAAGAAGATTTAACAAGTTAATGTTCAGGATCATTCGAATCATGTTGGAAGTCCATTTTTCATTTCGAAGTTTGTTGGATTCAATATCAGTCATGAATGTATAAGTCTAATCACCCCATTGTCAACTCGATTTCGCATTTAGAACCAAGAGTTTGATTGATCTTTTGTGCTTCAAATTTTTCATTCGGAACAATTGTAACATCCTTTGCATTTGAAATTTAAAGAAATTTTCATTTTTGAATTGAACATCAGAAGTGTGTTTAGAAAATGGATTGACTTTGAAGAGCTTTTTGAAAAACCTATTCCATTTCATCAATTGAAGTGTTTGGATACTAGGCTCTGATGACAAGCCTTTGAGCTTCGTACACCACTTCAACTTTATCATTTAAGATAGATTACTTGAAATGTTCATATTCTCTACTAGGTACTCGACTATGTTATAGGAGCTCCTTGTATCGTTATTTAAAACAGATAAATATGCCTTTGAGTGCTGATTTCTCTTTCTTTTGCACTCCCTGATTATCTTTTTGTCTTGCTTGTTGTCTTTGAGTCTTTTGACAATTTGTTTTCTGTTTATCTTTTTGAGTTTTTCTATTTGTCCTTTTTATCTTTTCCTTTTAGGATTTGCTTATTCGAAGAGACAAAATTTCACCATTTAGTTTCTTTCTTTGGTGCTTTTTGGTTTTGTTTTGTGCAATCCTTGAGTTTGAGAAACTTCATTTAGTTCAATTTTGAAACAACGATGAAAAGAGATTTAAATTTACTTATCAGACAATGTTGGTACTATTTTTGAAGAAAACTTCGGAACACTTGAGTTATCATGTGTAGTTTTGAGGCTACATGATTAGTTTGATGTTGAAGCGAGTCGAGTTCAGAACGGAGGTCAGGAATAGACATTATGTTAAGGATATTAGAATCAAACAAGACTACAAATTGTAAAATAGCCTTAACCTCACTCCGAAGTCTGTTCTTTTACCAATGTTTCAAGTTGATTCCTAAATACCTATTAGTGCAACAAGGTATGATTATCATAATCTAAAATCAAAGTTTTGTCCTTTAGTCAGGTAGTTCATGAAAGTAAGGTTAAACTTTGTCCTTTGTGCATCAAAACGTTTAATGTATGTTCAAGAACCTTTATTTTGCTTTATTTTGATTTTTCATTTAAATAAACCTTTTTGTGATTAATCTTAAGAAGCAAAGTCAAAATATGTTTTAACGATTTTACCATTTAAGATCTTTATTCTTCAGAATTATCTGTTCCACAGAGCTCCGAAGTGATAAAGTACTTCGGGGTACTGCGGTGTAACAATGTGAGGTTTTACTTGTTTTACTCCGATGAGCTGGAGTGTTATGAAATTTTATTTTGTAAGTGAAAAGATTAAGAGAAAGAGTGAGCAAATATGAGATTTATTGTAGAGTGGATCCATCAATCATTCCAAGTCCATGACCAATTCTTGTAAATGCTTCTTCATTTAAAGCCTTTATGAAGATGTCTTCCAATTGTTCTGTTATGTGAACGAAGTGCACTTCTATATTCCCCTCCTCAACATGACTTTTGATGAAGTGATAGCGAAGAGCTATATGCTTCGTCTTGGAATGTTGAACAGGATTGTGGCATATGCAAATTGCACTTTGTGAGTCACAGAACAAAGGTATTTTTCTCATGTTGATGGCATAGTCCTTCAGTTGGCTTTGGATCCAGATGATTTGTGAGGTACACGCTGCAGCTGCTACATATTCTGCTTCTGCTGTGGAGATAGAGACACAAGTTTGCTTCTTGGATTGCCAGCTAATTAGTTTTCCATCAAGGAATTGACATCCCCCCGAAGTGCTCTTGCGATCAATAGAGCATCCACCAAGATCTGAGTCAGAGTAAGCTTGTATGTAGAAAGCCTGAGAGTGCTGGGTACCACAGCCCATATGAAGGTGTACCATGAAGATATCGAAAAATTGTCTTGACTGCAGCCAAGTGAGGTTCTCTTGGATCTGCCTGGTATCTTGCACAGTTGCAGACTGCAAACATGATATCAGGTCGACTGGCTGTGAGATAGAGCAATGATCCAATCATACTTCGGTATTGTTGTATGTCTGTCTTTGGTTTGTCCAATGAGGGATTTAACCTTGTACCTGCAGGCAAGGGAACTTTTGCTTTGGAGCAGTTAGTCATTCCGAAGCGTTTAAGCAAACTCTTCGTGTATTTTTGTTGATTGATAAAAATCCCCTCCTTGGTTTGTTTAATTTGTAGTCCAAGAAAGAAATTAATCTTTCCCATCATACTCATCTGAAATTTGCTTTTCATTAGTTTTTCAAAATCTTTTGGTAAATTAGGGTCAGTGGATCCGAAGATTATGTCATCTACATAGATTTGGACTAACATCAAATGAGATCCAACTTTCTTTCTGAAAAGTGTTGGATCCACTGAACATTGTTTAAAGCCTGATTCTTTTAAAAATTTTGTCAATGTCTCATACCAAGCTCTTGGAGCTTGTTTTAAACCATAGACAGCCTTGTCTAGCACATAGCAATGGTTTGATGGCTCCCCCTCAACAGATGATGGTCTTTGCACACTACTTGTAGAAGAATCATCAGGTCCATCTGTGAGTTGGACAATTCAGACACATGGTTATCAGGTGCTCTGGCTTCGGAGTCCACTGCCCTCACAGGTGGATCGAACAAAAGAGCGAAGTCTGTATCAAATGTAGTGATTTGTACAGCATCGACAGCAGGCTTTGGAAAGATGGATGACATGGGGAATGGATGCAAAGATTTCTTGATGTAGTAATCATCGAACCTTAGATTGAAGGTTTCTTCAATCTTTCGAGTCCTCTTGTTCATGACTCTGTAAGCTTTTGAGTCTTGAGAGTATCCAAGGAAAATCCCTTCTTCTGATTTTTCATTGAACTTTGTTAAATGGTCTTTCAAATTCAAGATGAAACATCTACAACCGAAGATGTGAAGGAATTTGACATTTGGTTTTCTGCGATTGAGTACTTCATAAGGTGTGATGTGAAATCTCTTGTGAATGTAGGATTTATTTTGAGTAAAGCAGGTTGTAGAAATAGCTCCGGCTCAGAAGTACATGGGCAAATTTGCAAAATTAAGCATAGTTCTAGCTGCTTCACACAAAGAACGATTTCTCCTTTCTACAACACCATTTTGTTGTGGAGTGTATGGTGCTGAGAAGTTGTGACTAATCCCTTTTGTTTTCAAGAATACATCAAGAGTTTGATTTTTGAACTCCGAACCGTTGTCACTGTGCACAGTTCTGACCTTTTTGTTTAGCATCACTTCCATTTTCCTTATAAAGTTAATGATTTCTTCAGCAGCATCTGATTTGTTTCTTAGAAATAACACCGAAGTAAACCTTGAATAATCATCAACTATCACAAGTATGTACTTCTTCTTTCCAATTGACTCTACTACGGATGGACCACACAAGTCCATATAGAGAAGTGAAAGGGGTTCGGTGATTTTGGGATTGATCACAGTTGGATGCCTTTGTTTTGTTTGCTTGCCATGTTCACAAGCGGAACAAAGTGAATCATTATCAAATTTGAGAGCAGGCATTCCACGAACCAAATCCATAGCCACTAACTTGTTTAAGTCTTTGAAGTTCAAATGAGCAAGTCTTCGGTGCCAAAGCTAGCTAACATCAGAGTTGGATTTTGAGAGAAGACATAAGGATTGCCCACCAGTTACAGGCTTTAGATTTAAGGGAAACATTGATCCCTTCCTTTCAGATTTGAGTAAGATTCGTTTGTTTCTTCTTTTGTGATGACACTACCTTGGTTGTTAAATGTAACTGCATTACCCGTTCCAACTACCAATTGAGATATACTCACAAGATTGTGTTTTAACCCTTCAACAAATGCCACTCTGCTGATTGTGAATTGGCCATTTGTTATTTTACCATAACCCCGAATTAGACATGTTTCATTGTTACCGAAACTTACATTTCCAGCATCATCCAATGTTCTATAATCTCTAAGATATTCCCTCTTCCCTGTCATATGTCTTGAGCAGCCACTATCCATGTACCATTTAGTGTCGTACCGCTCAGTAGACATTACCTGCGATTAATCAAGAAGGAGTTGGTACCCAATCAATCTTGGGTCCTCAGGGTAAGTGAAGGATTCTTGAATCCATTTTTCTACGGCCTCTTCTAATATTCATTTGCATTTAAGTTGATCAGATTCTTCGAAGCCTCATGTGATGAGCATGATTCCGAAGACTCTGAGCATGATTCTGAAGAGCTTTTTGTCAAAATTGTTGAGTCCGAGGTGACTGACAGAATGCACGTCTTCGGAACCCATTTTTGGTTGGATGATTTTGACTTCGAGGTTTTTGATGTTTTTTTTTCACTCGAAAATTTTGAACTCATTGATGGTTTTGAGGATTTGGTTTTAGCAGAGAGATTTTCTTTTAAATCACTTCTCTTCCAATTTTGTTTAGAAATTTCAATTGTCGATTTCTTTGATGTTGAACTGCACAACGTAGACATACAAAGGTACTCTTCGTATGCCAATTTGAAATCATTTATTGAGAGATTCTTATCTTTAAACAAGTTCAAATTTTTGTCTAGCCAGTGATGGAATGTATTTATCAAATTGTTTCCTTTTGAAAATGTTTTCTTTGTGGGTTTTTGAAAATTTGGATTGGGAAAGTTAGGTTTTGTCGGTGTAAAAGTTGGTTTACCATTTTGATTTTTGACTTCTGAAACCTTTGAGTTAAACGGTATTGTTCCAGAAGTTGAAGCAATTGCTTCATTTTGTTTCAAGTATCCGAAGGGAGAATTTCTCTTCACAAGATTCAGAGTTTGTTTTGATTTCAAGTTCACAGCAATAGGTTTTTGAATTGGTTTAGTAATCACTATTGCTGGTTTTGATTTTTGGAGAATTTGAGGTCTTTTCAAGATTTGAGGCTTTTGTACCGAATCCTTTTTATTAAAAACTTTTGGTTTTGAAGCACCTTTTTCAGAGGTTTGTGACAACGGTACACTTTCACATGATTCCATTAATTGAAAAACATCCATCTTTGGAGCTGCGGGTTTTTCCACAGCTTGAATTTGTTTGTTGTTTCGATTAGTCTAGATGTGATTATCATTTTTGAGATTTAAAAGGTGTGACATGTTTTTAGAAATCTTTTCTTTCTCATAATAGAGACGATTGTAAATGTTGTGACCATACAAGTCTTGTTTTCTTATGTTTATTTTTACTTCCATTCTTTCATTCATTTCATTTTCAACCATTTTAGAAGATGAGAAGAATCCTTCCTTAGTGACTGTGGAATTATCCTCCTCAAGAAGTTTTTCTAAATCGTTTTCAACCAAAGGTGATCCACCTGGTTTCACAAAGATGACATTTTTGAAATAAGATATCTTCGAATAGATACAAGCCACATGAACTAGCCTTTTTGAATTGTCCTTAAGATATTGATCATAAGAGACACAAACATCTGAGATTTGTAATTTTGATTTCACGATTTCTTTGTTTTCAAAATTTTTAGGTTCACATACAACTTTTGCTTTTCCTTTGTTCTTCGAAGATAGTTGTGATATGTCTTCGGAGGGTGATTCGGATGTCGAGGATGATTTTAATAAGGTTAATGAAGAACAATCAATTTCCTACATATCCGAATCGCTTTGAGATTCATTCTCAGATGCGGTTTCAACTATAACCTTTTCTTTGTTTTCAATTTGAGGAACATTCTTTTTCAAGATTGGGATTTCTTGTGCTAATAGTTTCAACAGATTATCAGCAGTGAGATGTTTTTCTACAGATATCAAGCCATGTTTATACGAAGAGTTGGTCACTTCGGACCCAGATACTATAGATTCACACTCATAAGATATACTATCAACTTCCTTAAGCTTAAACTCAATAAAAGGTAATAGTTGTCTATGTTGAACATTGCACACATCAGCTGAATGATAGATACGTGTAATATGAGCATATAAACGTTTTGCAGTTTCACAAAATATATTGCGTTGTCTCAAAATTACATCATGATTGTTCAAAAGTTTTTCTCTATTCTCTTCTAGCAATGAGATTCTTAGGTTGGACTTTTCTAGGGCTAGCTTCAAACTTTCTACTCTCTCCCTCAAGCTGAGAATCTCCTGTTCACTGAGTGTCTCCCTATTTTTCACATCAATAAGCATTTTATGCATCACAGAACAATCACGAGTTATTTCATTTATGATAGGAGTTGACTGAGAAATAGGAATTTTAAAAGTAGAGAGAAGTTTGGATACCTGCTCAGGAATGGTCAGGCGTGCGTCATTTGCAATCCAACATATCTCCTCATCATCATCTGAAGTGTCGTCAGACCAGGTCGTTAGATTCACAGCTTCAATTGTCTCATTCATCTCCGAAGTCTTGAAACCAAGACCAGCAGTTGATCCATAGCCCAGCATCTCCTCATCAGTTGTCTCCTCAGAAGTACTTTTCAGAAAGCTCTTACCATCATCATATGTCATGAAGGCACTATGAGTTGGCTTTCTTACTTCTTCATCTTCTGAATCAGAAGACCAGACTTGATAAGATCCTTGATAATCCTCAGCAGCCATCAGGGCTAAGTCTTTTGTATGTTTCCTCACTTCTTCCATCTTTATTGCATAGTAACCTTCATCCTTCACTTGAGGTTTCTTCTCATTTTGTTTATGAAGCATACAATCTTTAGCAAAGTGATTTTTACCATGACAGTAATTGCAGTCATAGCCTGAATCATTAGAAACCCTTTTCTCTTCTATTTTCTCTTTTGATGACTCCGAAGCCTGTTTTTCAGATGGCTTCGGAGTAGAAGACTTTGAATTTTCATCATTCAGAGTGAACATTTTTGTTTTGGGTTTCGAATTGAAGTTTGATTTGTTGAAGTTCTTGACAAAAGGCTTCCCAGAGTTGTTCTTAAAGAATGGTTTCTTGAACCTTCGACTGTTAGCAGCATAGAGAGCAACGGTTTCACCATTGTCATCAACCATATAGGCAGCTATTTCTTCATCACTAGTTTCTTCTTCTTCTTTTGAAACAAGGGCAAGTGGTCCAGATCCAGCATTCTCACTTCTACGACCCACGACATCTGGTTCATGTGATTTTAGCAGATTGTATAGAGCAGCCAACTTGTACTTCTCAATGTTTTCATAGGATTTAACCATGAGCATGATTGGTCTCCATTCTTTGCGAAGACTATAAAGAAATTTAATGTTGATCTCCTGTTAGCTTCGTGTCTCCCCATACTTGTCTAGGGTATAGATCATGTTGCTAAGACGTTCATAGCATGCTTCGAGAGACACATTCTCTTCTTGTTTGAAGTTCCCGAAGTCTGCAAGAATTTCTTGAACCTTGGTGGTGTGAAGAATCTTATCCCCTTCAAAACGAAGTTCGAGATTATCCCACATCTCTTTGGCGGACTTCGCATCAGCTATATGATGACTAACGTCAGGACCCAATCCACTTCGTAGTTCACGCATGGCCCTTTCGTCATTTTCAAGCTTCTTCATATCTGCTGCATTAAGAACTACAGCCTCTTTTCCATCGGGGACTATAAAACGACCAGCGATGTCTGTATGAGGACCATCGGTTACAGACCTCCATAAGTCTTTATCAAGTCCAATCAGATAGTCCTTCATTCTTCCAGCCCAATAATCATAGTAAGAAGTTACTAGAACAAGAGCTTTGGTTGCAGAACCAATGAGATTTGCATAGTTGAGCATATTGGCATAAGTTGCTGTGCAATTAGTCATTTTGAACAGATTTCAACGGGATCTTTGCAGTAAAGACAAGTAATAGAGACTTGCAACAGTTGCGGAAGACTAGATCTGAGAAACGATTTAAATCTAGAAATGTAGCAATGGAATAGAAACTCTACTAACAGGTTTTTGAGCTGACTGTCTCTGATACCACTTGTAAAGTCGGATTTGACGTGTGCGAAATAATAATAACGTAAAGATCGAATCAAATATCCAAGGTGCCGAATGATTAACTATCAAATATGTGAGATGTACAAAAGATCTTGCTCCAATCCATAGGATGAGCATAAGCAAATACAATCTCACATTGTGAGCTCTACCTAACAAATGACTAATCCTAGACTATATATAGGTAGGCTACAAATTAGGGAAAGGCCCAATAAACAAAGTTTTACAATGGACCGACCAAGCTTTCAAACATCAATCCATGTAGGGCCTTTGTACCCCAACAATCTCCCCCTCAAATGACGGAATAGATGATGTGTCGCAAGATGGCAAATGGGCACAAGCAGAACCAAAGATGATGACCACACGGGATGTAGAGGCGAATCCGATCTCCTCATATACGTGAAAACTCCCCCTCAACGTGTCACCGGTCTTCAAAAAATGTGATCGTGAAATAACCCGCTAGATATGAGAATGCTCTCAATCGGAAATTTATAAAAACTCCCCCTCGATTTGAGCCTATCCGTCAACGCCCAAAAATTCAGTAATTTCTTTGTGACAATATGAATTATGGAATCCAAAAATATTTCTGTGTTCTTGTTCATTCGTGTTTAATCACCCACTGTTCATCCAAATTTTTTTTTTGATTCGAAGTCCGAAAAATAATTAGGAAACCGAAGTCACTAATTGTTGCAGATCCGAGTTGTTGTTGCAGTTTTTGTAGCCCAACAGCAAAGAATAGTAAATCCCACTGGTATCATCATTAACATTGTCCAATTCGAAATGAGTATATGTGGCCCGTTAAAAATGAGTCCAAAATGTCATGTGGGCTGGGTCCGACTTTGCGTATAGTTGAGTTGGATCCGTGAATACATTTGAGTATTTGACTACGAAGTCAAACTTAGGCTTCGTTCTCATCTTGTTTCCTCCCTTCTGCATCGACTTATGCCTTGTTCTCGAGATTTTTGAAGGAGAGAAAGGGAAGGAAAGGGGAAGAAAGTTGTGTTCTCCAGTTTTTTTAAGGAAGGAAAGGGGAGGAAGGAATAGAAAGCCGTGTTCTCGAGTTTTTTTTAAGGAGGGAAAGGGAAGGGAAAGGAGGGGAAGGGAGGGGAAAATTAAGCCTTTTTTCTCTTAAAATCAATCACCCGAAATGTGGGATGATTGGGAGGGGAAGGAAAAGAAAGGAAAAGAAAAGAGAAGAAAGGAAAGATCCATTTCTTTCCTCTCCTTTCCTTCCCTTCCCTTTCTTTCCTTTCTCTCCCTTTCTCTTCAAAATTTAACTCGAGAACGGGGCGTTACAGTCCATCTCCATTTTTTCATTTGTTCCCATCGTCATCTCCGATGGGGGAAATCCAACCACTGAAGGCAATCATCAATAACCACCGAAGGTGTCAGACCTCCAATTTCATGTTCATCTCCGAAGGCATGATACTCGATTTCACTTTTCTTCTCTGATTACACTCTGATTTATTGCTTCACTGGCGAAGACAACAGACTTTCGTAGTCATCTTCTCCAACCGGTTCTCTTTCTGCTTCTTCAACTGTCTTCTACGATTAATCGATTTCAACCCATTCAATCAGTTGACATCGGTATCTTAACTTTCCGATTGAATCCAAAACCAGTTCATTCTGATTAACAACCAAAACTTGGTTCCGAAGGTATCCAACCCTTTGGCGTCGCCTTTTTCTCTCCGATCAACAACCACCGAAGGCAACCGTTCCGATTTCTCTCCAATCATATCTTTTGTTTCCGATTCTCACCATTATCAACTGTTCTGATTTCTTTCTGTCGTATCCGAAGCCAACAACTCTTCGTAGTAACATCACTATCCGATTTCAGTTCCATTCTCGTCTTTCATTGATCGGTAATCAGACCTACGAAGTCGGCATTTGACTTCGGCTTCAACCCCATTGACCCACAAACACGTTTTCTCCAACATAAGGACAGGTTTGAAGATCTGGGGAATTTGCGTCAAAGTATTACCGTCAAGTTCAAAAACACTTCAAAAGTTCATCGAGAATTGATTCCAAAATCAGGTGGTATATCGTTTTCATTCTCGACAAACATGTATCAATACACCTTGATTTTTCGATTACAGATCTGTATTTGAAGTATTCTATTTGAGTTTTGATTACTTCTCGATGAATCCCATTGTATTTGTTCTTGTTTTTATTTTTCAATGATTGGAATGATACGAATCAGTTTGGATACAGAATTGTGAACCAAACAGATATCGAGAGTGGATATTGACCAATTAATGATTGAATAGTTAAAAAATGGTAATCGATGAGAAATGCTCAAATTTATCAATGAGTCACAAAATCATAAATCGGAATATGACTTGAAGCACAAAAGGGAACAGTAAACAAAAACATATTGATTAACGAAAAGTAGGAACATCATTCGTGAGGAACAATAAAGAACTACTATTCGTATTGGAGAGGATGAACATCAGATCTAAGAATGAAATGAAACCGATGAAAAATTAGGGCAATGAAGTTGGACTTTATCAAATCAAAGTAGATCTGGGCTCAAAATTTTGATTATGAACAGTGTATTTCAGATTTAATGGAAAATGATGAACAATAAAATACAGATCTAGAAATAAGATTAGGCATGAAAGAATAAATTTCTAGATCTAGACAAAAGATGAACAGCATGAAGATCATGATGTAAACATAAATATCCAACAATCAAGATAAATTGTAAAAGAAAGGATGAGCCAACTCTTTCAACAATAAAATCTTGATGATGAACATTAACATGAACACTATGATGAACAATAAATAAAGAACATGATGAATAATAATCCAAAAAGATAAATGAATCCAAAAATTTATGAGAGCTCACCAACAATTCTTGAAACTTGAAACAATCTTTAAACATTGTCAAATTGAGATCGTTCCCTTGAAATAATCGCTAGATCTTCAAGGTACGGCTCTGATACCACTTGTTAGGTGTTGAAATCGATTAAGAGTTGAATAATGACTAGGGTTTCATCTATTTCACAAGTGTTTAACAATCACACATTAATAAGAGACAATATAAAGCAATATATGAACAGAGTGAAACGGATAACTTGTGCCGAATGCTTAATTGATTTAGGGTTTTACAGTTTGGATGATTACTATTCCACTCGACACGGTATGGTATCACTGATATTTATACTTGATCAGTGATACGCATAATACAACTTTATTACAGAGAATATCCTATCAGAGTACTAACCAATAGGATATTAGATTCATGCAACACGTAATATACTATTACGCGTGCTTACAAAAGTTTGACAGCTGTTAAGTCTTCGGATCCTTCTGGTAATACCCTTCGGAGTCTTCAAACTTCGGGGGTCTTCTTATTGTCTTCTACTTCGGGGCCTTTGACAGAGGGTCTTCGGATGGTTGAGCACTTCAGCACAAATAGGCTCAACAAAATTCTAAATAAGTCGCGCCGTGTATAAGGCTATGACGCAACGCGGGGAGGCAAAATCAGCAACTATAAATAGAGGGTCCCAGTTCGTGATTCGGGAGCGAAGATTCGACCTTTGAGTGGAACTCGAGCATCTTTGACTCAGATGATTCGGGTGCGAAGACCCGACCTATAAGTGGAACTCAGGCATCTTTGACTCAGATTTCGTAGCTTACTAATTTACAATTGGTAGTTTGATAGTTTTAGTTATTATTTCGTTTCATTTTCGATTTTCGTTCTTTCGTGCGATCAAGGGTTCTGAATTGAAGAACACCGTTGACCACGTAGATCTAGATGTTACCTCTGATTTCAGAAGCATTCGGCTCTGATTTCGGTTTTAGTTTTAATGCAAGTTCAGTTTAAAGTTTTTTTCCTGTTCGGTTATAGCTTCGATTCGATATTGTTTTCGTTCGGATTGATTACTTGAATTATTTGGTTTCTGATTTCTGAGTTGGATCTCGGAATCAGATTGGACGATATTGATTGGTTGTTATTTGGATTTGAGTTTGGAATAATAATTAGGTTTTCGTAATTTTGTGATTTTCGGTTCTTTAAAGTGTGTGGACAGAAACCATCTATAGCGTGACACTATAGATTGGTCGAGTTTTAACACAGATTATCGTCAACTGACTCCATGGTTCAACCCTTACTTACTACTAGCTAGTGGACTGGTAAGGTTAAATCTATTATTTTTGACCGCATCAACGACTGCGTCGTGTCAAATTTTGGCGTCGTTGCTGGGGAGTTGTGCGTTTGATATACTGTGCCAGTTAGTTATTTTCGTGATAGTTTTTGGTATTTGGTTGTTTTTGGACGGTCGTGCATTTGGTGCATGCGTACGCGTCGAGGTGAACAAATCTCACCTATTTTTTTATTCGGAAATTGAAAGAACCGCGCGACAAAATCGCGTCCGTAAGCGTTTATTTAATATGAGTTCAAGTGATGTTTTAGTTGAGGATGTTACCCATGAGCTACATAGCGAGGTAACAGAGGGACAGCCGATTGTGCCCTTAGTTCCGGTAAATACCAATGGAGCTTCAACGAGTGCTGGTGGTGGCGCAGTTTCAGCCCCTGTGTCTCTCCCACCATGCATGCAGCCTGTAGTTCCACTAGTTAGTCAACCCATTCCTAATTCTCGTGTGAATCCTGTGACAACTATGCCGACGTGGGGAGTATCGAATCGTGATGGTGCTCCACATCAACGCCAGCCACCACATATTCGACAACTCCAAAAACCTCAGCACCCTATAGTACAACCACAACCGCAACAGTACCAGGCTCAATTGGGAGACCTGGGATACGAGGATGACGATGAGGGTTGGATGCCAAAAAATCCCAACAACAACAACTAGTGGAATCAAGGTCGAGGACCTCCACGACAGCAGCAGTACAACAATCAATGGCAGGGACAATGGTACTATAATAATGAGTTATATAATGATGGTAATCTCGTTCCTCCACTTTATTTTACACATCCGATTGGGCAATCGGTTGCAACACACTTCCAGCCATGGGAGTATGATGACGCGTCACGTATATATTTTCCTGAAAATGCAGATTGTCAGGTAGAACTTAGGCCGCAATTGTTAGGAGCATTGCCTGAGTTTAGAGGTTATAAGCAGGACGATCCTTATAACCATCTTTATGAGTTTTTAGCCATAGCTAATGCGAATATACCTAAGAGTGCTAATAGGAACTTCTTTAGGCTTAGGTTATTCCCACTCACACTCAAAGACAAGGCTAAATACTGGTTCACATCGCTGCCAACCAACAGCATTACAACGTGGAAGCAGCTAAAGACGAAGTTCTTGCAAGAATTCTATCCAGCAAGAAAAACATTTGAGATCAGGAGAGCCATACAAGATTTTCAACAATAGCCTGGGGAAGCATTTCATGATGCTTTCTAGCGATTAAAGGAGTTGTTACGTTCATGCCCACATCATGAATTTCCACGATGGCAATTGGTCAAGTTTTTCTATGATGGTGTTGACACTACGAGTCAAGCTATGATCAACGCATCATTTGGAGGTACTATTATGATGCAAGACTCTGGAGCAACATGGAAATTTTTTGAGCAACTAAGCAATGGCTCTAAAACCAATTACTCGGCAAGGAAGCCTATTAACACCTCTTCAGCAGCAGCAGTAGGCATGGGCAATGATTAGAGAAAGGAAGTAAAGGAAGAGATTGGAGATCTTAATAGGAAGTTTGATTGATTATTGGCCACCATACAGCAAGGACCATCGAGTTTCCAGCAACATGGTCAGCAAGGACAAAGAACTCAAGAGGTCAACCAAGTGTATGGTCAAGGGCAATACCCCAACAACAATAATGGACGACCATACAAGCCATATAATCAAGGGAGCCATAATTATGGTGGTAGTTACAACAAAAACAACCACCAATACAACAATAATCGACAAGGTAACTACCACGGACCAACACAAAACCAACCACGACAGTACCAGTCAGTTAACAGCAATAATGGCCCAAACAACAACAACAAAGGATCAAACAACAGTAATCACACCATTCCGGAAACTCAAGAGCAAAAGCTGGATAAATTGTATGAATTTGTGACTGCAAATCACTAGCAAACACAAACTAACACAAAAATCCATCACCAACATAGAACGTCAAGTCGCTCAGATGGCTAAAGACATGAGGAAAAGAAATGACGATAAACTCCCCAGTAGTATTGAGGTTAATCCTAACCCCACATAGCGAGAAGGAAAAGAACATGTGAATGCTGTGGAGAGCTTTGTAGAAGAAAATGTACGGAGAAGTGTTAAGATAGAAGATCTCATCAATTCGGAAGACAAGGATGAAGGTACGTGTGAAAACAAGCAGCCAGCAGTAGCCGACATCAGGAAAAAGAAGACTGCCAAAGCAAAGAAACAATATACATCAGAAAAACCTTCCATCAATCAGCCTCTCCTGGATCAACTAAAGAACACACCTGATGATTCCAAAACATTAAAAGAGATTTGTGAGGAAAAGGAAAAGACGAAGGTCCTGATACCTGATAAAGCTTGTCTCATTGTTAAACCTAGTGAAACATTGTTGGGAACGTTATCCAAAAAGGAAAAGGACCCATGTATACCTTACATCACCGTTACTGTGGGTGATGTAACCATAAGAGATGCCTTATTGGATTTATGAGTTAGTGTAAATATTTTGCCTAGTCATTTGTACGACCAATACAAGAACGAGGAGTTAGAACCCGCCAAATCAGTCTTACAATTGGCCGATCAATCAATCAAGGTTTCAAAGGGTAAGTGTAAGACTCATTTTCATTTTGAGATGATTATTAAGGTAAGTAGAGTTATTACCTTATAGTAGGTATGATTCTAGCTATGAGTTTTCTTAGCGTAAAAGGTGTGGCGATCCTTTTGATTACCTTCGAATTTTGAGTTGTTGATAAGTGAGAAGAGGTTGGAATCCCTCTTATGTACTAATCTTGGTATAATTAAGATTAGTTAAGTTGTTATATGTGTTAGTATGGTTAGAGGACATTTTGGGAGAAGTTTGAGTTTGAAAAATGCCAAAAAGAGCCAACCCGGGTCATGTTCTTTAACCCGGGTCGTATGCACCTATTGATCGAACGAAAATAAAAGTCGTAAAAGGAAACCGGGTCGGGTTACGCCTGCAGACCCATTTAAAAGACAGCAAACCCCACTTCGAAGAAAAACATTTCAGTTTCGATTTTCAGAGCTTCAAATGGCGATTTTGAGTGAAATGAAGCCTGGAGGTTCGTGGGGAAACATATAGAAGCGTGGATCTAACCCCGTAAACGTGTTCTTGCTTCCTAATTCGTCGAGGTGAGTATCTCTTGGTTTTGGGGGTTTTAAACCCTAGTTTTCAATCTTCATGATTTAGCTATATATTGTTATATGCGTTGTTCGTAGATTGGTAGTGGATGCCTCTAGAGTCATTGGTGTGATTATTGTCGAGTTTCTACGGTTGAATGAGTAGAACCGCGGATTTGGGGGTTTTGGTGAATATAGAGTTGATATTTACCGTTTATATCCCTTTTTCCTCTTTCAATTACTACATATTTTGAGTTAGATGTTGTTAAGATGATTATGGATGTTGGAGAATTGATATAGACTGTGGTGTTACAACCAAGTTTAGCGGACAGGAGCCCGGTACACGAAGTAGTTGAGAATTTCACGTACCAAGTAGATAAAAGGTGAGCACTCATTTGTATTTGAGTAGAGATATGTTTAATGATTGTTGAGATACACGTAATATATATGTGGTTGTGTTATGTTATGGTTATTGTGGTAATTTCTGATTGAGTGAACTGACATATGCAAGTAACAATAGGCGAGTTAAATGTACATATTGATTGTATAATCAGAGTAGATGTTGAAATGGTTGTGTTATAGAGTTTTGTGTGGGATTGTATAGCCATGAGGGATATTGAGCTGGAATATAGTTTGTCGTTAAATGAGTGATTATAATAGAATATATAAGTAGTATCGAGTGTGGTACTTACAAATGAGTGGATGTTATTAATTATTAGCTCGTGTTAGTGAAGCTAATATGTTTGCAGGTTTTCAAGTTAAGAGATGATGGATGTTGATAATGAGATTACAAAAAGAGAATGAGGAGGATATTTATCGATAAAGATTCATGGAGAGTGATTGAGATTTACTCACTAAGCTTTATAAGCTTACACCTGAGTGTTATGTTGTTTTGCAGGTATCTGTAGCTGTGATAGGGGAAGGCATGTGATAAAGAATGATGGACAAGTTTAGAGCCTACCCTTTAGTCGTATTTGTAATGCTTGGTTAAAATTTGTAAGGACCTTTTGTATAATTACTTGTGATGATAACATCTTGATCCGTGATTTGAGTACAAGTATACCCATTTTAATGTAAAATTGTTTGAAAATTTTTGGGTGTACTTTGTATGAGAAACCGGGTGTTACAGTAAGCTGACCAACGTAATTGTAAAAGTTGGAGATTTCTTCTATCTAGTGGATTTCTTGGTGATGGAGTACGAGAGCCAGTAGGATTCACAGCCTGCTTTGATCTTAGGACGACCATTTTTAGCTACAGCAGGAGCAATCATGGGTTGCAAGACTGGTGATGTGGATATCATGTTCGGTACGCAGAAAAGAATATTAAACATGTTTGGGTGTTCGCTATCTCTCCCACCAGGATATGAGGAACCACATAGGACAGTTCGGTTCCCAATACAGAGGACAGATGTCCAGAAATTAGAGGAAGAAAACTCATGGGGGGACGAAGTGATCCTCTAGAGGGCAAAAGGATACACACCTGATTCGATGGAAAAATCACAGCTTTTGGCCTTAATTGAGATGATAGAAAGGAAGAACCAAGCATTTGGCAGGAGTGTGACGTGTCATGAAGCAAACGTAACGCAAGTCCCGGAAGCACAACAGCAAACAATAAGTCAATTGGGGGACCGGATCACGCATTTGACAACACTGATGGCAACATTAGTCCATGATATAGCCCCTAGGATGGATCGACTTGCACCTAAGACAGCATAAGGACACCACGGTTTGGCTGAAGACGTTAAACTTAGTGCTTGGTGGGAGGCAACCCATTTGTAGTAGGTTAGGATTTGTTTTAATAGCAATTAGGGTCTGAGTACTATCATCATCTTGAAATACGAGGCATGGTGCAATGTGGGGTGAAATTATCAAGAACAAAGTGAAGTTGGGGTACGCGAAGCGGGAGGTATTAGCACACGACGCATGGAGTTGGGAGAACCCGATGCGCAAGGGTTCTCGTAAGTGTACGCATCACGGATAGACTCTCACCGCGCCACAGATTTCAATAAGACAAAATGTATTTACCAGGTATGTTATTTCACTCTCACCGATATGCAAGGGTTCTCGTAAGTGTACGCGGACGAACAGAGCATCGACCACACCAACTTTACTTCACGATTTCCTTGCATTTTTTCTTGTTCCACTGCTATGGTATGTGTCCCTAAACTATTCTAAATGATGTATAACATATCTAGGATTAGAATTGGATCAAATAGGGTTATTGTGGAAAATCTAGAAAATCATCAACGCCGACCTTTCTGGTATTGTTTTTGCAAAATTCACACCCTAAGGACCTTAGTCGAGTAGCTTGGAACCTTTTACATGTATTGGTGGAAACAAAAACAGGTAAAAAGTTGGATTTTTCGAATCAGTCATACGCCAAGCCACGCCTGCTCCATCCGCTGCGACGCGGAATTTGAACCAACGTGGGAGTTCTCACCCACAACGCGTAAAGGACTAATTTTGCAAAATTGTTGTGTTTGTTATGCATTTTTCACAGATGGCCCGACCACGACAGCCCAGAATACCATACGTGCCCGAGCATCTCTTCTTGAGCTTTCCGGAGGCTTTGGAGGAGGCACACAGATACAGGGAAAGATTAAAGTATGTGAGCATACGGGTACTCCAGCGAGCATTACATTTTGACCGGGAGTTCTTAGTGGAGGTAGGACTTTGGGATCGGTTGCTACCCTTCCTCCACAGCACCTGGACACACCCGGAGGGTGCGCACAGCTTTACATTCCAAGCCTGGGAGAGATTGATGGCCCAGGAGGACGACATCTCTTATAGAGAGCTCATGCTAGAGTTCTTTTCCACTTGTCGGTACGAGCCCAGAGCCAATGAGCCCACTGCCCACCTCATTACATTCAGACTTGGTGGGCAGAGTCGACAGTGCACCATGCGGGAGTTTGCACGATGCACGGGGATCTACACCTGGGCATAGACAGGGAGCATCCATTTCCAGCCATTCCTGGATGCCTGCATGATTGAGCATCCACAGAGAGAGTCAGACGAGGTCATTTGGGGACGGATGTCCAATGACCGATTCGAGGCCTAGTGGCCAAGGAGAGCCAGTTCCGCTCCCTACTGCACCGTATTATGCACCGTATCATTTCCTCTATGATTGCACATCGGAAGGGGAGTGAGAAGGTGTCGCGTGAGGACATGTTCTACTGTGGGTACTCACTGATCCGACCAGGTTCCTCAACCTGCCTCATACTCTGGCTGTCTTTTTGACAACCAAGGCCATGGGGAATAGGTACGGGAGCTTAATGACTGGTGGGCATATATCACGAGGTTGGCCCGGTCTTACAGCATCCTCATAGGCGATGTCTCGATCCGTATGAGGCTGATGCCACCCTGCCTCATGCAGGGACAGCAGTTGGAGAAGATGGGAGTGGTATAGCAAAGGAGGCAGGTGAGTACGAGATAGCACCCGAGATCCCAGCCCGTCGTCTTGGAGCCCAGCAAGTAGAGCCAGAGGTGGAGTCGGAGGTTGGGGAGCAGGTGGAGTGACCCGCGAGGAGGAGGAGACTGGCACCAGCTGACCAGCCACCACCACAGCCGGCGTAGCAGCCTATAGATGTCCAGGCAGTAGTGCAAGACATTGGTGCTAGGTTGGCTAGGTTGGAGGCCCAGTAGCACTAGATGGCGGAGACTCAACGTTTGATGATGATACAGCTTGGTATAGAGGAGACACCGCCATTCCCAGCAGCAGGGCATGATGGTGCCGGTCCATCTGGGACACACCAGGATGATGATTGTTAGTATCTTGTTCTTTTTTTGTTATTTTGAAAACTTTGTACATAAACTTTTACATTTAGTAGTTGTTGCATTTTCTTTCAATGTTTGTTTAGGTGTTTTTGTGTTGCAAGCTACCAACGGAATTAACCGAGGAGTTTCATAACGCAAGTCTGGGGTCACCGTACCCTGCACTTGTGTTATGCCAGGCATGTTCACTATTACGCCCAACTCCGGATAAATTACGAAGACACGCAATTGATACTCTGTTACATACGGTCCCGACAGTCAAGCAATTCGTCGTTAAAAAGGGTAACTCTTTTCTCCCTAGTTTTGAATTTTTCTATGTACAACGGGGATGTTGTATGGTTTAAAGTGTGGGATGGGGACGGTCGAAAAGCTTTTTTGAATTTTTGCAGAAAGCCATAAAATTTCAAATTTTTAGCAATTTTCAAAAGTTTTAAGAAATTGTAACTTGGAAACGAATAGATTTTGAATGTTATAGCATTATGGTATTTTCAAGAAATACTATTAGTTGTTATCATGCTAGTTTGAGTTAAAATAAGTTGAGTGCTTGGAAGTTAGAAAATTCTGGACTTAAAGTATCTTAGGATTGGGATTCAGGAGGGAATGAATCAATCAGTGGCCTTTGTTGTTTGAGCCGATAGGTCTGAAAATGGTGGCCCGTAGGGCATTTATGCACATCACTACCTAAGATCGTCTGGTCTGGGATAGTGTTTTCGAAAGCTCGTTACACGGACAACATCAAAAGTCATGGATAATTCCTTAACGGCATTTATAATCTGAATGAGTAAGTGCACTCTTGTGAATTGAAAATTTGTAATCAATGGTTATTTAGAAAGCCATGATTCCCAAAGGGTATTTTGGTCAATTTTCCCAAAAATCATTTTCATCTAACTTTTTGAATACAATAAACTTTGAAACTAAAGGCATTCAAAATCGTTTGGGTTTTTGTTAGAATTTGTTAAAAAAACCTTGGGGCTAAGTGGTCCAACGGACTCATAGTTATCCGGACTGATAATTTGATGACCGGTGCATGTGCTGGAATGGGTTGGTTAATTGTGATGGTGTTTGCTTTGATTTAATATTGTTTATAAGTTAAGACAACGTGGGTAGGATTGTGCCTAGCAAGGAAATTTCCGTGGATTGCTTTTGGAAGCTTACTCCTAACATGACACGTTGACATAGGGTGGTGAGTGGGTAATTTCATATTAATATGGTGGGTATTGCACACGTATAAATTGTAAGAAATTACATATAAAGTGGTTGATACGGATTGAGCAAGCATGAAAGGGAATTTTGGTCATGATTGATAGGACCATTTTCCTTAGCAATACAACCAGTCACTTCCGAGGGTGAATAGTGATATGGCCAAAACCTAAAATTTTAATTAAAGGTGCAATTGTAGCTTGAAAGATGATGTGTGAGTTGACACTGAATTATGAATATGATGCCCTTGTTTACTTTCTAAGATATTCCGAAGATAGAATCTTTTGAACGGGGAGAATTTGTAACACCACTTTTGAATTGGTATGGATTAGTTAATTTTATTTGATAATCCTAATATATATGCTCAAAATATATAGGTAGTAATGGGATACTTTGGTGGGAAGATGACCTAAATGTAAGAAGTTTTGTTAGAAGGGTCGTTTTTGCCGAAATGGCAAAACTATGGGCGAAGGATTATTTACTCAAGGACTTAGGTGAATAATTGGAAGACATAAGGGTTTCCATTAAATGAGTAAGTTTGTGGTCTTTTGTGAGAAAATTGGAAAGTCGAGGGGCTAATCTTGTCAAGTGTTGAAAGATGGATGGATGTAATTAGGAATTCTTTTCATTTCAGCCATAAGTCACAGTTTTGAGAGCTATGGAGCAGAAAGTTGGCGATTCCATGGAGTTATGACGATTCAAGCTTGATTATTGAAGAATTAGTGAAGCAATAGGAGAACTCTACTGAATTAAGGTAAGAACTTCACTATTTCATGGTTGCAAACCCGTTTTTGGATGGGGGGATGAGGTGAAATTCGAACCTCTTAAGTTGGGGAAGGTTTTACCTATGATCCAAAGTTGTTTATTCATGCTCCAAAACATCAAGAAGTCCTTATTCATCAAATGGATAGCTTAGAAATCCATTAATTGAAGTTTTGGTTTCATGACCCCTAGAATTTGGAGGTTTTGTGTAATCTATGATTTATGGAATTGATGGTTCATAAGTAGTGTTTTTTATGAAAGGAACCATTATTAGTTGTCCGTTGATGACTCCAATCATTCAATAGAGATTTCAAATATAGGTGAACATCACACTTTCCTTGGTGTTGTCAAATTGTTTATGACAGCACATTGCTGTTGTATTGTAAAATTCATATAAAATCATTGGAAAAATGTATGAGTATGAGATTGGTGTATTTGAAAAGCTACAAGAGTCTAGTTTATTTCCCTTTTGTAAATCAGAAGGTCATTCTAGGAATATGTTTTATATACATCTCATTATCCTTCTCAATGAATATGTCTGGATATCCAATGTTTGAGTATGTGAACATTGAGAAGGAGTTAGTCTTCGTTTCTCTCTTGTAAAACATTGGAGTTTATCAATGAAAATTCTCTTGGTTTTCTCACAGTGGACATAGCTTGACTGATTATCAAGTGAACCACTTTACATTCTTGTGTTTCTCAATCTATTCTTCGTATTTCTCTCTAGTCTAGATAGTTGTGAAGGTTGATCATTTGTTTGAAGTTCTTAGTCAGGGTCGATCGGTACTTCCAGCAGAAGAGTTATGTGTCGATCCCCAACAATATTGACACCATAGACTATGTACCACAATGTAAATTTCCAAAGTGTAATAAGATCTTGAACAGTATAATGACATCCATTTTTGCAACACCTAAAGTTTCTCCGATAGGATTTTATAACCCTAAAAGAATGAGTGGTGGCATGTAATATAATACTATTGTATTGTAAGTTTGGATATTCAACAGAGGAAACATGACATTGTCTGGGATATAGACTGTTAGTTGTTTTCCTCGTAGTTTGTATGATACGGGCCATTTTGTAAATAAAGAATGTAGTTAACACAAGTTAATATTCAAAGACAAACCTTAAGATACATTTAGGTCTTTTTAATTAATCTTTGATATTTATAATTGCCAAAACCTAATAAGAAATAATTTAACTAATTACAAAGGCAACGAAAAAATAGAAAGACTGATTGTTTTTGTTGCATGTCTAAAACTAAACCATATAAATGTAAACAATGTTTTAAGGACCACAGTTTAATCCAATTATTAAAGTAACTCTTGAAAATGAAACGTATAATGATACGGAACCCATTGGGGCTAGCCCAATTAGCTCAGCCGGCCCAGAGAACACAGCCAATCCAATAACCAGGCCCAAACGCCTCATTCGTCTTCCATCTCGTTTCCGAGACTAACCACAACCCTAAGAAGAGTGCGTGACCAATTCTTGCTGCACGTTTACCATAGTTGCTGTTTTTTCTCCTATTTTCAGTTCCATTACTGCATGTTTTCCTTAATTCTAGCTAGCAATTAATTAATTATTACATTGTAATGTCTTTGAGGAATTTAATCAGAAAATTGCCCCAAAAGCTCGTCTTCTTCTTTGTCTGTTCAGGGAGACTAGCCATCTCGAATTGGCCATCTATCAATTGGTGCTTTCATTCTCGAATCTCATCATGCCGCCACGACGGGAAACACCCACTCTTGAAGAATCTCTCGCCAGCATCGCCGATCAGCTGCAGCAACTCCTCACCGCCACCAATCGCAATCATGAAACCGTCCTTTCTAAACTCGACACACAGACAGAAATCTCTGCCAACCTTGTTACCCACATGCTTAAAACAGATACGGACGACCGACCCCCTCCAACACCGCCACCGCCGCCGCCGCCGCCGAACACCAACCACCGCCTTCCGAAAATCCACCTACCCAACTTTGATGGCTCCAACCCCTTGGATTAGTTATTTGAAGCAGAAAATTACTTTGCGTACTATGTCGTTCCCCCACAGCAACGTCTCGCCTTGTCCGTCTTCTACTTCACGGGAGATGCCCTTAGTTGGTATAAACACCAAGCCAACAACAACCTCCTCGGCACTTGGCCGGAGTTCTCACGTGCCCTTCAACTGCGGTTCGGTCCCTCCACATTTGAAAACCATCAAGCCACGTTATTCAAGCTCCGACAATCCTCTACACTCTCCGCTTATCAAGCTGAATTCGAACGGGTTAGTAATTACGTTAGCGATCTCTCCACTGATGCCTTACGGAATTGCTTCATATCTGGCCTTCGCCCCGATATCCAAACAGAACTAGCCCTCCACAACCCGCATACACTCAACCAAACCTATGGTTTGGCCAAACTCATTGAGGAAAAATTATCACAGAACCGCCCTCGTTTTCCACTCAACAATCGATCCCATACACCGTCCCCAAATCCTAATGCACGCCCACCCACCATCACCTCTACACCACTCAAAACATCCCCTCCCCTGTTATCGACACCACCCACAACCGCCACCCCACTACCCTTCACACGCCTCTCACCTGAAGCTCTTCAAAAACGTCGTGCCGAGGGCTTATGTTTTCGATGCCCAGACAAATATCATCTGGGTCATAAGTGCAATCCACCGCAGTTTCTTCTTATCGCCGATAATGACGACCCACCACCTGAGGAACAGGAACACAACTTCACCCTAGGCCCGCAGACCAACCTATCTAACGAATACCAGGATCGTACTCCCTCTAGTCCCGAACACCCACATTTTTTGGCACTCTCCACAGCAGCCCTGTTCGGCCTCGATTCGCCAAAAGCATTACGTATCATGGGGTACATCCACCACCAACCCGTCACTATACTCATTGACTCGGGGAGCACCCATAATATCGTTCAACCGCGCATCGTCACATGCTTACATCTCCCAACCATTGCCATTCCTACCTTTCCTGTTATGGTCGGCAATGGTGCTAACCTCACATGTGATGGATTTTCTCCCGATATCAGTTTACAGCTGGACCATACCACCTTTACAATTCCCCTCTTTGTCCTACCAATCGAAGGCGCTGACCTTGTTTTGGGCATGGCCTGGTTAAGCTCACTCGGCCCAGTCCTTGCTGACTTCTCCATTCCGCAAATGATCTTCACCAAGGACAACAAGACTATCGTGCTCTGTGGAGAACCGCGTTACAAACCAACCACACCTTCCACCCTCCAAGCATTGCTACGGAAGGATGCTGTTGACTCCCTTTTCACGATGTTCTCGCTTACAACCCCATCCCCACCATCAACGCTGCCTCACCCTAATCCCAAGATCGTACACTTACTCATAAAATTCGAGACCTTATTTGAACCACCACGGACCTTACCGCCATCTCGAACTCATGACCACCATATACCGACCCTTCCATCCGCTGCCCCAGTTAACGTCAAGCCATATCGGTATCCCCATTACCAAAAGGAAATCATGACCAATCTTATTTCTGATATGATCCGTGATGGTATCATCAAGCCCAGTCAAAGCCCATATTCCTCCCCGGTCCTCCTCGTTCGCAAGAAAGACGGTACATGGCGTTTTTGTGTTGACTACCGCGCATTGAACGCTATTACGATTCGAGACCGATTCCCGATACCTACGGTTGATGAATTACTTGACGAGCTCTTCGGCGCTTCTATCTTCTCAAAAATCGACCTCCGGTCAAGCTACCATCAAATCCATGTCAACCCGGCCGACTGACAACGCTATCGTCACACGCGTCAAAAACAATTTATAACCCACTTTAACTATGTAGATAGGGCAAGCGGGGTCGAGTCCAAGGATTTAGTGGTTAACTTTTAATGAGTTGTAAAGTAAATTTTACGGTGATGGTAAAAATATTGAGATTGTAACTTGAGATTAAAGAAAGAATTACTTCCGGTTTAGTTATCAACAATTAGTTTCACATGTTTTATTACGATGATTCCGATATAATTACTTTGACATAATTACAGTTTACTGACAATTACTATTACTCAGGTAAATACATAACATGTTGAATCAATTATTTGTCTTTGTCTAACAATTAAGTAGATTAGGCACAAACAATGGTATAGCAATATTATGTTTTATCTAGGCGATAGTAACGTTACTACTTATTAGCATATTAATTTGGCACAAAGTATATTAACTGATTATCCGTCTTAGCTCGTTAGTTAGGTGAGATAGGCACGAATAATATGTTGGTAATACTATGTCTTGAGAAGATGATAATAAGTAGAAGTAAACACAAATGATTCACTAGTTGTATTCAAAGAGATAAGAGTTTAAGAATTACAATAGTAAAACACTTGTCGGAATCAAAGTAAAAACATGCTATACTAAGAGTTGGATAACATTACCGGAAGTAATCTGAAGAGATTAGCCTTCCATTCGTGTGATGATCGTAAAGATGGTCTTGGTGTTCCTTGACATGTGACTTGATGCGGTTATCTTCCAAATTATCTTGAATTACAACAAGAATTACCACCGAGAGGGATGATATCTTGATTCTAAACAACTAGCTAAGAGATGTTTCAAGCTATTCTAACTGATAGAGAGTGTTTGAGTATCCTTATTACAAATAGAGTGAATTGGTGTCTAAATCCGTGCATAATAGGTCTCTATTTATACTAACTGAGCACAGTGCTCGCGTCGCGACCAAGGGTGCCGTCGCGGCGCGAGGGAGTGGAACTGGTGCTACTTTTGTCGGCCACTTGTCTGGCTAGTGCGTTTGTTGGTAGTCTCGCGACTGAGAAGTAGGTGTGGTCGCGTCCACAGGTCTTCGCGTCCAAGCTCTTCGCGTCGCGACCTGGGTATCCGTCGCGGCGCGATTGCTGTAACATTTTGTGTCTTCTGCCTTGTTTTTCTTCACGTCGCGACACAGACTCTTCAAGTCGCGAGGGCTGTATATTATACGCATTTTTGGTATTTTTGGTCTTTAATTTGAGCTTCACTTCCTCTGGTTTGATTGTTTCGTTACCGTTCTTGGGTCTTGTTCCTGAAAATAAGCCATAAATGTTAGCTCACAAATCCCTCTTGTTTTCCTCACACCAGCAGCTCCGGAGAACTCTGTTCAAGTTAAACATGAATCGTAATTCATGTTTAGCCACCTGTTAATATAAGCCTGTTTTGATGTTGAGCTTATCAGGATTTCCTATGGTGAAAACCATAGTTCTGGCAGATTTGCATCTGCAACACAGCAGTGGGCTGTGATGTGCAGTGTATGAAGAATGAGATATTCTCTCGTTTTAGCTTGCAATTGTTGTGAGGATGTCTGGGGACTGTAGACAAATTAATCATAATTCTATTGAGAGAATTAATGATATCTTAATAGGATTTCCCCGTGATTTGTGAGATGTTTTCTGTGTGAAAACAAATGGCTGGCATGGGTTAGTATTGACCCGACAGTAGATCTATTATCACCGCCAGACTGTTGGGAGTCTGTGGTGTGCATCAGGAGCTGCCGTTGGAATGTGAGCTTTTGCCTATTTATTTATGAAAACATGCATTCTTATAAAATGTGATTGTTTGGTTTTAACAGATGAGGTAGGTTAGACGGGTCTGTCTGAACCATATCTGTTATGAAGAAGCATTTTGCATGTTTTAAGGCGGTTTTTGGGTTCTTTTATTTTGCACAAAAAGATAGTTTTTGTGTGCCTCTGAGCGTATTAATGCGATAAAACAGTCTTTAAATGATAGTGTTTTATTGTAAAAATAAAACACTATCAAAATACTACACACTTGAGGTTTGCTTGTCCTCAAGCAAAATTGAGTTTTTCGCAAAAATAGTTTTTTTTTTTTTTTTTTTTTTTTTTTTTTTTTTTTTTTTTTTTTTTTTTTTTTTTTTTTTATATTACGGTCGATCATTTGATACATTGGTCGCTGAACTGACTGCCAGCATGTTAGATCGCTTTCTGTAATATAATCAACAACACAAACAAACGTCATTCTGAACAATCACAAAATAAACAAACATTCTCACCACACAATAGTTAGAACCAACAGTAAATAAAACACATTAGTATCTAAAAGTTCACACTAAATTGGAAATAAAAAGATAAATACTCACTCATCATCCTCATCATCATAATGGGTCCCCGATGGTCCCGCCTCGTCTCCTGTAGGATGGCTACCTGTGTACCAGTCAGGTACCGGTGGAACGGTACTCGGGTATGGATACTGTGGCTGGAATCCCTGCTGGTGGAAGAAGTCGGTCATGGAATCCGCCATCCACTGGTGCTGTACCTGGTGAGCTAGATGCCACTCCTGATGGGTCAGATGCCAGTCCTGCATCTGTCGGTAAATCGTCCCGAGATTGATCTCGGGCTCTGGATCCTGTGGCGGGACAGGAGACCTCTGGCGCTGTCGCTGGCGGCGTCTGGGAGGTGGAGGTGGTGCTTGAGCAGCCTCGGGGGCCTGCTCCTCCTGTGCTGGCTCGGCGAGTACGAATACGCCTGGTGGTCCTGCTGGTCTGATCACATGCATCGACTCCAGGTACTGACGTCCGATGGCTCTCGGCTCTCTCGGGGTCATGGACCGCATCGCTCGCAATGTGGTAACACCATATGAATGCGCCAGTCGGGTGATCAGATGACCACCACAAAGGGGGCTAGAACCTCGGGCCCCTGTGGCCTTGCGTGCCAAGAAGAACGCCAATGAATACGGGAGGTTACAGTGCCTCCCTGGTGTCAAAAGACACCACAGATAGAAGAGATCTGCTGCAGGAACCTTCTCGCAGCCCCTCCGTTGATTAACGGAGGTAGCAACAAGTCGGTGTAATAGTCGATGAATAGGAGAGCGGATCGCACTCTCTACAGCAGTCTCAGGGAGGTATAAAGTGTTAGCAATTCCTCCCCAGAATTCTTCATTGACCAACTCCTCGGGTGGGCTGGTGATGCATCGGGCCATGTATGCTCTGAACTCTGCTGAACGGGCGTCACCATGCGGATAGAGACCCAGTCTCCATCCAAGCTCTACAACGCTACACTGCCTCGGCTCTCCTCCAAGTCGGAAAGAGAGACCGGTACGCATAAACATGTCCTCCTCGGTTGGATCAAAAGTGACCGTGGAGAAGAACTCGAGCATCAGCTCTTTGTAGCTGTGCTCACGAATCTGAAATAAGTTCCTCCATGCGTAACTGGTGTAGGCACCATCGGTCTTGACCAAATATTGGTCAAGCACTGCTGTAATCCCCAGAGTATTAGCAAAGTTCCAATCTAATACCAGGGCAGGCTCCACATCCCGTTGTCTATATCTTTCTAGGTGTGCCGTGTATACATTTAGCCTTGCTGCCGGAAGAGTGTTTGGGAATTGTAACCACTCGTGTGAAGCAATATTGTTCCTTTCAACCGGTTGTTGGCGTTGTTCCCTTCTGCGGGCCATATCTGTAAATTTCCAATTCATACAAATCATTAATCTAGTTAAACACGCAAGAAAAATAGCAAAAACGAGCAAAAATTTTGTCCCCTGCCCAGCTTTCGCGGCCTGGTCGCGTCCAGGTCGCGTTTGGCTTCAAGTCGCGAGGACCCCCACCGTCGCGATCGCGAGCGGTAATCGGACCGACGGGAAGCTTGATTTCTCACATTTGGCTCGGTTTTGACTCAATGCATTCAGCCATAAGGGTTTCTAAGTGCTATAGCTAGGTTGTACAAGCATCAATTTCAAGGAATAACCACATATATAACAATCCGATCGGGAACTTAGGGCTCGGACCGATTCCGTGCGATTTCGCTAAGAATTGATATGTAAAAACCTAAATCGAGGGTAGAGGATTGATGTACGTACCTTGGATGATGATCTACGCAAGAAAAAACGATGAAAATCGGGAGTTTTGGTCGAAATTATACCCGGCCGTGAGAGGAATCGCGAAGGAGAGATAGAGTGACAAATGCGGCGGGCTGTTAGGGTTTAAGTTATATACCTGTTTATGCTCCTTCGCGACAGGTGCATGGTCGCGACGGAGGTGTTCGTCGCGGCGCGAAGACTGGAAGTCTGCATTCTCTTGATCGCGATTTTACCTGCTTCGCGGTCGCGAAGAATTGTTGTCCCGTCGCGAGGGGTCTCCAGAGGGCTATTTTTTTCAAATTTCAATCTTGTTTTTATACCCTCTTTTTACCTGTATGTCCGTACATTTAATACACACAATTTTTATGTTTTTTATGTTTTTATAAAAATAAAACACACTAAAATCAAATAATCAAGCATAATAAAAACAACTAATTACACAAACTACACACTTATGCTTTGCATAAGTGTAAATGAGGGTTTGCAGTGAACACTCCCACAAAGTTCTCGGGTTGCCTCCCGAAAAGCGCTAAGTTTAACGTCTTCAGCCGGACGCAGTGCCTTATGTTCAAATGGTCAGAGTTGTGGGTTAATTAAAGCGATTTTTTCAAACACCACTTTTGAGTTATCCACCATTTGAACGTAAGGCTTTAACCGTTGTCCATTGACTTTAAACGGTTCTCCTCCCTTTTCTGGTTTGATTTCTATTGCACCATGTAGTGCAACATCAGTTATAACATATGGACCAGTCCATTTACTTTTTAGTTTTCCAGGGAATAATTTGAGGCGTGAATCGAATAACCACACTAATTGTCCTTTGTGAAATTGTTTTCGGACAATGTGGCGGTCATGAAAGTCCTTTGTTTTTTCCTTGTATATCTTCGAACTTTCATATGCCTCTTTCCTTATTTCTTCCAGTTCTGATAACTGGAATTTTCTTTCTTCACCTGCATCAGTTAAATTGACATTAGCATTTTTGATTGCCCACATGGCACGATGTTCTAACTCTACAGGTAAATGGCATGGCTTGCCATACACGAGTCTATACGGGGACATTCCTATGGGTGTTTTATATGCTGTCCGATAGGCCCATAGAGCGTCATCTAATCGAATGGACCAGTCCTTTCGGTCTGGTCTAACTGTTTTTTCGAGAATTCTTTTAATTTCTCGATTAGAGACTTCTGCTTGTCCACTTGTCTGTGGATGATATGGTGTACCAATTTTGTGGGTAACACCATAGTGTTTTAACAGTTTTGCAAAATGCCGATTTTTAAAATGAGAACCCCCGTCACTTATGATGGTTCGAGGGATTCCATGTCTAGAAAAAATGTTCTTCTTGACAAATTTGCATACGACACTGTGGTCGTTTGTTCTGGTGGCTTCAGCTTCCACCCATTTGGACACGTAATCGACAGCTAAAAGAATGTACAAATTTCCAAATGATGTGGGGAATGGTCCCATGAAGTCAATGCCCCAAACGTCAAAAATTTCAACAATTAATATCGGGGACATTGGCATCATGTCTCGCCTTGAGATTCCCCCCATCTTTTGGCATCTATCGCAAGCTTTGACATAAGTGTAAGCATCCTTGAATAGAGAAGGCCAGAAAAAACCACTTTGGAGAACTCGGTGCCCAGTCTTTTTGGCACTGAAATGTCCTCCACAAGCATATGAGTGACAGTGACGGAGAATGTCCGTCTGTTCATCGTTTGGTACACATCTCCTGATAACTTGATCTGCTCCTATTTTAAACAGATCTGGATCCTCCCATAGATATTGCTTGGTTTGGGAGAAAAAGTATCTCTTTTGTTGAGTGGTCCAGTGTGACGGTGTTTTTCCTGTTACAAAATAATTAACCAAATTAGCAAACCATGGTAATTTTTGTACAGAAAATAGTTGTTCATCAGGAAAATCTTCTCGTATTGTTTCTCCTTGGATTTCATCGGTTTGGATTCTGGAGAGATGATCAGCCACCACATTCTTAGATCCCTTTTTATCTCGGATCTCTATGTCGAACTCTTGCAACAAAAGTACCCACCGAATGAGTCTTGGTTTTGTTTCCTTCTTTTCCATCAGGTGACGGATGGCACTGTGATCGGTGTACAAAATAACTTTAGATCCCCAGATGTAAGATCTAAATTTATCCAAGGCGTACACAACTGCCAATAGTTCTTTTTCTGTGGTGGTATAATTGAACTGTGCTTCAGAAAATGTTTTGCTTGAATAGCAAATGACCACTGGTTTCTTGTCCACCCTTTGTCCCAATACCGCTCCCACTGCATAATCACTAGCATCACACATTATTTCAAAAGGAAGAAGCCAATTAGGTGCTTGCAGAATTGGCGCTTCTGTCAATTTATGTTTCAGAATAGTGAATGCTTCTTGACAGTCATTATCAAAAACAAATGGTGCGTCTTTTAATAACAGTTTACAAAGTGGCTTAGAAATGGTACTAAAGTCTTTAATGAATCGTCGGTAAAATCCGGCATGTCCAAGAAATGAACGAAAGCCTTTTACTGAGCTTGGTGGGGGAAGGGTGGAAATGATTTGTACTTTGGCTCTATCGACTTCAAAACCGCGTTCTGAAACGACATGCCCAAGTACAATTCCTTCCTTGACCATGAAATGGCTCTTCTCCCAGCTTAAAATTAAATTGGATTCTGTGCATCTTTTTAGTACCTTCTCTAGCTGTTTCAAACAATTATCAAAAGATGAGCCAAATATTGAAAAATCATCCATGAAAATTTCTAGCGATTCTCCCACCATATCAGAAAATATAGCCATCATGCAACGTTGGAAAGTGGCGGGAGCATTACATAATCCGAATGGCATCCTTCGGAAGGCGAAGGTGCCATAGGGACAAGTAAAGGTTGTTTTAGCCTGATCCTCGGGATGGATGGCAATTTGGTTGTATCCCGAGTATCCGTCTAAAAAACAGTAAAATTTTTTTCCAGATAATTTTTCTACTATTTGGTCTATGAATGGGAGTGGGAAATGATCTTTTGAGGTTGCAGTATTCAACTTGCGGTAGTCGATGCATACTCTCCATCCTGTGATTGGTCTGGTGGTCATTTTTTCTCCATCTTCTGTTTCGATTACTGTGATTCCTGATTTCTTAGGCACTGTTTGAGTTGGACTTACCCAATCACTGTCAGATATTGGGTAAATAATGCCGGCGTCCAACCATTTGAGTACTTCTTTCTTGACTACCTCTCTGAGATTCGGGTTCAAACGTCTTTGTGTTTCTCGAGCTGGTTTCGTTCCTTCTTCTGTAATGATTCGGTGCATACACGTAGCTGGACTTATCCCCTTCAGATCTGCTATTGTCCACCCAATAGCTTCCTTGTATTTTACCAACAATTCTAACAATATCTCTTCTTGAGCACCTGTTAAATCAGCAGAAATTATTACAGGTAGAGTTTTGTTAGGTCCCAAGAATGAATATTTCAAATGTTTTGGTAATGCTTTCAATTCTAAGACCGGTGGTACTTCAAAAGATGATTTTAGTGGTGCTGAAAAGTTTGTGGGTAATTTTTCCACTTGGGGGATCCATGGTGTTTTCCATTGCTGTGTTTGAAAAACCTCTTCTATCATGTGCACTTCTTTTGTGTCCCTGTCCTCAATCCTGGTATTGTTAAGAAAATTTTCCAATTCGTCAGATCTTAAAATGGTTGGTGTAGTTTGATGCACTAAGTCATCAACTACATCAACTTGATAACATTCATGTTCCGTTGATGAGTTATTAAATGTATTAAAAACATTTAATCTGAGTTTTCTATTTCCAAAGGCGATATCCATTGCTCCTGTTCTACAATTAATTTGGGCGTTTGTTGTTGCTAGAAATGGTCGTCCCAAAATAATTGAAGCTTGACTTTCCTTGTAAGTATGTTCAGTATCAAGCACTAAGAAGTCAACTGGATAGTAAAACTCATCCACCTTGATTATAACATCGGTCAACATTCCTCGTGGGATTTTTGTGGATTTGTCAGCTAGTTGTAAAATGATATCAGTATGTTCTAGATTGCCTAGTTCATACTTATCAAACAAATTCCCTGGAAGAATGTTGACACTTGCTCCAAGGTCTAAAAGTGCCTTTTTTATGTTTATGTTTCCTACGGTGACAGAGATTAAGGGTGCTCCTGGATCTTTTAGTTTAGGAGGAAGAGAGTTGGAGACTATAGAACTTGCGTGTTCTGTTAAGTCTACTTTCTTTGGGAGACGCGATTTTAACTTTCTTTTCTGAATACATAAGTCTTTCAGAAATTTCGCGTATGAGGGGACTTCTCTAATTAGTTTGACTAAAGGAATGTTGATTTTGACTTGGGAAAAGACTTCCCACATGTCTTCTGATTTAGTCCGTTTTGTGTCCTTAGAAGTCGATGGTTCAAGGGCTGAAGGATATGGTGCGATGTTGTTTTGTTCAATTTCTATTTCTTTTTCTTTTAAAATTTTTTCTAATTCTTCTTTTTCATTGTAAATTTCTTCGGTGTCACTTTCTTCTTCTACAGTTGGGTTAGGAAGAGAACTTACCTGATTGTCGACTTTCTTCCCGCTTCGTAAAGAGATGACTTGGTTGACTTGGTGTTCTTTTCCCGGTCGTTGACTGTGAGAAGGATTCACAGTCGTGTTGCTTGGGAATTTTCCTTCTTCTCTTTTCCCCAGTTGTTCGGCTAATTGTGCTATTTGCTTCTCCATTGCAGCGATCGTTTTGGTATTGGTGTCGGTCTTCTGGTATGTTTGGGTGATGAATTCCATAATCTTGTCTAGTTTTGTTCCTTCATTTTCTGGTTCCTTTCTGCTTGTACTTCCTTCTCTTCCGTTGTGGTTGGGTTGAAATGTTCGTTGCTGGTTTTGATGTTGGTTTTGATATTGTCCTCTCTGATTGTTATTATTAAAGTTCCCCTGATTATTGTTATGGTAGTTTCCCTGATTGTTGTTGTTATAATTGCCTTGATTGCTGGGTCTGAAAGATCTTTGTGGATTATGGTGTTGGCCATATCCATTTAAATGATTGAGTTCTTCCCGAGTTTTTGTGCAATTATGTGCAACGTGTCCAGTATTTCCACAGTTTGCACATGATTTTTGTCCCTGCAAAACATTAACACCTTTCTCTTTCCCAAGGCTTGTAAGTAATAAATCAACCTTTTTACTTAAAGCCATGATGTCAGATTTTACCCCAGTTTTCCATGTTTTATCGAGTGCGATTGTTGCAACGGTTTGATTTGGAATTTCTTGTTTTCTTGTGGAATAATTTGCTTTTGAACCATTACTTAATTGTTCCAAAAATTTCCATGCATTCTCACTGTCTTGCAACATAAATGTACCACTTGAGGCAGCGTTTATCATGGATTGGTTTGTGCTATCTACCCCATCAAAGAAATACCGTACAAGTTGCCAACGAGGGAATTCATGATGTGGACACGATCGTAGTAATTCCTTAAGACGATCGAATGCATCATGAAATTCTTCGTTAGGTTTTTGTGTAAAATCTTGTATGGCTTTTCTTATTTCTGTGGTTTTACTAGCTGGGTAAAACTCTTGTAAAAAGTTGGTTCTCAATTGGTCCCAAGTATTAATACTTCCGGGAGCAAGTGATGTAAACCAGTATTTTGCTTTTTCTTTTAAGGTGAATGGAAATAAATGCAATTTAAACGTGTCTCTATTGGTTTCTCTTGGCGTGTTTGCATTTGCTATTGCAAGAAATTCATACAAGTGATTATAAGGATCCTCATTTTTATATCCACGAAAAAGTGGGATTACCCCAATTAATTGTGGTCGAATTTCTACAATATGTTCGTTTCCGTGTGGAAATATTATAGGTGAAGGATCATCATAATCACCTGGTTGAAAGTGAGATGCTACAGAATGTCTATTTGGTTGATCTAAATAACGAGGATTGTATTGAAAATGATTACCTTCTTGAAAACCACCGTTGTGTCGGTTCGTGCCATTCCAATTATTGGTGTTATCTCCTTGATAACCACCATTGCCATTGTTGCGGTATTGTGGAGGATTTGGTGGATGTGCTTGTGGTATGGGATTTTGCGGCCCCATTTGTGGAGGTTGTATGTGTGATTCATCGGGAACATCCTCTACCAATACTTCATCCAAATTCATTGTTCTAAATAAGCGTCTTGCAATTCGATTGTTTCTAAAAGATCTTTCGGGTTCCGGATTGAATAAGAGTGGTGAATTATTGCTACTATGCCTTGTATGCATAAACAAGTGAGTTTGCACAAGAAAGATAATAAAAACAAAAGTAAAAATTGAACTTTAAACAACTCTTTAGAACTTAAGCGCACATAATCCCCGGCAACGGCGCCATTTTGACAACGCTATCGTCACACGCGTCAAAAACAATTTATAACCCACTTTAACTATGTAGATAGGGCAAGCGGGGTCGAGTCCAAGGATTTAGTGGTTAACTTTTAATGAGTTGTAAAGTAAATTTTACGGTGATGGTAAAAATATTGAGATTGTAACTTGAGATTAAAGAAAGAATTACTTCCGGTTTAGTTATCAACAATTAGTTTCACATGTTTTATTACGATGATTCCGATATAATTACTTTGACATAATTACAGTTTACTGACAATTACTATTACTCAGGTAAATACATAACATGTTGAATCAATTATTTGTCTTTGTCTAACAATTAAGTAGATTAGGCACAAACAATGGTATAGCAATATTATGTTTTATCTAGGCGATAGTAACGTTACTACTTATTAGCATATTAATTTGGCACAAAGTATATTAACTGATTATCCGTCTTAGCTCGTTAGTTAGGTGAGATAGGCACGAATAATATGTTGGTAATACTATGTCTTGAGAAGATGATAATAAGTAGAAGTAAACACAAATGATTCACTAGTTGTATTCAAAGAGATAAGAGTTTAAGAATTACAATAGTAAAACACTTGTCGGAATCAAAGTAAAAACATGCTATACTAAGAGTTGGATAACATTACCGGAAGTAATCTGAAGAGATTAGCCTTCCATTCGTGTGATGATCGTAAAGATGGTCTTGGTGTTCCTTGACATGTGACTTGATGCGGTTATCTTCCAAATTATCTTGAATTACAACAAGAATTACCACCGAGAGGGATGATATCTTGATTCTAAACAACTAGCTAAGAGATGTTTCAAGCTATTCTAACTGATAGAGAGTGTTTGAGTATCCTTATTACAAATAGAGTGAATTGGTGTCTAAATCCGTGCATAATAGGTCTCTATTTATACTAACTGAGCACAGTGCTCGCGTCGCGACCAAGGGTGCCGTCGCGGCGCGAGGGAGTGGAACTGGTGCTACTTTTGTCGGCCACTTGTCTGGCTAGTGCGTTTGTTGGTAGTCTCGCGACTGAGAAGTAGGTGTGGTCGCGTCCACAGGTCTTCGCGTCCAAGCTCTTCGCGTCGCGACCTGGGTATCCGTCGCGGCGCGATTGCTGTAACATTTTGTGTCTTCTGCCTTGTTTTTCTTCACGTCGCGACACAGACTCTTCAAGTCGCGAGGGCTGTATATTATACGCATTTTTGGTATTTTTGGTCTTTAATTTGAGCTTCACTTCCTCTGGTTTGATTGTTTCGTTACCGTTCTTGGGTCTTGTTCCTGAAAATAAGCCATAAATGTTAGCTCACAAATCCCTCTTGTTTTCCTCACACCAGCAGCTCCGGAGAACTCTGTTCAAGTTAAACATGAATCGTAATTCATGTTTAGCCACCTGTTAATATAAGCCTGTTTTGATGTTGAGCTTATCAGGATTTCCTATGGTGAAAACCATAGTTCTGGCAGATTTGCATCTGCAACACAGCAGTGGGCTGTGATGTGCAGTGTATGAAGAATGAGATATTCTCTCGTTTTAGCTTGCAATTGTTGTGAGGATGTCTGGGGACTGTAGACAAATTAATCATAATTCTATTGAGAGAATTAATGATATCTTAATAGGATTTCCCCGTGATTTGTGAGATGTTTTCTGTGTGAAAACAAATGGCTGGCATGGGTTAGTATTGACCCGACAGTAGATCTATTATCACCGCCAGACTGTTGGGAGTCTGTGGTGTGCATCAGGAGCTGCCGTTGGAATGTGAGCTTTTGCCTATTTATTTATGAAAACATGCATTCTTATAAAATGTGATTGTTTGGTTTTAACAGATGAGGTAGGTTAGACGGGTCTGTCTGAACCATATCTGTTATGAAGAAGCATTTTGCATGTTTTAAGGCGGTTTTTGGGTTCTTTTATTTTGCACAAAAAGATAGTTTTTGTGTGCCTCTGAGCGTATTAATGCGATAAAACAGTCTTTAAATGATAGTGTTTTATTGTAAAAATAAAACACTATCACCGACACCCACAAAACTGCATTCCGTACCGTTGATGGCCACTACGAGTTCCTAGTTATGTCATTCGGGCTATCCAACGCGCCCTCTACCTTCCAATCGGCCATGAACGACATCTTTCGTGACGTGTTACGACGCTTTGTCCTTGTCTTTTTCGATGATATACTCATTTACGGTACTTCGGAAGAACTCCACTACCAACATCTCAACCACGTCTTCAACACCCTTGCCAAACACCAATACCATGCAAAACTTTCCAAATACATTTTTGCTGTTCCAGAAATTCCTTACCTAGGCCACATTATCTCAGCATTCGGAGTTGCCGCCGACCCAGAAAAAGTCACTGCAATACACTCCTGGCCGCAACCCAGTACACTCACTGCCCTTCGCGCTTTCCTTGGCTTAACAGGGTATTACCGCCGCTTTGTACGCAATTATGCTTCCATTGCCTCCCCCTGACAGATCTGCTCAAGGCTCAAACCTTTGTCTGGACACAACAAGCTACTGCGGCTTTCCATGCTTTAAAAACAGCTATGTCTTTATTGGTCCGTTTAACTCTACCAGATTTCTCCCAAGAATTTGATGTAACGACGGATGCATCCGGGACCGCAATCGGGGCCGTCCTCTCCCAACATGACAAGCCTATCTCTTTTTTTAGCAAAAAACTAACACCCCGCATGCAAAATTCTTCTACTTACGTAAGAGAACTCTTTGCTATTACAGAGGCAGCAAAAAAATGGCAACGGTATCTCGTGGGTCGTAAGTTTCACATTTACACGGATCAATGCAGCTTGAAACATCTTCTTACTCAAGTAGTGCAAACACCCGAGCAACAAAAATGGGCCACCAAACTTATCGGGTACGATTTTGAGATTCATTATAAACCTGGTAAGGAGAATCGGGTTGCCGATGCCCTCAGTCGGGTCGACCAAGCTACATTGCTAGCCGTGTCTGTTCCTGAAGCTACGTGGCTAAACGACCTTCGCTCATATTTTAATTCATCACTAGACGGGCAGACACTTCTCACGGGAATCCGTACGACACCAGAAAAATACCCTGATCATGTCATCCGCGATGATCTCGTATACGTCCAAGGACGCCTCCTCGTTCCCGATATCCCCGGTCTTCGATCCAAATTGCTATACGAATTCCATGCCTCTACATTGGGTGGCCATAGTGGCATAACCGCTACTACAAAACGGCTCACGACCTCCTTCTATTGGCCATGTATCAAACAGGATGTCATCACTTTCATCAAGAAGTGTACCACTTGCCAGGAGGTTAAATATCCAACACATCGCCCCTACGGATTACTTCAAGCATTACCGGTCCCTTCCGAAGTCTGGAATGACATTTCTATGGACTTCATAACTCACTTACCTCCCTCTCATGGCAAGACGGCCATCTGGGTTATTGTTGACAGCTTTTCAAAATTTGCTCACTTTATCTCCTTACCTACCAATTTCAATGCAGTCTCGCTTGCCACGATCTTTCTACACGACATTTATCGGCTGCACGGAATTCCACGAAGCATCGTTTCTGACCGGGACCCTATCTTCTTAAGTACCTTCTGGAAAGAGTTGTTTAAGCAACTTGGCACCAAGCTGTTGCACTCTACAGCTTATCACCCGCAAACCGACGGCCAAACCGAGATCGTCAACCGTTGTTTACAAGGCTACTTACGCTCTTTTGCTAGTGACGAACCGCGTCAGTGGCACAAGTTCCTTTACCTCGCCGAGTTTTGGTATAATACATCTTACCATTCCGCCATCCAAATGACCCCGTTCCAAGCCCTGTATGGTCGACCCGTTCCCACCATCCATCATTATACCACAGGAGACTCACCCAACGCTTCCATCGACATCACATTGGCGGAACACAACCGCCTTCGCAGCCTCCTGCAACATACCTTGGCTCGTACCCGCCAACGAATGACCGACATCGCAAACCGTAAGCGCCTCGACAAAACCTTTGACATCGGAGACATGGTATTTCTCAAGTTACAACATTATCGACAGCAAACCGTCCACCCCCGTCACAATCACAAGCTGGCCAAGCGTTACTTCGGACCATTCAAAGTTGTTGAAAAAATTGGAGCTGTAGCATACCGCTTGGAACTGCCACCGGGGTCCAAAATACATCCAGTGTTCCATGTTTCCCTGCTCCGTCCAGCCGTCGGTGATCACCCTCCGGCCACCGACCCGGTAATCGTCTCTGATAATGATCAGTCAAGTACCACCCTACCAGAAGCTATCTTGCAAACCCGCAAAACCAAGGATGGTCAGCCGGAAATACTCGTTAAATGGAAAAACCAACACTTAGCTGACTCCACATGGGAAAACTACACCAGAATCAAACAGACATTTCGAGATATTAATCTCCAAGACATCGCCAGCTTTGAGCTCGAGGACGAGCTCAATCTTCAAGGAGGGGGTATTGATACGGAACCCATTGGGGCTAGCCCAATTAGCTCAGCCGGCCCAGAGAACACAGCCAATCCAATAACCAGGCCCAAACGCCTCATTCGTCTTCCATCTCGTTTCCGAGACTAACCACAACCCTAAGAAGAGTGCGTGACCAATTCTTGCTGCACGTTTACCATAGTTGCTGTTTTTTCTCCTATTTTCAGTTCCATTACTGCATGTTTTCCTTAATTCTAGCTAGCATTTAATTAATTATTAGATTGTAATGTCTTTGAGGAATTTAATCAGAAAATTGCCCCAAAAGCTCGTCTTCTTCTTTGTCTGTTCAGGGAGACTAGCCATCTCGAATTGGCCATCTATCATATAATCACATTGGAAATGATAAATATTGATGTGAGTCGGTTCAAGTGATTAACGATCTCGTTGGTTTTACAACACTAGATCATATAATGGCATTGTAAAGAACCTATATATTAACTCATATGCACATGGAAAGGATAAATGCCTATAGGATCGAAGTGTTAAAAACTAAGTCATATCATGGCATCGAAATTGATTAATACAAGTGAGAATTGAGAGATTATCAAAAGTAGAGCTAGCAATTGGTCGACATGGGTTGAGTTTGGGTTCTAGCCCATTCATTAAATGGTTAAAAAATATAAATCCTAACTCAACATGTTTAATTAAATAAGTTCAAATTTCTAACAAAATCCAACCAACTAAATAAATGGGTCAACAAAGGGTTGTTCTTTTTATTTTTTTCTCAACTCAATCTGTTAATAAATAGGTTGAGCCCGGTTGACATTTAAAATTTAAAATGTAAATAGAAAAATTAGGTTACATAAATAAGTTAGAAACTCCAAAAAAAATTTCAAGGTTTGAAAAAAAAATACAATCACAAATACAAATAAATGGTTTAAATAACATTGGAAATGTTTAACTTTTAAGTAACTCGACTTTTACTTTAGATACAACTTTAGTTAGAAACTCCACTGACTTTTCAAAGTTTGAAAACAAATACAATCGTTAATAGAAATAAATTGTTAGAATAACATTAGAAATGTTTAACATCTACTTTTACTTTCGGTACAACTTTCATCTTGATATTTTTTCCCTCATGATTGCTCCACATAGCTTTTCAATTTGAAATTCCATTTTTGCAATAGAGATAAATAAAATCAATGTAACTTATTGCTTATATCAAATATATATTTACATGATAATACAAATAAAATAAATAAGAAGCTAGAACGGAGCAATTAAGTTGAATCAGGGAAACGACTAAATGGGATTAAGATTCTTGAGTGAGGATTGTATGAATGGTGCAAGTTTAAAAATAAGGATCAAGTTGTTGTGTTTTTAATAATTTATAATATGAAATTTATAATTAAAGAATAATAATTAATATTGAACTATATACAGAATAAAAATATATATAATATTTAGATGGATTGACGAGTTGAAAACAGGTTTAACCCATGCTAACATATTTAATTAAATAAGCTAGACGGGTTGATTCATTTAATTAAATGAATTGAAAATATCACCTCAACCTCCATTTAATTAAATAGATTAAAAAAATATCAATTCAACCTACTAATTTTGGATTGGGTTAAATTAGAATGACTTTAGCCTGCTCTAAACAGAAGTCATTATAGGATCCAAGTTAATGTCTAAGATTGATTCATATAATCGAATTGGATATTATGAAATATCGGTGATGGAAATAAACTTCAAGCATTAATCTTATACTTAAATACCGTCATTTTTATGAACGTGACATGGCCTTTTTTTTCCCGGTTTGTAACGCGGCTTCTCTTAATTTCTTATTTATTTGGGTTTGCTAATTTCGGGTTTCTTCGCGGACTTTCGGTTGGATCCGGGTTTTATTTCTTCTTTTGTTCTTTCATTCAGTCCACCGCTTCACCGTCTTCACTTCCGTATCTTCTGGTTCCACCCTCTTCTCCACCGATCGCTGCTTCGATTTCACCCTCATCTCCACCGATCGCTGCTTCGATTTCTAGCTTACACTGCCACTGAGTCGAATTTGCGTCTTACCCATCGATCGCCGCTTCGATTTCACCGATTCGACTTCATATCTGTGAGACCGGTGCCGTATGAGTTGCAGAAAGCTAGGGCGGGAACGACGACCGCCGCTTCGATTTCAATTGTCGGACCATGAATGTCGACTTCTTAGAAGATTGGTGAGTTCTTAAAAACCCTCACCGACTACCAGAATGTCTACTTTTATCAGGAGACTTTGCCGACGGAGCTATCTCCGCTTTCCTTCTTGCTCTCCACCACCACCGTTGGGTCTCCATCATCACCACCCAGCGCCGCACTTCCCCGTTACGAAAACCCTAGCCAATACAGAGACAATCAATGGCAAAGTACTTTGTGAACGCATACAGACCTAGGGGTTGCACACTATGGTCAAAAGAAACTCCTCAGAGATCAGTTCAATCTCTCGCCATTACGTGGTGGCATCCCTACCTTTGGCAACTCTCCAATCGATTCAAGAATCGTACACAGACCCTTTGAGAAGAAAGGATTCAAATTGAAAGGCTTAAAGCTTTTCGAGTGCCCCAAAGAATTAGCAGAGGTTTGTTTTCTATTAAATTTCTAGGGTTTTGGTTATTCTGTTCATATTAACACACACAAAATGCACCAATTCCCAACTTCAAAACCCGCCCAAATTCAATAAATTCTCGACTATGCAACAATTATCCATACCTGATTTACATTAGTTGTTGTAAGTAGTATTCTTCTTTTGCAATAAATTTCATCCTCTTATGTAACAACTTCAATATTCATGAAAATTCCTTTTGTTTGTTTATTAGGCAAGCATACAGGATCAGATAAAAGACTATCTCACACTTTGGAAAACGAGGTACAGTTTCTTGATTCTTTTGTTCTGGTACAAGTGTAAAACAATCAAAAATCTATTTTTATTGTTCTAATTTCTTTTTTAATTCAGATTGTTGATTATCTTGGTAACTCTCCTGATGTTGGCTCGCCTGTTGAATGTCTTTCTACTAGATCCAGGTGATAATGCAACTTAGGTTAACTTAATAGTTTAACTTATTAAAAGACTTAATTCGTATCTGATTTGGTTTTCTTTTGTCTTTATTAAACAACCGAAAGATGTTAATCTATTTGATTCTGACATTGTACCACATGTATCCAATTATGGCTTCAGGTAATTTAATATATTTATTTAATTAAATTCAAACGAGGGTTATGGGTAATGGCACTGTCAGCTTTATTGGCGACATGTCAACCCACTACATACCCTCCTTTTTTATGGCATTTGGAAGTGTTGTCAAATGGTTTGACACGCAGTTTAGAAACTGTTACTCACTGAGAGTTCAATTCTCTCCATTTCCCTGAATAAATTGTCAGTTGGTTCATAAATGCTAAATAATCTTGAAGATTATTTATCTCTTGTATGTGTCAAGTGACAATGTTGGTAAATGCTAATACTTCAGATGTTAATTGTTACAATCTTAAAGATATTTACAGTGCAATCTATTTAAACCATTTTCATATTATTCCTTTTAAACATTTATTTTTTTGATAAAAATATTTTTTCCTCCTATGTTTGATTGGTCTCTTTGAATTTCCAACTCCTCCATCCTCTTCCACAAATACACATTAAATGAGTAAATTACAAGTTTGGTTCCTGTGCTTTTTGAAAAATCACAAGTTCAGTCCAACATTTCAGATTGTACCAAGTTTGCATTTTGAGTTAAGTACATGGACCACATTCGCAATGAAACACAAAATTAAGGACAAAATTAAGACAGTTTCATAATTTGGAATGAAATTGTAACTATGAGTAAACCATAGGGACCGAATTTGTAATTTACTTATGCAATATGTGTTTGTTTAGCTTTTTATTTATTTGTTTTTTGTTTTTTTTAATGTGTAATATCGTTATGTTGTTGTGTACACCAGTGCAGTGAAAGCTCACCAGTTTTTCACAGAGGAAACCTGGGATGGTTTTAAGCAAATTTTTGAAGCTACATGTCTGATGCATTTAACATTTAAGGTATATAAGAAGAATCATATTAAAAGAAACATCTCAATAGTTGGGATGCCATGTCAGAATTATTACTGGCTTACCTGGTTATAAAAACTTTTTACTATTTGAAAAAGATTTTTACCATTGGAGATAAGAGGTTTTTTGAAAAGCATAGTAATCTCTAACTGCTTTAAGCTTTTTATAACAATTTATTTTATGCCCTAATTATATTTGGATATACAAAATAGATTTGAATATATTTTATAGAAATTTATAATATGAAAAAGTAATTGTCAAAATTTTCAAAATGTACAAATTTCAGATATTAAAAAACATTATGGTAACATGTTTAATTTTTTTAATTTATTAAAATATTAATATCAACTAACTAATGTTATTTTTCAAAAAATATGAAGTAAAACTTTGGTGGAGCCTAAGGATCTAGATTATAGATTGTATCACAACAAGTATAACTCTGTATGGTTGTTCATGTCTAAATTCCATGAAACTTTGGCTCCCTTGTAAATGACATGTATCATGATTTTGCTTTATCCCCATCCCTTGAGAACTCTATGTTCCATCAACCAAATACAAATTATAACATTCTACTTTCATCTTTTTACTTATCAGGACATTGTACTTTGGTATTTAAATGGGTAAATACCAAAGTAAAGGGTAAACAGGACTTTTTACTTATCAGGACATCCTACTTTGGTATTTATAAGGGCGTTTACTTATCGTAAACGCCCTTATAAAGTAAAGGGTAAACAGCAAACTACAAATTCTACCCTTGTTTGTATGTAAATTTGAACCAAATAGGACATCCGAATGGTTATAATTACTGCATTCATTGTCACACAATACACACCTTTCGTAAATTTATAAAGGTATTTTATCCATCCAATAGATTCTACTAATTGGCATTAATTAATGTATTAAAAGGTAGAGAATTACTGGAGATGAATTACTGGAGTTGAATTACTGGAGTTGCAATAGTCACACAATTTTTCTCAATTTTGGTCTTTTTGGTCGAATTTTATCATGGCCGGTGATACACCGGGATGTGAATCTTACTTTCAATCTGAAGATGAATTACTGGAGTTGCAAAACAATCAAATTATGAAGTTTTCTGCTCAAAAATCTGAAAATTCTGATTTGACATACATAGTTTCTGGAGATCGGGAAAAAAAACAAGAAGATACAAAAGATTTCACGCGATTACAAGGGTTCTATGTTCAAAAACTATACATCTACGTTGATTGATGCTTCTGATAAGCAAAGGATCAAAGGCAAACGTGAATCTCTTCATAAAAGACGTTCCCCCACTGGTGTATCCAATCCTGATCAGATCATCGTTATGATGACGGAAATAGAACATTCATATGGTAATATTGCTGAAGAAGAAGGGATGGTTGAAGATTTCGCTTCCGATGAAGACGGTTCAGATGATGAAAACGTTTCAGACGAATCAGATGGATTGGGGGCCGAAGATGAAGGATGTGAACGAATGTTTGATGCCACCAACGGTGGTGGTATAGTGGACGGCGATGAAGGAGAACCTTCTCTTGCCGAAACCCATGAGGAAGGAGACGATGATGGGAATCCGCGTCAAACGGTCCAAGGGAAACCACATCCAAAGATCATACAAACCGTTCACGATTGCAAAACAGATGGCGTTTCTTCATCTGATGGCAACGACTGCATGGTGGCAGATGGCGATTCTTCCTCTGATGGTAACGACGGCGAAGAAAATGCCACCAGAATTCAAGCAGTTGCAGCAGTCGACGGTGGTCCGGAACTCATAGTGAACGACGATGAGTTACTTTTCTTCAACGGTGACACTACTGTCGATGAACACTCTTCTCCAACGGTTGGAAATTGTAAATCCGATGGCAAGTCAAACATTGGGCACGCTCATCTCCACTATAAGAATAAAGGTACGACACCTTTCTCTTTTAATAATGTGATTCCTAATATTTCTAAGATAGGAAATATGTTAAATAATCAAATAGATGCCCCACTTGCCACTACAAGTTGCTGCCCACGTGAGGAATGCCATTTGAAACATTTGAACGTAAAATCCTATATTGGGTCCCATAAGCTTCCTTTTTCATCCAAAGGAGGATTATCTCTTAATACTCATGGAAATGAGATTGGATGTGATATTAATATGTCATCCGATGTGATTTTGCAACCCATCATATCCCCCTCTTTGATAGAAAATGGCTCACCTCCTTGTCTATCTCTTTTGGGCCCTCCACCTAAACTCATTATTCCTAATTATAAGGTTAATAAATCGGCCCAATTTAATATTATGCGTGGTTCTTTAATGGAAAAACATTTGACCTCTAATGTTAATGAGACCATTGCTAATTGTGCGGATAATTTGGAAAGTGATTATTTTAAAAATAATAATATCAATGCTTGGTCAAAAAAATTACCTTTACTTGTTAATTCTCAAGCAAACATTATTACCGGATCTCAAAAACACACTACCGATAATTTTCGTCTTATCCCGAACCTTAACAATGATATAAACGTTCCGGTTGATATTCCTATGGCGGCCGTTAACAAAGTTTGTGAGACTCATGTTAGGACTATATGCGGTTATTTTGTTGGAACAAAATTGTTGTATTCAGACGTACGTTATCTTGCATCCAAGATGTGGTCCCAACATGGCCTTGTGGACGTTTTGTTAAACGGTCACGGTGTTTACCTTTTCAAATTTAGTGATGATCACGGCCTTCAACATGTCATCACTCATGGACCATGGACGTTTAAAGGTTCCCCGATTGTCATTCAAAAGTGGAGACCCGGACTTAGCATCCATAAGAACAAGCATGATAAACTATCGCTTTGGATCAAAATCCATGATATTCCCTATGAGGCTTGGAGTGATGACGGTCTTAGCCACATAGCTTCCAAAATTGGAAAGCCCCTTACCATGGACTCCTATACGGCTAATATGTGCACTTATGCGGCAGGCAAAGACGTTTATGCCCGTGTCCTTCTTGAGGTACCCACTAGATCTTCATGGGTGGATAAAGTGATGGTTCGTATCCCCGATCCAGATACTTTTGAGTTTTCTACTCACACTCTTCATATCGAGTATGAGTGGAAACCTCCTATGTGCACTCATTGCATGGTTTACGGTCATGAAACTAACACTTGTTTGCATGTCATTTCTAAGACTAATGAATATAAATTAAAAGATAAAAGTTCTATTGATCAAGTGCAAGCTTCTACTCCTATGGAACAAAATGATGGTTTTACGGTTGTCTCAAAAAAGAAAAATGTTTCTAAACAAGACTCAAAAAATGAAAATAAATCTAATGATATTTTGCTAAGTAATTCAAATAGAAATACCAAATCTTCTTCTAAACAAGTTTCAATAAATGAAAAGAAAACTAATGATAATTCAAAAAGTAATCCTAAAAGCAATACCCAAAGTGTTGTATCGGCTAAAGATGTTTCAAAAAACAGAGCTTATAATAAAAATAAAAACAATATTAACAAGTCGCGATTTGAGTTCCGCCCGGTTTCGATTAAGAACCGCCCCCCATTCCAACCCTTTTCTGATAATCCCCCTCCCGGTTTCCCTACCCCCATCGTCCGCCTTTCTTCCGCCACGCCCCCGAAACAGTCTGAACGCTCCACTCCGATCTTCAATGCATTCTCCGTTCTTGAGAGTTGTTCAACTGACATCACTGATCATCCAGCTTCTACTTCCCCCCTCCCCCATACGCATGCTACCTCCCCCATTAATCCCGATGATTTAGCCACGGATACTCATGACATCTTAGACAAGGATAACTGCATTGAGGTCGACTCTGATGATGGGGAAACTGCCCAGTTCATTGTAGGAGATATTGGATCCCCTCATGATCACCTTATGATAGCTCCGGCGTCCGAGCAGATGGACTACACCACCCTCTCGGTTTCCATATGACGCACGTTGCTCCGTGGAACTCTCGCGGTCTCTGTAAGTTTTCTCATCAGAAAGCTTTGAGAGAGCTTATCCGCGATCAAAATCTACAAATTTGTGTCGCCATCGAGACTCGTGCCTCCTTCTATAATCTCCCTTGTATCTGTAGTCATGTCTTTGGCTCCTGGTCTTGGTCCTCCAATGGGCTTTTATGCACTCGGGGGACTAGATTTGTGGTTGCCTGGGACCCGCTGGCTGTTGATATGATGCTTCTCGACTCCAATGATTAGGTTATGCATTTCAGCGTTAAAATTCGTGCTTCTAATAAATCCCTCTTTTGCTCTTTCATCTATGCTCATAATAATCACATGCTGCGCCGCACTCTTTGGGATTCTCTTGCGGCTCATAAACATGTTGTTAAAGCTGCCCCCTGGATCCTGTTGGGTGATTTCAATGTTGCTCTTGACATGTTGCTCTTGACATGAAAGATAGCACCGCTGGGCGTCTGGTATCTCTCGTGGCATGGATGATTTCAGGGACTGTGTGAATCGGATTGAGATGGAGGACCTTAATTTCAAAGGTCTATTCTACACCAGGATCAAGTCTACTAACGGTTCCGGCAGCATTCTCAAGAAGCTTGACCGTGTCATGGGTAATCAACGCCTCGTTTCTTCTTTCCCCTCTGCTTCTGTCACTTTTCTCCCTTACCGATCATCCGACCATTCCCCTGTTGTGCTTTCTCTCCCCCTCAGATCCCCATTCAAGCCTAAACCATTCAAGTTCCCTAATTTTCTGACCTATAAGAACGAGTTTAAACATGTTGTTGCTTCTTCTTGGGATCCCGATATCCCCGGCCATCAGATGTATAAGGTTTTCCAAAACCTGAAAAATCTTAAAGCGCCTTTGCGTAAACTACTCCGAAGCCAGGGCAACCTCTTCTCTAAGGTTATCTATCTTTGTACTGAGATTGATAGAGTTCAGATTGCTCTGGATCGGGACCCTTTCAATAGGGCTCTCCGTGACGAACAATGCAGGTACCTTCTCGCTTATAACGAGGCTTGCCTGGATGAAGAGAGGTTCCTGAAACAGAAGGCTAAGGTTGACTGGCTTCGTGAGGGTGATAAAAATTCTGCTTTCTTCCACAAGTCTGTTAAAAGCCGTAATTCTCGTAATTGTATCGACTCCATCCAGGATGCCCAGGGCAGCTGGATTTCTGGGGATGCCCTCCCCAATCTGTTCGTCTCCCACTTTCAAACTTTCTTGGGCACAGCCCACCCCTCCTTTGCTATTCGTGACCCGTGTTCCCTCTTCTCTAATAAGCTCTCCCCTATTCAATCTGCCGTCATGCTTACTCCTGTTACGGATGAGGAGGTTAAGTGCGTCTTGTTCCAGATGGGCAATGATAAAGCACCCGGCCCAGATGGTTTCTCGGTTAAATTCTTCAAGTTTTCTTGGGATATCATGGGGCCCGATGTCTGTTCGGCGGTTAAGGAGTTCTTCTCTTCTGGTAAACTCCTTAAGTCGCTCAACAACACCGTGCTCGCTCTCATCCCTAAGGTTGACTCCCCGTCTAAAGTCACTGATTTCCGCCCCATCGCCTGTTGTAATGTTGTTTACAAATGTATCAGCAAGATCATTGCGGATTGTATCAAGAACCACCTCGCTTCTCTGGTTGATGAAAACCAGTCTGCTTTCATTCCAGGGCGCCTGATCACTGACAACGTTCTTCTTGTCCAGGAGCTCATGCGTGATTATCATTGTCATCGTGGTCCCCCTAGGTGTGCATTTAAAGTTGATATACAAAAAGCTTACGATACGGTTGACTGGTTTTTTCTTCGCACCATCTTGGTTGGGTTTGGTTTCCCCATTCGAATGATTGATTGGATGATGACGTGTGTTTCCACTACTGCTTACTCTGTCAGCATCAATGGTAATATGCACGGATTCTTCGATGGTCAAAGGGGCATCCGTCAGGGTGACCCCCTCTCTCCCTATCTCTTCACTCTTGTCATGGAGGTGCTTAACCTTATGATCAAGAGAAACATCTCTGACTCCGATTCTTTTAAATTCCATCGGCAATGTGAGGAGCAAAGTATCACCCACCTCTGCTTTGCCGATGATCTTCTTCTCTTCTGTCATGGCGATAGCTCTTCGGTTCGTGTCATATATGACTCTCTTGCTGAATTCTCTAGAGTCTCTGGCCTACACCCTAACCAAGCAAAGAGTGAAGCCTTCTACTTCAATGTTGGTGAGAGGCCCAAAGCTTCCATTGATCGTATTGTTAGGTTTCCGAAGGGATCTTTCCCTGTACGATACCTTGGTGTCCCTATCATCACCACTTGTCTTGTCCACAAGGACTGTAAAGGCCTTGTTGATAAAGTCAAATGCAGGATTAACGACTGGAAGAACAAGTCTCTCTCTTTTGCCGGTCGTCTCCAACTCATCCTCTCTGTCCTTTCTTCCATGCAAATATATTGGGCTTCCGTTTTTATTCTTCCTAAATCTATTTCTAACGAGATTGAGAAACTCACTAGGGGTTTCCTCTGGTGCAACGGTGAGATGAAGCGTGGTAAAGCTAAAGTCTCATGGAAGACTGTATGTCTCCCTAAGACCCATGGTGGTCTGGGTATTCGTAACATTGTTGTTTGGAATATTGCCCTTATGGCTTGCCATACGTGGAGACTCCTTTCTAATAAGGATTCTCTCTGGGTCAGGTGGATCCACTCGTACCGCCTCTGTGGGCGTAACTTCTGGGATGCTCCCAAGAAGCATGGTACGGGCTAAGCCTGGCGCAATATCCTCGAATTGCGGGGTAAGATCAGGCACTTTATTGTCTCCAAGGTTGGTGATGGCTGCTCTACATCTGCTTGGTTCGATAACTTGCATCCTGCTGGTCCCCTCTCTCAGTTCTTATCCGCCCGTAACATCCATACTGCTCGCTTCACTCATGATGCTAAGGTTGCTGACATTGTCCTCAATGGGTGTTGGGTGCGCCCCTATTGCTGGCTGGACTCCCATCCCGTTTTGCTTTCTCATAACCCCCCTTCTCTTTCCACGTCCGTTCCTGATAAACTCCTCTAGAGATCTTGCGACGGTAAGGTCTCTCCTTTTTCGGTCCGTTCTGTTTGGCACTCTATACGGCCCTCGGATCAGCCTGTCGATTGGTATCATCTTGTTTGGTTCTCCCAGAATATCCCTAGACATGCCTTCATTCTCTGGGTTGCTCTCAAAGATCGACTGAAGACCCATGATAAAATCAGAAGCTGGGAGACTAACGCCAACCTCATATGTGCCTTCTGCGGTGATTGTTCTGATTCCCTTCCTCATCTTTTTTTTGAATGTTCTTTCCCTTTTATGGTTTGGCAGGATCTTCAGCATGTTATGCACATTTCCTTCCCCACAAATTGCTGGTTGGATATCATCAATCTTCTCAAGCCCATCTCTAAGGGTAAGACCGTTTGGTCCGTTATCCGAAGACTTGTGCTTGCAGGAGCTATCTACCACATTTGGCAGGAAAGAAATAACCGGATTTTTAAGAATAACAGAAGATCGTATCATGCGGTTGTCAAGACTATTATTGATGATATCCGTTGTAGACTGATGAGTCTGTCTATGAAACCTTCCCCTAATGTTATTTTGGCTAAAAGGATCTGGTCCATACCCTAAGGTTGAGAGATGTATTTCCTACTTTTCACTGTGGTCCATTATTCTCTCTTATTATCTTCTATCTCATCTTTTCTACTATATATTTCTCTGCTTGTATGGTTTGTTTCTTTGCATGATGTTTGATTTTTATGTTCCTGTTATGTTATCTGGTTCCAAATTCTGTTTTGGTTCCTAGTATAGACTTGTTGACCATTGGGGCCTGTCCCAATGGGTCTTTTTGTTGTTTCTTAGGTGGGGAGTCCCCAGCCTTAAATTGTATTTATTCTTTTTATTAATAAAATTTGCCAGAGGTACCGTCCTCTTTACCCAAAAAAAGGTAGAGAAATATATGCATATTGTTAACATGATTAATGTTTGAACCCATAGTGAAATTTTGTGCCTTTTAGATCAAAACCCTATAAACTTTATCTTTTGGGTCTAAATAGTCCTCAAACTAAATTTTGTGCCTTTTAGATCACTAACATAACAAAATCCATGTTATTTATGTCATTTTGAAATAAACGAAGGGGTCTCCCGGTAACCAAGCTGATGTGGGCATTGACCAAAAAAATCTTCCTTCTCAATGTCCACGTCCACGTGGTGCTGACATGGCGTCCACGTGGATTTTTCATTTAAAAAGTAAATCTATATTTAATAACAAACGAAACCACCATCACTAACCACGACCAACCATCAGTTCTATGTGTTTATAATCGCTGAAGAAAGCATTGAAAAAAACCTAGATATTGATTTCATTGATTCAAAAATAAATTCAGAAAATATATCCATTTGTTCAAAAGTGATTCCATAATTATTAACGAGGATCTGGGTTCCAAATCATTAATCAAAATCGATTTAAACAAATCGAAGGGAATTCAAAACCAAAATCATTGATTAGGATCTGGGTTGAAGAAACATGATGAGAATCCAGAACTTGCCTTCATGATTTTTTGGAAATCGAAAACCTAAAAAATGGAACTCGACTGAAAATCAAAAACTCAACCCTGCTCAACAATTAAAAGAACCCAAAGAATGAAAATCACAAAATCGATAAAGATGGGAACAAGTAATCTCAACAGTGTAACTGATGGAAACTAAATCTCTATAACCGATGGAAATGAAGATAACAAACTTCAAGGAGATAATGGAGAACCTTAATTTTCAACCAACGAACGTAATTTGTATTTATTTTTCTTCAATGTCCTTCGTGATCTTCGGGACAGCCACGCATTTTGGATCATTGACCAGACTATTGCTCTGTGGGTTGCCAAGCTATCCCGATGAAAACTGCTAGAGTGAATAAGGAGTTGACATTAACGATACCATCAAAGGTCGTTATGTGGATAATAGTGTCGAATCTGTTGTCTCCTCCCCCATCGACGTTCATTGTTGTTTTACTTTTTTTCAGCATCAATATGGAGACGGACGTGAAGAATGTAGATTCCCGACTTCAATTTAGGGAAACGGTGTGACTGTGGTGTGTTTCAACAAGAAAGTGTGTGCGTCTATACTCCATTGTCGGTGGAGTAATTACAGAGTCCATCGCCGGCAAACTCAATGAATGTGTCCAATTAAAAAGTCCATCGTGGGTGGATTAATTAAAGAGGACATTTGGGATTAGGTTTTTTAAGGGAGTTGGGATGAAACGAATCAGCTTTACACACGGGAACGAAGAATTGAGTGTTTGGTGATTTTGTGGCCATCGTTCCCTTTTGTCTCATTTGGTCAACGGGCCTAAGCATTTGTCGTATTTAAAAGGTAAATACTAACTTTAATGGCTTAGAAGGCACCAAATTAACTTCAATGACCATTTAAAACCAGATGTCATACATTATGGTGTTTTTGTGTCATTAACCCTTTTGTTATTGATGTGGTAGAACCGAAACAGTTGAAATTACATTTCTTCCTATAAATAAATAATTCAACTAAATAAATCTCTTTTGCAAAATTCTTCTACGACAATTCAGACCACATTACGTTTGAATTGTTTTAGAAAAACCATGTAAACGTCATTTAGTCGTCTAAAGGTCTATCTAAAAGTGAACAAAAATACAAGTTGGAAATTATCAAGTGATCCGATCCAAGCACCTATATCATTGGAGACAATTATATATCATTTTCTATCTTTTAATACTACAAATTTACTCAATTATCACACTAATATTGGATTGGATAAATTTCATTACACGCTTATGTTTCATTATACGCTTAGATGCACATATGATTTGATTTCCTTACACAAGTCAATATTGGTAAACGTTTATATGTCACAGTATTCCAAATGGAACCGAATTATTTATTCTCTAAAGACACACCAACTAAAATAACGGTATTTATTTAATCCAACGAATTATGACCCTAGAAAGTCGCGATATAACAAAAATATACCCGTTTTTTGAAATCTTGCTAAAAAACGATACATGAATGAAGCATTTGTATTGGTGTGGATATCAAACCTAGTTGAACATCATCTAAGTAAAGGTTCAATAATTTAAAAGAAAAAATGATTTTAAGCAAAAGGAACACGTTTCTTAAATTCAAAGCCCTTGAAACGAGAAGGACAAGATCTTGAACAGCCCGTCCGGGTTATCAGCATGTACCTGACGACAAAATTATAGCAATTTGCCTTGAGAATATTGCGCATTTTTTATACTGTCTAGAAAAATGTATAACTGACATAAAGTGTAAAATACGTTAATATTTATAACATACAATAAACTGTAAGATATTTAATGATTGGAGATTTACAAACGTACTATATATTCATATCAAAATAGAGTAACGAAATTACGAGGTTAAGCATAATTTAAGACTTACAGTAAAAACTTATTACTTTTCCTTTTGCAATTTTTATTTGTGTATTAGTATTCTTTAACAATGAAAAAAACATACCCAGTGACCGGCGTCTTCAAGAACATGCATTTCAACACCACCACCTTCTTCAACAGCTTGCTCCTCAGCCACATGAATCCTCTGTAAATCTCCAAGTGCCCATCTGTGCAAACTTCTTTCTGCTTTTAAAAAATTTATATGTACACCTCGCGGTACATCTTCCACCACCTCCCTGCATGCAATTAATAGAAAATAAGATTACAGCGGCTAAATCTGTAAATATATGTGAAGCCCAAGAGTGTCTCTCCAAAAGAGCCCTTGTGGAGAGAGGGGAGACTCCAACATATATACAAACTTATAGGACCGTGTCGCACCAATGTGGGATACACTAACAAAATCAATAAAATGGTGAAAGTACGTTAAAACCGAGTAACTAGGAAATTAGATTAAGAGTTTTTTTTTTTTTTTTTTTTGTGGGAGCAATATACGTTTAAAAGTTTTTATGGAAATTACCATAAATTAGTTTCTTCATAAGATTGATACATTTGAGCAATTCCATCAAGGTCAAATGTCCAAGAAAAGCCAGAAGAAGAAGAATCAGAAGGGTTAGTAGTCTTTCGAAGATTTGTAACCACCCACTGCAATGACAAATAAATAAATAAAAATAAAGTTTTAGTATTTGTCTTATAATTTATAAAAATAAATATCTACCTGTGCAACATCCTTTGAAAACCCCTCACGTACAAGAGCACTGATGACCTCCCTTTTTGATATGACCTTCCTTGAAAAAAAACATGATACAAAAATCAAAATTATACGAGATTAATCAAGATTGCAAGATCCCACTACAACTAACACATGAATGTGATCATGGAACAAAACAGAATAATAATAATAATAATAATAAATATTAACATGACCAAAAAAGACTCTTTGTTGACAATACCTCGTTTGGCAATGTACTTAAGAAAGTGATTAATTCAGCAGGATGATCATCTCCATCTCTACCTGCTCGTACCTTTCCAGGTGTAGCATCTAAAACCCAAACCTTCACAAACCATATAAACAAAAAATTACTTAGTTCTAAATTTTAAACATTATTTTAGGGCAAATTACGAAAAAAACACTATATTTTTGCACTTTTTCTGGTTTAACCATCAATTTTTCATTTGTTCTAATAAAACCACCAATTTTTGGAAAAAAATTCAACCTGACCACTATGACCTGAAGAAGCCGGTAACAGTGGCTTCGATGAAACTTTTTACCAAAAATGGTGGTTTTTCGAATCTTAAAAATTGGTGGTTAAACCGAATTTTTTGCAAAATATAGTGCTTTTTTTCGTAATTAGACCTAGATAATGTTTACACTTAGTTTATATAATTACAGAAAAAACACTATATTTCATTACTTCTTCTGCTTAAACCATCAATTTTTCATTTGTTCTAATAAACCACCAATTTTTAGAAAAAGTTGTAGCCTAACCATTATGACAGGAAGAACGGGTAATAATGGCTTCAATGAAACTTTTTACCAAAAATTGGTGGTTTTTTCCAAATCTTTTAAAAATTGGTGCTTAAACCGAACTTTTGACAAAATATAGTGTTTTTTTAGTAATTAACCCTTATTTTTATTCTAATAGGGGCTTACTCTGACAGGCCGTGCAAGTGGCTTTGCAGCTTGTTCGACCATGCTCAGTGCAACTGGATCATAAAATATCATACAATTTTTGTATATTTATTTATATATTGTACGTAGTATGAAAATTGTAATGTTTGTAATTATGTTTGCGTTACCTTTTCCTCCAAAGCTGTGACCGATTATGACTCGTGGTATTACTCTAAGATGCCCAAGCTACTCAAGAGGAAATACTAATTATGAAATGTAGGGAATTTATATGAATATAAATATAAAATAGAAAGAGTGCTTTTTTGTGTTTTGTATATTTCCTTGAAAGAGTGCTTACAAGGTTTAGGACATCAAGGGCGGCTGAGGCCACAGTATGAGGTCCTCTCTTCATGATTGATGCTGAGTCACCATGACACCGCAGGTCAACCAACAGAAACTGGTCAACAGTAACAATAAACTACATTTAATTCTCAATTTCTCATATACAAACATATATTTTTATACTCTTGAGTTACCTGCCAGTTTGGAAATTCGTGTGCTAATCTCCGAGCAAAGGTTCCTAATGAAATAATGATGTTATAATAAACAAATAAATGCAAGATAAATCATAAATGTTTAGTACAGAACACAACTTACCCCAGTTTTTCCTGCTACCTAAAATACCATGCAAAAGAACAGCTGTTGGTGGACATGGTATCGTTTTTCCTGCAATGTAACTCCATCTAACCTGCAGTTGTACAAAAAATACAAAAATATATAATTGACGTAAAATATATCATAAATGACATTAATGAAGAGATGTAGAACTTACAAGTGGCCCTTGAACAAGATCATATGCCTGCAAACAGATGAATCAAACAAAAGCCGAATTAAAAGTGTGCAAATTGAGTCTTTTGATAAATCTGGGAAAGTTTATGAAAACAAAAGATTTGCATTACCAATATTTCAGAGGGGTTTATAATGAATTTCCCTCTATCAAGACTCTCGTCTATTAATGTCATCTGAATGTTTGAGGTTGTAGATGACCTCCTTGACTGACCATTAATGGCTGACAGCGGGATGCATAATGTTCCACTCTACAACTAGGAAACACAAGTTATAAATTCCCATAGCTATGGATAATATTACTACCACTCCATACAAGTTCTTAGTTCCAATTAACTATGGCGTGTTAACTGCAAAGTTTGGTTACTTCAAACAATAAACATACATCTGGATTTCCTTATAACAGTGCCAATATCACAATTATTATGAAATAAGTTTTGTTTCATCGAGGTTGTTTGCGTCAGCCATAGAAGCAACCAACTTCTACATGTACTGCAGCTAAAACATTGAGACAAACATTACAGCGGAGTACCTGAGAAAGCCGTGAAATATTTGGCAGTTTGCAACTAATCGCCGGAAAAAGCTTGGAATTTGACCTAATTCCAACCGATGACGCCTCGCTGTGTCGATGGCAGACTAAAAAATTCAAAGCCGCTGCCGACATTTCAAATGATCATATACTGATTGAAGAAAGCTGTTTCTTTCTGATCTACGATGAATAGGCAAGAATGCACACGGATAGTCAAATTGCTGGAGGAAAGATCGAATTGGTGAGGAAAACAATGGAAGATTTTGATATGCAGTGATGGAAAGGGCGGACGGAGGTATCAAGGAGGTGGAGGCGACCGTTGAGTGTATGGCTGCTGTCCACCTTTTCTCGTGCGTCACTCCGAGTCACACTTTGCGACTTGCACAAAAAATGTGAACGGCCGTCAATCAAAAGGTATCCTATTCCTAGGCCGCCTTCTTTTAGTTAATAAACGTGTTACGGTTGTTTTACGGACAATTTAGACTTGTCCCAAAGTTCCTAAATGGGTTGATGTTTATTTTGGTTGAGTTTTTCAGGTGACCAAACTACAATTAGGCGTATTCCGGTATCTTTATTGAGAACATAATTGTAGATCTAAAATATTAGACCTGACATTGGTAAACATGTCGTGTCGTGTCGGGGTTTTAACTGAAACGACATGACACGATAACTTTTTATATAAAGCGAACATGACACGATATCATGTTTTTCTTTACTAAGACATTAATGACTCAATTAAAACACGATAAAAACAATTAATACGACAAACACGAAAAGATAAAATAAAATAAATATTTAGTCTATTTAATTTATAATTAATTATACAAACAGGACAATCACATATTAATATTGTGTCAATTTCGTATCGAATTTTGAACACGAACACGACACGACACGACATTGTGTTTTTTACACTTGACACGAACATGAATTCAAATTTTAATTCCGTCTCAATTTTCTTTTGTGTCGTGTATTTTTGTCGTGTCGTGCATAGATTGTCATCCCTAGAAAATATTGATATAAATATTTTGTTAAAAGTAATCAAGTAAAAATAAAATTGTAAGGTAAATCAAATGTTGGGAATTGGTTCCAAGACAATTAAAAAAATCAAGCACAAAAGCTAAAGGAGTCTTATGTTTAATCTCCAAAAGTCTGGTCCAATTAGAACCATACATAGATTGCTAATCGCAATCATAAGGTGTTTAGATTTACTAACTTTATAATGGAAGGACATTTGATGTCAGAAAATAATGCATCTACAAATATTCACAAAGAGTCTAGGATACAACTAATATTCACAAAGAGTCTGGGATACAACTGCTAGACACATCAACCGATAAAATCTTCTTTCTTCAATTGGCTTCTAAAATCGTCGAGCAAACTAGGAAAGAGCAAGGAAGTGGCAGCGCCAATGAGGGAAAGGAGCGGTTAGAGTTTTGACTGTGTTGCTTTGGCTTCTTGTTATGGCATTACAACTCCCATTTTATATTATAAAGGTAAGTTGGTTTTTCAAACTTTTCCTTCTCCAACTAGCTTAATATGTTCGAACTCATTAATTATTTTACTAGTTCATCAATCTATCATCAACTTCCTTCATAATTACTTGATTTGAACTTTAAAGGTAAATGGGGAAAGTTATGAACCCTAGATTGGTGAACTATTGGTTTGAGACTCTAGATCACGTATTTGTTGCTAGTTTAGCTTAGAAATGTGTTTTATAATCTCAAATGATATTTATAAATCTAATGGTGGTGTTTAATATCATTTATTAATCTATTTAAGGTTTTCAACTTGACATGTAGCTTCAATGGAGTTTCAAGCTTAGTTTATCATATGATCTAACTTTTAATTCATAGGAACTCCTTGCGGCATCCTAAGTTTAGCATATTAAGTCAATTTGAAACGCTTTTGGTGACGACCTAATGTCATTTAAGGTTATGTTTCATTTTAAAGTTTATGTGACCTCTATTGAACATAATCAAGTTTTGAAGCCTTAAATTGTTGGATCACCACATTTGAATCTTATATCATGATATTGATAGTGAATTAAATCTTATCTATTGATTCAAACATGTTTTAAACATCATTTGATAGTACAAAGTCATTGGCGTGGTTAATGAAGTCTTTGGATCAAAATTAGAAAGTGCAATGCTGTTTTAGAGTGAAAAATCACGAATTGTGGGACATGTGTGAAAACACGCTCGTGTATTTTGTTAGTGAAAAATACATAAGCTTTCTCTTTAGATTTACAAGTTACGACCCAAATAAAAAATATAAATTTTACATGATGTAAATTGGCATTTATTAATAAATCATGAAAACATTATCAGACTTTGATTAAAAAATGTCAAATTACAAAGAAATGATATTGGTCTTTCAAGGTATATAATAGTTTTAAATTGACCTTTATTAATAAATCATGAAAACATTATCAGACTTTGTTTTAAAAAAATATCAAATCTATATCTATATAACTCTGATAATAGAGGTCATTTATGAATGTGGATCAAGATAACTCAAATACTTCCACCATATTCATTTGAAACCCCCAAGACTCTTCAACTTATTCTACTTAATGGTTTGATTAAATGAAATATTTTGGCTATATAAGAACATCATTTTCCATGCTTGGTTACTCTTAATTCTTTTTATTCTCTTTCCAATTTCTTTTTGTAGAGTACATGAAAATTTAGTATAAGGTTTTAGTCATCTCGTGTGTAAAAGAAAAGGTTCAACCATGAAATATGTCAAGAGATATGTTGTTCTTTGGCTATATCAAAGATTTGAATGATCGAATTGTTTGATTGGTTTAAAACATAGTGATACGTCTCTACAAATGTCTCACTGCCACTTTTGAAGAATTTGCATTGATGAAAGGAAGCAAGTTAATATGTTTAGAGAATTTTATTTTCCATGTTTGGTTAGTCTCATTTGTTTTTCTTATCTTTTCAATTTTCATGTAAAGTGGGTGAAAATATAGGAGTTTGTAGTCATGTGATGTGTAAAAGAAAAAAGTATTATGAAATATGTAGCGGGATACGATCTTCAGCTCTATCACATATTAAAACGATAAAACTATTCGTTTGATGTAAAATACGTTGATGTTTTGCATTACAAGTTAATTGATTTTCGTTGTATTATTTCTTCACTAAGATATCATCACAATTGATCCCATAATTTTTTTTATTAATATTGTAAGTTTTGTCATTCTTTTATAATTATTTTTAGATAAATCGCTAAAGTTTCTAATATTTCTTAGTATAACTAGCAATTGCTTTAAATTGAAGTTTGCTTTTGATTGTTTTAGGTTTTATGGCGTTAATAATTTTTTTAAGAAGATGAAACTCAAAACAATAGAGATTTATATCATTACAAAAATGATAATAACAAATGTTAAATTAGACGTCGTACAACGAACTATCATTTTTTTCAATTTCCAAAAATAACAATTCGTTATTTAAAATATAAATTAAATTGTAGATTTAGAACATCTATGAGATTAATTATGAAGATGAAGAAGGAAACAAATAAAGAAGTAAATATTTTTAGTGTTTTCATTGAATTTATTTTCACACAATTTAAATAATATTATATTTTTATTAAATAGACTTAAAAAATTGTTTAAACGAAACCATATGTATCTGTTATTATTTTCAGTCTCACTTGATATAATTTTTTAAAGTTAGAATGTGTACGTCTTTATTAAATGAATTTTTAATGTTAACGTATAAAATAAATCGTCTAAAGAAAGAAAGAGTGTGACAAATTAGATATTGACGAAAGTGTAAATATTTTGTATCAACTGCAAGTGCTATTTCAATTAAAAGAATTTACTTATGGTATAATGATATATAACTCTTACATGGAATTTGAAGAGTTATAGTGTTTAAATAAAACTTTAATGCAATTAACTAATTTTTATTACATTCATGTGTTTCAAGTGTTTGCATATGGTTGACATAAATTTTCATATACACATTATTCAGTTAGTTAAAAAAACTCTAAATATTTCAATCATTTTTAATTGATTCCATAAATATCAATTAAGTACCATAACTAAAAAGACTTTTGGGTTATCGTTGTTTAGTGTTATATAACAATTGCTAAGAATTTTAAAAGTTGCAGTATTAATATATTCTTCAGTACAATTAACAAGTTTTTATTACATTAATTTCAAGATATAATATCTATATTGAACCATATGTATTTGAAAGTTTCAACTCTTCATCTTCCTAATATTAGTCACTCCATTAATTTATTTTAATAATAAATCTCTTCATCTCTCAACTAACTAAAAACTACAACCTAAAAGTTTTTGATCTTATGGTACTTAATTGATACTTATGACACATTGGTTAATATAAAGATATATATAGTTCACATAGGTAGCTTATGTTGCTGTAGTTTGGAAAATAAGATGGAGGAAAACATGACTTGATAACACACAATATTTACTTTACAGACGACTATTTATTTATATTAAACTAGAAAAGACGAAGATAAATAAACTAAAAGAAATTACAAGTCGCAAGACAATAGACCTGTTGCATGATTAGTTCTACCCCAACATATTCGTACTTTTGGGATTAACATTATTTGATAAGAAAAATAATATAAATTTGAGAGGTTGTTGTCAAGTCGGTTGCTAAAGATTTAAAATTTTAGATTTTACTTATAAATACAACAAAAATAAAACTTTGTGGTAAACAGTCTTAAAATATTTAGATAATAAGATTAACAAATGTAAAACTTGATTACTATTTAGTAATATATTTTCTAAAAATAATATAACAGACTGATAAGTAGACCAGAAGCAATCAACGTTTACTTTTTTAATCAAATGAAACTAAAAGTTATGACAATATTTAACTTTTTGATAGATTCACATCATATTTTAGATTCCAAATTCATATTGTTTTTATTTGACTCCTTACTCTTTAAATGATTTCTTTTTTTTTTTTTTTGAGAAAAATACATAAAACCATTTTTCTTTATCTTATATTATTTGTTTTAATTTGTATGATTATTTTAGTTATTATATATATTCAGATTTTAAAACTATAAAACAAGAAAAAATAAATATGACAAATTTTAATTCATTATTATTATTCAGTTCAATGTATATCTAAACATTTAGGGTTTCAAAGTTTTTATGAGAAAATTTTACTAAAGGAAGAAATAAAAAGATAACTTTCTAATAGAAGTATTTTTTTTTTATAAATGAAAGTAAATAAGGGATTAAAAGTGATTGAAAAATATGTTTTAAATAATAAGTCTAATAGAAGCATATTCATATATTTGTATTAAATTTTATCTGTTAAAAAGTTTTTATTTAAAAATATATAATATTATTTTTGTTAATATTATTGAAGTATTATTTACACATATAACTCTAAAGGAAAATGATCCACAACAATATATTTCTCATAGACTATCTTTATGTTATTATTAGTTCGTTTTATTTTATATTTATTTTAAAATTTGAGATAATTTATGTAAATATATTTCTATAATATTAGTTCGGTCAATATATTTTACTATATAAATTTACTCCTACGCAACGCGCGGGAATACGCCTAGTTACAAATAAATGATATCGGTCTTTCAAGGTATTTAATCCATAATGTATTTATTTCAAAATAATAGTTTGTCCTAGTTACTTAAATGAAAATAAAGAAACTAGTATATTTATTTACTAGTTTATAAAAAGAAAATAAGAATATATTTTCTTGATATGCTTAAATAATTTTTGGAATTTATAAAATAAAAATAATAAAATAATGAAATTTGGGAGATATTCTGTAAAACTTAATTTTTGGGATGGTGGTACTCATGGCTTACAAATTTGAAGAAAAAAAAGAGCGGAACAATGATGTGTGAACATGTATGTTCACCAAAATCAAAAGGAAAAAAGGGAAGACCATTGTTTGTCTCTCCCTTGTGTGTGCATGATTTAGGCCGAGGGACAGAGGGGACGAGAAATAAAGAGACAGAGTAATAAAAAGACAGACGAAAGGAAAAGAAACAACTTGGGACTGCTAGTTAGAGAATAGTGGCGCTACTCGTAACGGGGACGATATCAGGAGGGGGCTGTCAGTGGCAACAGCAGACCGAAGTGACACCCTTGGTCTAATATCTTGCCAGAAATAACCTGAAACACTCAATATATCAACCATTGGATAAATGCTTGAGGAATGGTGCAATATTGGATTACAACAAAAGTGCATTGAGACTAGACTACTATCTAGTAACCTCAGATGAGTACTTGGGGATATTTTTCCATCACGGGACACAAGCCGAAGTAATTTTTATTTATGAAATATTACATATGAAATTCAATGTTGTGTCTTTTCTATGCCATTCAAGCAATCTTTTAAACAAACACATACTTGTATTGATTCGAAGGTGAGTCTTGACCTTCATTTTGATATATTCTGTCACTAAGAGAACAAATGAATTTTAAGCTACAGTAGAAGATTGGATGGTTAGTTAATCATGGGTCATGTGTAACGCCCTATTTTTAGTTGAATAATTATTTAGCTAATTGTTTATTTAAATCCTATTTTTGGAAAACGATTAAATGAATTATTATAAATTATAATAATAATAATAATAATTATTATTATTATTATAACAAAAACTAAAAATTATAATAATAATAAAATATATGATTCGACAATTAAACAACCATCTCTCCACTCATGATGAGAGAGGAAGAAAGAGATAAGGAGAAAGAGATGAAGAGAGATATGAGTAGAGGGGGAGCATGAAATGGGTTACATATATTTCCAACCAATCACAACCCTTACACCTCTCTTGTTTGTATTTAAACCTGTTCTATTTCTTTGGTGAGTGTCAAACCAAATAAAGAAAGAAATAAGAGAGAGAGAGAGAGAGAGAGAAAGAGAGAGAAAGAAAGAGAGAGAGAGAGCGTTAGAGGTAGGGGTGCAAGTGAGCCGAGCTACTCGTGAGCTACTCGGGATCGACTCGTTAAAAACTCGACTCGAGCTCGAGTTAAACGAGCTCGAGCTCACCATGAAGACTCGTTTATTAAACGAGCCGAGCCCGAGCTTATGTTTTTAAGCTCGATTAGGCTCGTGAGCCTAAACGAGCCTATATATATATATATATATATATATATATATATATATATATATATATATATATATATATATATATATATATATATATATATATATATATATATATATATATATATATATATATATATATATATATATATATATATATATATACACACACACACACACACACACACACACACACACATATATATATATATATATATATATATTATATTTCGTTTTTAAGGATGGTACGAGAAAACCCCAGTATAATAATTGTAAGGCAAAGCTAGCTATTACTGGTTCAGGTCCTACATCATAATTCAAATGACTCTTAAGGAAGATTTGCATTCTCTTTTGTAGAAAGTACGTCTGTAACTCTTTTGTTGGATTGTAATATTTTACTAAATTTCTCACTTGAATGGAATGTAGTATGATAAATGGTTAAACGAGCTCAAAACCCAAAAACGAGCTCGAGCCGAGCCTAGGCTCATTTGGGCTCGCTTGATAAACGAGCTTAGCCGAGCCGAGCTCGAGTATGTAAATTTTCCCACGAGCCGAGCTCGAGCTTTGAAACTGTACTCGAAACGAGCCGAGCTCGAGCTCGAGCCCCTATGAACTTAAACGAGCTCGAGCCGAGCTTGGGTATGTTCGGGCTCGGCTCGGCTCATTTACACCCCTAGTTAGAGGAGAAGGGTTGTCGGAGGAGAGGGTGGCCGAAAAAAGGGAAAAAGGAGGAGGTGACAAGAAGAAGGAGACATAGGAGGATTGTAAGTATTCTTACCCATCTTTTCTTTCTTTCACCGCCATGCAACCACCATAACACCACCATGCAACCATCATGACACCAGCATCTTGTGGTGGCTAAAATGTGTGTATGTCAAGCTCAAATGGTGTTTTTTTGATGTCTTAATGACTTATGATGAAAGGTTGAATAAAAAACTAATATTGTGATTTTATGTGACAATATAAAATGTTATCACCTATTTTCTTAAAGAAGCTCTTAACATGCATGCATGAATTTCAATAAGAGATAATATGTAGCTGATCTAAATGGGTAAAAGCCTCTTATTAAGTGTTTAATGGGTTGAGAGTAAAGTAACTCAAAACTTAAACAAAAACAGGATGTTGTGTATGGATGTCCAATTTCATCCAACAAAAGGTATTAATCTAAATTTCACTAAATTAATGGGAATCTTGCAATCTTTCCAGGGTGGTCTGTGCAGTTCACTATTTGCATCAGTTCATTTTGGAAATTCATAATAAATTCTAAAATACTATAATGAGATAAGGTTAAGGCCCAAAGCTTCATATTGATGTCTAATTTCATCCATTTAGGGGCCTTAAGGTTAAGGCCCAAAGCTTCATATTGATGTCTAATTTCATCCATTTAGGGGCCTTAACTTGATTCCATTTCTAGGTATGGAGAAAAGTGAAATATTTACAGACTGGTCCAAACAGTCTACTGGTTTCATTAGTTGACTTGGAAAATTTATAAATAAATCTAAAACAATTCCAAATAAAATGAGGCCAGGAACTATATTTTAAAATAAGAGTATACTTTACAAAGCTAAAGTAAAAGTTCGCATTTTTGCAAAGTGGTCCTGAAAGTTGGTTGATCTTTATAGTCAACTTGTAAAATGTGTAGTAAATTAACAAAAAATTGTGTGAGGGTGTTTTTTTATATCCTTGAAAAGCTAAATTAAGGAGTGTACTTTCAGAACATGAAATAAGTTTACTAAAATAAAGGGTATAAGAGCGACAAAATAGGTAGTGAACATGATGATGTGCCAAAAGTAAACTTATAAAATAATACCTTATAAGTATTATTAAATGGCAAGTGGAAAATGGGTTAACTAGTGACTATTGGTAAATATGTAGGATTGATCAAGGAGGAAGCTCATCCGAGCCAGTAGTTCTGATCAAATAGTAGTTATTAGTTGAGTTACATTAACTTACTTATTATGTTGACTATGCATTATGTCGACCAAAATAAGCCCCACGGGGGAATTGGTTGGAACACACTGGACAAGATAAGCCCCACATGGGAAATGGTTATGGATGACAAGTTCTAAAGCCCCTTGAGGGAAATGACCAATATAGGCTGCTGAGCTAAGCCCCTTGGAAGAAACAGTCAGTTAGGTAGATGGTACCGACAATATGTGTATACAAGCTATATGCTATATATGTGTTTGTGCTTACGTGTTTATGTGATAGTTTCTTGCCATGTATAGGATTGGCATAATGTGTAAGCAATGTGTATGCCCACTAAGTGTTTCGCTTACTCGTTGAATACTTAACATTTCATATTTAAAGAGTATTTTTGGAAAAAGACATGGTGTGATCGCTTCAAGCTCGTATCAAAATAAATGAAGGGACCTTTATGAGTAAATTGTTATTTAAAGTCTTTCGCTTGTGTTTAAAGTTATGTTCAAAGTTTGACATTGTTTGGAATATGATTTGTGAAAGTACAACGTTAATTCATAGGAATGTTTTATCGAGTTAAGCGTTAGTAAGTTTAATGAAAGATTTTGTTTAGCAAAATTATTATTATTTTTTTAAAGATATTTAAATTTCAAATACTTCCGCTTACCCGTACTCTAATAAGTGTTTTTAATTAAGTTTATGAAAGACTTTTTTAATAAGATTCTTACTTGATTTCTAAAGAAGGCTTTTACAGATTTGTTTAAAGGTTTATTTATTTGAATATTTTAAAAAAATATCGGTGTTACATCATGACAGCTGTAATCGAAAATTTTGGTTCATTTTCTTTCCATTAATCCAAGTATTCAAGTTTTAAAATTCAGACGATTTATGAACACTTAACAAAAAACTTTTTTAGATTCGCCCTGAGTAAGGTTGAAAACTGTTAGCAAGGCTACGAACCCTCTCGAAGGTTTACAGAAGAGTGCCTGCTTCCCAGATCAAGAGTATAAAAGAGAACCACGCACAAAAAGAGCCGCTAGATAATAGGGTGCGGGGAATGCGCTCTTTGAAAGAATAGGCTCTGAGACTGTTGACTTTCCTTTCTGTGTTTATGCGGAAGAGGGGTTCTTCCCCATCAGGCTTTACGGTTAACGCTTCGATGGTTGGTGGCTTTCTGGGCTTTGACAAATGCTTTCAACAGTCATATAGTTGATCCTTTATAGTTTCCTAATTTGCTACTTGTGGAAATTCGTTGGCGTTTACTATCATCCTTTTAGTAGATATTATAAAGTTGGTAATTCCATCTAGATCACCTTTAGATGGTTTCGTTGTCGTTCACCTCCTCATATGGTCAATTATAGAATTACTTTGTTGACCATATTTGATTGAAACATATAAAATAACTTTTGAAAAATATCATTCAAAATAGCAACTTGAATTCGGGCAAAATTAGGTTCTTTTCGATTAAACCTAAATTATGAACAATCTGTTCGATTAAAGTTTGTACATCGCCAACATTTATATTAGGGTTTAAAGCGTTGTTACAAGTAAAAGCAAGATGTAACTCTACAAAATATTTTTCATTTATTTGTTTCATTCAGCTAATCATCTAAAAATAGCAACAAATTTTCACTTATTTGTGTATTATAGCATCCTACTTTCATTTCATCAATATTACAACATTTTACTTTGAATTTTCTTTTCTTATTATACCATTGTACTTAAAATATCTACCCAATTATAGCATTGTAATTCGACTATTTTTCCTTAATAGGACGGTATACTTAAGAACTCTACTCATTTATAACAGTGAAAATTGCTTTGCATTTGGATGACATTGCTATAATTGGTAGATTTTTCATAGTATAATGTGTAATAGAAGAAATGAAAGTAGGATGCTATAATAAACAAATTAATGAAAGTTTGTTGCCGGTTAACCCTGTATACTATGTGGATAAACATACCATAACCATCCATGTTATCACAAAACTTGTCATTCTTTCTTTCTTTTCCCTGAAAATGTACAATTACCACAAAAGATAATATGTATTACCTATTAAGTTTTCCTAAATAAGAAATAATCATGAAATTTATATAATATATGTTACTTGATAGATACAGCAAGTTAGAACCGATCTGCTAACTGTGGAAATTGTTGGAGCAGCCATGTCACCCCTCTAATGGCAACCTGCGTTCAATAAGCCTTAATCATAAAATATATCAATATTCAAATTTTAATACCGATGTTTTTCTCTTATTATATTGTTTATTGTAGTTCATGCAGTTGATGTATTTTCCATGAAGTTAGATAATATAAACCAACCTTTTAAATTAAAAGTGGTTTCTTGTCGTCAACTAAAAGTAGTTGATTTTGATTTTTGTTAGCTAGAATTTACATTTATAACGGTTACTAAAATATAAACAGAAAGACTTTTTGTATTCAGCATTAATTCTCGAAAGAAGGGTAAAATGGTCATTTGCCGTCGTGTAATATGATATATATAAATAAGGAGAGGAAATGACTAACCAAAGCAAGGTCTCCGGGCTTGACTGCAGGCTCCACAATGTCTCTACCATAACTGTTTTCAGAAGGGTAAAATGGTCATTTGTATGTTTATGAAGAGTAAAAAAATAGAAAGACACTTGTACTTTCACCATTTAATTGATTTAGCCACTTAACTATTTTTTGTAGTGATTAAACAACCATACTTTTTTTAACCGTTTAAAAAGTTCATTTTTTCAGAAAAACTACAGCGTATTTTACCATATTATTGATTTAACAACTGTATTATTATTTATTATATATATTTTTTATATGCAGCCTAACAGAACACTCTTACATTATCTTTCGTTGCCCATTCACAACCTCTAACCGATAAAAGCTGCATCCTTTGCTAAATGGAAAAGGCTTTCCCTTCCATTCTGCAATTGTGTACACTGTCAATAACTTCATATGGAACTAAAATGGCAGTAAATTAATACCGTTAAAAACAAATACAGACTTCAAGAGACAAAAAAGAAACAAGCCCTCAGTTTTTGAATATACCTAAGTGCCAAGTCACTCCAATAGCTGAAGTATCTTCACCAGATATATCATCAATGGCAAACTGTAGATCTTGGCTGATAGTATATATAAACTTCTCAAAAAATTCAAGTATAGCCTGCAAAAGTTCAAAAAAAAAGGGAACCGAGAACAGATGTAACTCGATCTTATACAACAACATCCAGGCTCATATAAACCACTACTATCATTCAACATTTTAGTTTGATTGACTCAATTCATTGATAAATTTGGAGATTTGTGATCAAACAGGCAATTTAACCAAAAAGGGGACAAATTTGGGGTTTAGGTTAAATTTTACCTTGCGACCGATAAAAGGTTGGGGAAAAACAAGGTCCTCGTAAACGCAGTCTTCTGCAATGAGATCCACGACCGAGGAAAGGTTGCGGGAGTTTATTCCGTCATAGAACCTTCTAACAACATCCGAAGCCGAATCTAACGACGAAGAAACAACAGACGGAGGAGGAGATATCTCTGTTTCAGATAAGGTTGATGACAGTACTGGATTGCTGTCTGTTGGGGTACTCCTAAGTGAAAATCGATCAATATATTCGATATGCGTACTTGTTCTGCTTCCAGTTGTGAAGTAATTGAAATTGAAGGTGGAAGATGACGATGACAATGGGAATGGAGCAATTGAATTTGTCGTAGTTGTTGTTGTTGTGGGGATAGATATCATGATGATCGTCATTGCCGCCATTTTGGAGGTGGTATAATTTGCTCACACAATTTGACAGAAGTTTGGTAACATGTTTCTCTCTTTCCGTTTGGTGTTGGTGAGATTGAGAAAAAGTGTGGGGAAAAAATGAAAGGTGGTGTTAGCGCCATGACTCCGAGTTTTATTTTTACAAGCAAAATTACATTATTGGTACCTGTGCTTTGTATGTGGTTTGCATGGTCCTTGTGATTTGCAAAAGATACAACTCAAAGTTTTTATGAAAAATTTTGAAAATGGGTGATCCTTGAGGTTTTGAAATCTTGTAACAATGTCTTTTTCTCTCACCCTGGTATATTTCTGTCGTTAACCCCTTCACGTGCCCCTCATGTGAGGGCATATTTGTCTTTTCCTTTAGCCATCTATCTAATGATAATTATAGAGGATATTTTGCACATATAATCCTTCATTATGTATGCATCATCCATCCTAAAAACCCGCTTCATATTCTCTCTCTCTTTCGTCTTGATTACTATCCAAAACAGCAAGACCTTATTGGTTTGATTTGATCATTGTTACTTACATAATTGTGTTAACCTGTTGGAATGTGTGTTCAAAATTTTCATAAAAGCCTTAGTTGTAGAAAGAATACAGTGTTAATGGTGTTTATGGTAACTAAAAACTTCATTTGTACATTGCTTCTTTAGATAACATTTCCCCTTTAAGAATCTTATTTTGAATTTTTCAGTTGAGCTAGACATTATTTGAGTGTTCATGGTTCACCATCTTCACCAAATATCCAGGCAAACATTATGTTGATGGCAAAGTAGACTACATCGATTATGTAGACATGGACCTTCTCTCATTCATGAGCAGGACGACACGCTTCAGGGATTGTGAACTTTGATGTGTATACATCACACACATAATTTTCTCTATACAAGTTATACCTCATCAATTTCAATAAAAATGATTTCAGTTGTGTTAGTAATCAATAACATCGGCTCTCATACCATTGTTGGAATGTGACGAATGCAACGAAAGCAATAAAAATGTTGATCATCACATAGTACCATGGATCCATGTTCATTAAATTACAAGCAACAAAAACAGTTATAAGAAAGAAAGATTAAAAGAGTACCATTACAATGTATCAACTCTAGAACACAACGGAGGACTCCTCTATCGACTCGCATCCCAATGTTCGATTCTATAATGTGAAGCGGACTGTACCGTATTTTTGTTAAAAAGAATGGAAAAGAAAAGGAAAATCCTGATATAGAATAAGCATATACATGGCCTCGTTCTTAAACATGTTCTTGTTGTTTGAAAGCCAAAAGTTGTTTACATCGCAATAAAAAGACTCACAAAAGGTAACTGTGTAATAGGGGTAACATGTAACATTAATTTATAGAAACTATTGGAACGCGTAATAGATAAAACAGAGGTTTGGGTATATGCAAAAGAATGGCATTGAGAGAGTATGAGAGAAGCAAGAGTATTAAGGAGAAATGTAAAAGTAAATTTAAAAGTAAATGGAAATTAAGGAAAACTAAATGAAAGTTATAAGGAAATGCAGTAGATAGACGTGGTGGAGAAATAGCTATTAGGATGTCTAAAATTTAATTTTATAATATCATAGATAATAAAAGTTGTAAAAATAATACCAAGGTTGTTAAAATTTGATCGTAGGTCGCATGATCCTACGATCCTATCTATGTAAATCGATCTCAAACATACTAGAATCGTTTATAGGTAAGATCGGGCGAGGATCGTAAGATTGTAAGATCCTAATATTATTACTATTTATTTATTTATTTTTGATTTCTAATCTTCTGTATTAGATTTAGCTAAATGAATATAAACATTAAAATACCATTTTTGAATTGCTTTATTATTAAATGATGTATTCAAGGTGTATTTTTCATATTTTAAAACTATTTGTTGTTAACTAAATGTTTAACCGATGGATGATAAATGTATTTTTCATGTTTTAACATGTTTTTTATAAGATCTTTCGATCCCGGTCTTGCAAGTGAAAAACGTTTATATATGATCTTGATCTTGACAAACTTGAATAATACTAATAATAATTTTTAACTTTAATAACAACAACAAAGAATTCATTAACTTCATAATGATCAATGTTCTCTCTCATGCATCATCGTCTACAAAGAATTCATTAACTTCAACCAAGCCCAGCTTATCTATTGTCCGGTGAAACTAGTACTAGATATCTGTTTTCTCAGTTAATACAAAACTTTGAAGCTTGGATACAGAGTCTCTAGACTCTATTGTTTCTCAATAAAGCAGAAAGAAAAACTATCCCGAAACACAAACTTAACTGTTATATGAACTTCATAACATGCGAGACAAATAATTATGCTTAACACTAGTATGCCAAAATTGGGCAGAACAAGTGCAGCCGTTTTATGCTTGAAACCTGATTGCAAATAATCAGACCACTAAACCCACCAAAGTTGACATTAATCCTGTAAGAAGATTACCTAAACCTCAGACCTCACTTACACATCAAAACTTATACTTACAGATGCCATGGAAACAGTTACTTTCTTATTCAACTTTAAATTTAGAGAATTTCTGCTGTAAATCATGAGCTAAATTCCTACCACCACTGTGCCTTAGCACATTTCCAATCTTTTTATAATGTCCATAGTCAGGCTTTAGACCTTTCTCCATCATTTCATCAAGAATCTTACGAGCAACACCAATATTTCCTTTTTTCTGATGAATCCTCGCAAGAAGCCCATACATCTTATTTGTAGCAGGCATATTCTTCACTTCAATATCCCTTACATATTCATATGCTTTTTCAAACTCTCCAACATCACAATAACCTTTCACAAAAGCAGCATGGGTTGTAAGCCGAGGATTACAACCCAAATGCAGTAACCTCTTTAAGATCTCATTTGCAAATTCCATCTTCCCAGATCTACACAAATTTGCAATGATTCCTTCAAATGTTATCGCATCTGGATCAACGCCATTTTCTTTCATTTCTTTAAGCAAATTCATAGCTTCAGGAAGCTTGTCATGTTTGCATAAACTACCGAGAACGTAGTTGTAGATTTTGGAGTCTGGTTCACAGCCTGCCTTTTGAATTTCAGTAAGGAAAGTGTAAGCTTCGTTTGAATGTCCTGTTCTACATTTTTCACGAACTAGAATGGCGTAGTAATTTAGCTTCTTCTCTGTAACTTCAATCACAAACTTGGCTAAATCGAAAGAGTCGAGAACACAGAGCATATGAATCATGGAAAACACACCAGAGCTACGAACTGAGCCCCCGACTTCATTCAGAATGCGAATTACTAATGAAATTGATTCCATGGCTTTAGACTTACTTGAATCGAGTACAGGCAGAAATCCGAATGCGTTGTCCGTGAGGCAGATTTGTTCTTGTTGAAACAGCATCAACAGATCCTTCATTGTGTCGTAATCAGCTAACCAACCACAGTTATCAACCATCAGACTACAAACATCAGAGCTGCGGTAAAGATCCGAATTATTCTCGCGAACCCATTTGAAAAATTGCAGTCCAGGTACTCTTTCGCAACTCAAAACCCTAAAAATCTCACAAATGGATCTCTTAGAGAGTGTTATACCCAAGGAATCCAACTTAGATCTGCAATCGCCCTTACTACTCGTCACCACATCAATCACTTGAGAAATTATTTGGGGCGACACATCGAGTGGCTTATGCGTGTATATGGGTCTCTTTCTTGTCACGATAGTATGAGTTGTGTCTTGAAATCCAACATTTTGATCAGAAATCAGCCGTTGATCCTCTGACGTAACAGAGAAAAACCGATGAACGGAAAATGGATGATTAGTTGAGGGTGATTTTGAGGATGATAAAGAGGCGGCAGTCGATGAGATGAGTGAATTAGGGTTTGGGGTTTTAAGAGCTATAGGGTTTAAGAAGAACCTGAGGATGAGCAGCCTCTTGGGGTAGGAGCTCGTCATGTCGGAGCAATCGTTATCATTTGATCTTTGCAACCACAGGCCATCTTGTTTAGACACAAGCTTGCGTTTGAAGATCGTTTGTTCCGAAATGTAAATTATTTTATTTTCTTTTTGATATTAGAGAAAATCAACAATGTATTGTGATTTTATTTTCTTGTCTTTCTTTGAAAGTGCTCGACCTATAAATGAAAATGTCATGTTTCTCTATTAAAATAACACAACTGTTTAATGCATTATGATCATAATAGTTACCTCAATATATTTTTAAGAGTGAAATACAATTTCGGTCATTATGGTTGGCACATTTTTGCAATTCAATCCTAGTTTTCCATTTTTTGTCACAAGTGAATCTTATTGAAGGTTTTGATTTCACATCTAGTCTGCCTGTTCTCGTCATATATGGTTCGTTAATGAGTGTCATATGCCCCTCATATTAGAGACATTTTCAACTTTTCGTATACACTTTCTTCAGTATAATGACTTGTCGCTATAAAGAGAGTAATTATGCCTACATATTGCACAATCAGTCCCTAAAAACTATTCACTTTTTCTCCCAATAAAACCCTCCTAGCTTCATCGTCTTCATTCTTACACCATCGACCTGTTTCTTGCAACAAAGAGGGTTTACAAAAATTGGTACAATGATGCACACTACAATGTGGAACTTACAATTTTCAAGCAATGCTTTTGGCATAAATGAAGTTTACAGTAAGTGTTCCTAACATTCTAGTCGATTATTCCTGAGATGAGATTATATCACTAAAGCTTATGTTTGGTTTTTTCAAAGGCTTTTGAGAACTTATTCACAATGTAAATCAACCACTGGGATTTTATCAAAATCTATATATAGAAAATATCATGAGGGTAAAGTGACATTCATTGACAATGTCGACATCAAAGAGTTTTCAATCCACAAGCTCAATGGGATGATCTATGAGATTGGGTATGTGAATTCTGAACCTATGTATTATTATTTTCTTATCCCTGAGGTCTTTTTGAATTATGGTTTGTTACCACTTGGCAACAACCAGGACGTGATGAATCTATCTATGTACGAAAAAAAGTCAAAGAAATACATTTTTACATTGAACATGGGAAAACTAAGCTACAAACATACTTCAAGTCCGCTGTAAAAGTTGTACTCCGTGAAATTGAGGATAAACATTCCCCCGAATACATCAGGAACAAAGCAAATTTAAGAACTGGAGGAAGTAGTAAAAAGTTAAACTTTGACCTTAACATGTCACTAGAAATTCCTGTAGTGATAGATATTGATGAACATGTTAAAAAATCATATGTTGTGGTACTATACAGGTTTACCTAAAAATATTGAAAAGGATCCTCTTGTGAGGAAGGAGTTAGTGGTGAGAAAGGCTTAGCACAAGGATTACAGGATACTCCTGTTCTGAAAGAGGACATATTTCAAAATAATAATCATGTCCTAATGTTTGATCCTGAAGACGTGGACTTCTATACTCCTTTGTTTGATTTGGGAGATAATAGCATACACTATGAGCGAAATCTTCATATTTTAAGGAGATAATTACAAACCTTGCAATAGAAAGTAGAAGGGATCATTACACATAGTTAAAAATGATAAGGTTGGATATGGGTATTGTGGAGGGGTTTGGTGATAGGGTTTACTATTGGTGGGTTATCAAACATAAAAGGAAAGGGTAAGGGTATTTTAGTAAATTGTAGTGACAACACTTACCCTTAGACAATGTTGCAGAACTCGTTAGGCACTACCAAGTCGGTGGACTAGCGAGTAGCGAGTAATTGGTTAGGCGGGGGAGTACTCGGTGAGTACTCGGACTCGGATATATATATATATATATATATATATATATATATATATATATATATATATATATATATATATATATATATATATATATATATATATATATATATATATATAATACAATAATTTTATAAATCTAACTCATTCACACTTTTCTTCAAACACCTCGTAGACATGTTTGTAATGGTTGAATCAAGACAAATGAATTAACCAAGCAGCCCAATCGAATCGATTGAAAAAACAAAGAACAAAGAACATATATATAATGATATATATATATATATATATATATATATATATATATATATATATATATATATATATATATATATATATATATATATATATATATATATATATATATATATATATATATATATATATATATATATATATATATATATATATATATATATATATATATATATATATATATATATATATATATATATATATATATATATGCACAAATCGATTGAATACACGTAGTATTAACAGAAATTCAATTTGGAACTTCAATCAGACTTTAATAAATGGAAGCTCGTGTAACAATCAAACGAACTCGCCGATTTCAATTTGTAATGGAGTGTTGAAGCGATAGGTAACTTTTGATTGCTTGGCATACGTTGGTAACTGGAATCGGTGAAAGCATATGGAGTCTGCAATTAATCAAAATCAAAAACAATCTACTAGAAATTCGTAATCGAGCTTCAATCTGTGGAATTCGTAATCGAGCTTCAATCTATGGAAATCCGTTTAAATCGATAAACATCACGAACCGATTTCAATCTTTTATGCACCGTCGAATTGATTTCAGTCCACCATCGAATTGATTTCAATATTCCGATGGGAACTAGACTTGATTTGAAACTACAATGGTGGCTGTTTTGGTATCCCACATCGGCTGTAACACAAAAGGAATGGTGACTCTTTGGTTATAAATACGATTACGTCCTTCCGCATCTAATCTAAGTTGGAGCGAACTTGGTTTATTTAAACCGGTTTAGTCCAAAATCTAGTGTCTTGGCCTAATTTGCACCGGACTTGGTCTTAATTTGGATCGAGTTTTGGACAAAAATTAGGCCGAGTTTTCCAATTTTGGGCCGATTTTTTCCGATTTGGGCCGAGGTTGACTGAGGCCGAGTTTTTAGGCCTAGTTGGCTAAACTCGCCAAGGACAAGGACCGAGTCCGAGTCCAAGGCCGAGTACTCGGCCGAGTTGGCCGAGTTTTGCAACACTGCCCTTAGATACTACATGTATCCATAGATCTGAGAAAGAAGATGACTGGATGGCAAAAACCCTCGTAGATGACCATAAATGCCTCCCAACCAGGTCTATTAGAAGTTGTACTCAAGGTTTTCTAGCAAAAAAATTATGCAACAAAAAGAAGTAAATTTTAAAGATCCATATTCTTGCTTTGGAGGAGGAACTACAAAAGAAATTCAACGTTCGAATTTCCCAGATGCAGGTTTTCAGGGCAAAGGTTTTAGCATAAAAATGCTTCATGGAGACTATTAAAAACAATATACTTTGTTGAGAGATTATGCTCTAGGGCTTCAAAGAACAAATCTAGACACAACTGTCAAGATAGAGGTTGAAACAAAACCTAACTACAACCAATAGACAAAGAAATTTGAAAGGATTCACATCACTAAAACAGGGTTTCATAGTTGGAAGAAGGGATTTCCTAGGTTTGAATGAGGCATTTTTCAAGAGGCCTTACCCTAATCAAATACTGACAGTCGTTAGGCTTGATGGTAATAATGGCATCTACCCAATGACATCTGTCATTGTTAAAGATGAAACCAGAATTTATTGAAGTTCGTTCCTAGAGTGCTTAGGGGAAGACTTGGAACTTGTCACAAAACTTGCCAGAAACTCCAATTTCACCTTCATTATTGATAGGCAGAAGTAAGTTCATCCCAAAATACTTTCTATTTTTTTTTTTGTCTCCTTGAAGTTGCTTAAATTGACTTTATTTTTATATAGGGTTTAATTCTAGCTCTAGCCAAAGTGTTTCCTGTGTAGTTTAAATATTTGATATGCAAAGAATAATGCATTCATTAACCCAAGTTTATTAATCAGATAGAACAAAATCTGATATAATGTTGAACAATTTGTGTGAGGTTTTCAGTTTGAAAATACACGGTAGGGACTGGAAAATCATTTTAGTTGTGGAGTACATTAGTAAATACCTAATGAAAATGATAGTGACAGTTTAAAGGATGATTGAAAATAGTGAGGGTGTTTTTACACCAACATCCCAGACTATGCTTGGAAAAATCAAAGTCGATGCTACTAGTTGCACTAGTATCTACAATGGTAATGGGAAATATCAAGTTAGTGGTGAATATCGGGAACAAATTGTGGTGAAATTTAATGACAATCCATGCACATGTAGGAAATAGGACATCACAGGAATTCCCCGTAAACATGTAGTCTGTGCTTTATGGGATATGTTTGAACATTCAGAAGGAATGTGTTAGCTAAAAGACTAGCTTGACACATGTCACAAACTAGAAACACGAAAGAAAATGTATCCATACACTATTTGATCCAATTGATGGCAGGGAGATGTAGGCCAATTCAGATTGTCCAACCACTATAACTGCTCCTAAGGACCATAGACATGTATAACAATGGTATTGAATAAGTATTTTCATTTAACTGTCAGCTCTGTTATTAGCATGATAGTATCCTTATATGCAAAGTTTGGAGGCCAAAATGAAGAGAAAGAGGGGATCATATAAGGAGGTGCCATCAAGCTAGGGAGTAAGCTTATGAGAAAATACATAAGTGTGACATGCAGCAAGTTCAATAATAGTGGTCACAAATCCAGGATTTGTAAAGTTCAAGGAGGACCAATTGATGGAGCTGGAGGATCAAGATTAAAAGGGGGTAGTGGGTCTGGTGTGTGATTTCGTTTGTAAGTGTAACACCAGTGTTTTAGGCCTAGAAAGTTATGGGTTTCAATCAATAAAATAAATTTTATTTTAGATAAATAAATAAAAATAAATCTAAAATTTTATATCATGACAATAATTATAGCTTAAAGAGCCAAAATAAAGTTTAAATGAATGACTTAAGATTTTGAAACCTATTTTGAACCAAAAAATCAATTGTCAATTTTGCCAAACCTGGTATAACAAGATCTGACATGTCTAGGATAAGTGTGAAAGAATTTATAGAGAGGAGTTGAAGTGAAACGTGGATCATGTTAGACATTCCAAATAAGCAACAAAAGGGCTTAATTGTAAAGATTTTAGTGAGAATGACAGTTTTCGCCAAATTACCAAAATAAGGGTCATGGTTGACTTAGTCAATGACCTGTATGAAAATGAAATGTATTTTTGGGCCAAAAGTATTAAGATTGAAACTTCCACTAAAGGGATAGTCTTTTTGGGTGTTGGTTATAAGCGGATCAAACTGTAAGACCCTAATCCCGGGAAGTTTAAGTTTCGAGTGTTAAATAGTAAAAGTTCACAGATTAAAGAAGCAAAGTATGGAAGTTAGCTGGAAAAAGCCATTAGCGCCGCTAATGTGTATATTAGCGACGCTAATATACCTATTAGCGACTAGCGACACTAACGTCTGGCTTGGTTAGTGGGTTTGCACGATCGCCGTTAGCGACGCTAACTTTAGGGTTAGCGACGCTAACTGCTGAAAATGGGCCAACACCTTAGATTTTCATGCGTGGGCCGTATTTAAAGGTGTTATAACCCTAGGGCAGCCGTATTTTCGTGTTTTCAGCCCCTAAAACGCCATTTTGCGCTCTCTAGACTTATTGGTTGAGAATTTGGTGTTTTTAGCCTCTTTGGATAGATTTTTGAAGCCTTGATGATGCTAGAAGGATGGTGGTGATACTACAAGTTGTTTCTCTTGAGTGAAGCTTCAAAGATCTGCATTTTTCCTGGACCATTGTGAGTGAAGTTCTCACATTTATGCATTTTTATAGTTCTTCTTAGGGTAAATTGCATAAAAGTCACTAACTTTTCCAATTTTCTCGATTTTGACACTGTATTTTTAGTTTTTGCAATTAAGTCATTATGTTTTCAGAAAATTGCAATTAAGTCATTATGTTTTCCAAAAAGTTGCGAAAATGACCATATGACAGGATGGCAACAGGTTACCAGGTCATATGGTCAAATTTACAATTTTTCAGAAAACATAATGACTTAATAGCAAAAATAAAACATAGTGTCAAAATCGAAAAATCTGGAAAAGTTAGCGAATTTTATGCAATTTATATAACTTAATCACTTTACATGCCCATACGTGTCCAAAAAAATAAATTTGTTGTTACCTTGTTTTTCCATTTAAAATAATCAAATTTATTGTCCTAAAAATGGAATTTCAAAAAGATTTAGGATAGATGCATACGAATAACAACTAACTTACATGCCCTCAGTGTGAATATCCTATTGGGTAATTGGTTATGTAAACAATGACTTTATATGATGGGTTATAAAAATCTATATTGATGTTCGTTCATTGATTTATATAAATGTACAAAAATAAAATAGAATTTTACAATGATACAAAAGCAAAACTTGGTTATTATTTAATAAAATTATTTTAATGTTTTCATGTGAATCTTCAGCAACAATATTGGCCGTGGAATTGCCATATTATCGTTCCAAAACATAATACAATTATAAATTACCTAATACAACAAATTAGGTAAAAATAAAACTTAAATGGTTAAACATTTACAAAGATAGTTTAAGCTAAGTAGATAAAAATTTCAATATATTTTTACCATTTTTTCAATCGAGTCCATTAACTTTCTTATTGAAAAAAATATATTTGGCAATACAACCTGTCAAACTAGTAGCATTTGCATACTCGAAGATATAAAATGTATAATTTTAATCACTAGATTTTTTGAAAGACTTAATCGCTAAAAATTGTGAAAATAGACAAAATAAAGAAAGGCGTCGTCTTATTCGAAATTAAAGTACTTGTTTTTAATAAAACAAAAAATGTATACTCATTTTCAATAAAAAAACTTAATTTCAATGAAACAAAAAGTATTAAGAGTTTAAACTATAATTTTTTTTAAGTAAAAGAAGGTTTCGTATGCATTTATCCTAAATCTTTTTGAAATTCCACTTTTAGGACAATAAATTTGAGTATTTTAAATGGAAAAACAAGGTAACAACAAATTTAATTTTTTGGACACGTATGAGGCATGTAAAGTGATTAAGTTATATAAATTATATAGCGTAAATTGCATAAAATTCGCTAACTTTTCGAGATTTTTCGATTTTGACACTATGTTTTATTTTTGCTATTAAGTCATTATGTTTTCTAAAAAACTGCAAATTTGACCATATGACCTGGTAACCTGTTGCCATCCTGTCATATGGTCATTTTCGCAACTTTTTGGAAAACATAATGACTTAATTGCAATTTTCTGAAAACATAATGACATAATTGCAAAAACTAAAAATACAGTGTCAAAATCGAGAAAATTAGAAAAGTTAGTGACTTTTATGCAATTTACCCTTCTTCTTATGATGTAAGTGAGTTTTATGGATTTAAATGATGTAATGGTCCCTTTTGGTGATTGTCCATGTTTGAGAATAGTAGGTCCAAAACTGCCATTGGAGCGAGCTTTGAGAGATTTGGAGTAAATTTTGGAAGAATACAACAGTCGACTTGAAATGTAATAGCCAAGGAGAAACGTGGGGAATGCAAGTTGGAGTTTTCTGATTGTAACCCTACTTATGGACTGGGGCTAATAATGAACGTGAAGGAAGAATTGTTGTGAATTTTTGTTTGGAGTGGTTACCGGTGGTGTTGGTGTTGAATGGTGGATGGAGTTTTTTTAATTATCTAAATAATATCTTAAAAGAAAAATAAAAAAGAAATTAAAAAAAGCATTTTAGTCTTCTTACATGGCCAATGGAACATCAGTGGAAACTTTTGGTAACCACAAGGACCACAACTATGAAAAAAAAACTTGGACCAAAACTGAAAAATCATGTAAACCACAAGCACCAAACCTATAGTTTACTCTCTCTCCTGTCTTATATATATATATATATATATATATATATATATATATATATATATATATATATATATATATATATATATATATATATATATATATATATATATATATATATATATATATATATATATATATATATATATATATATATATATATATATATCGAGTTTTTTAGGCCCTTAGAACACCAGAAAAAAAACATTAGGGTCCATTTAAAGCAAAACTTATAGTTCATAGGACTTTTAAGTTGTATTTGTTTCAGACTACAAAAGGTAAAGGGGACTTGCGTAGCAGGTAATATTGAGTATAAACCCTTAGACCATCCCCAATGGGATTCAATGGGGAGTTTAATGGATGATGTGACCATTTAATGAGTTAAACCCACCATTGTGGGAGGGGTTCAATGAGAGGGAGTTGTATCACCATTGAACGGTGGTATGAGAAATTCATTTCCTTTTACATTTAAATTTCATTTAAAGTATAGTTTAATGAAGTGTAGAGTTTAATATGTAAAATAAAATAGTAAGTGGAAAGATGATGTGTCAATCTTTTAAACTCATAAGACTTTAATGGATTAGAGATGGCCTTAGAGCACCAAAAAAGAAGAAGATATTAGTGACCATTTAAACAAAGACTGAATAGTTCATAAGGTTACGATGATATTTCCTCAAATGCAAACAATGCGTAAAAAGTGATTTTAAATGTATTTGTCATCCCTTTATTATTGTTGCGAGTGTTAGTGTTAGTGATAAAAAATGTTAAAAATGTTAAAATCAAGGATCAAAGTTGTAAGTCACTCAAATATGAAAGATTAGGAGCAAATAGCAATGCATTTTGACAAGGAACTTTACAACAAAATTTAACGGAGTTGAGCGCATGGAGCAAGACAAAATAAATTCAAGCTTAAACAACAATACCGAAACAAAAAAGTTTGATGTAAAATTGCAAATTTCCATATACCACAGGGACTATTCTTCTAATTTACTCTATTTTAATTATCAAATAACCAGTAAACGGTGACCACGTGTTTCCAATGAAAACCGCGCCGCCCATTCAGCTTACGCTGTATGCCTCCCACAATATTAGACCACATGTTCAACTTGACTCCTTCCTCCCACATTGCCCTAAAATTCTCTTTCGATACATAAAAAGCACCTCTATTCTTCCCCCTTTCGAAACCCTCTTGCAGTCGCTCTCTCTCCGTCTCCCTTTCTCTCACGTCTTTACGAAATCTACAATCGGCGATTCGATCTAAACTGATTGATGGCGTCGTTCGCGGAGGCTCCAGCCGGAAACGCCACCGCTGGCGAGAAGATCTTCAAGACTAAATGCGCTCAATGTCACACCGTCGAGAAAGGCGCCGGCCACAAACAAGGTTCACTCTCCTTTCTATACGTTGTTTAGATCTGATGATTTACGAATCGTATTGTAAGGTGAAGAATAATTATGTTATGAATCGGTACACGTTAATGTTTTTTTTCCTTTCTGAAATGGATGATTCTATTCGTTTATAATTAAGCGTGATTTGCTATCGTCTCTGTTAGATCGGATAGCAACTTTGTTATATGCGTTGTTTCGTTTGCGTTCGGTACATCGCTGATGGTGGTCTGGTTTATACGCTGATCCGGATATTGTTTGATTTTGTAATTGAAAGGCAAAAATAAGTTTTATTCGTTCTATTCTAGTACAATAGGTTGTAATTTATGTATGATTAGACGTGTCAGTTCTCGTTGACAGATCTAGGGTTCTTTCAGACGGGATCGGTTTTGATGATAAATTATTTCAGATGACATCTAGTAATATCCATGTAATGAGTGAAATAACAAAAGCACAAAAGCTTTTGAGTTTAAGAATTTAATAATTTCTTCTAAACTGTATGGATATAGATTATTTTGACAATTTATATCCAACAATCATGTTATCTCATTTCTTTTTCTTCCACCTTGCGGGCATGACATAATTTGAGATTGGTGATTATGCAGGACCCAATCTTAATGGACTATTTGGAAGGCAGTCTGGAACGACTGCTGGATACTCTTATTCTGCTGCTAACAAATCCAAGGCGGTTACATGGGAGGAAAATACATTGTATGACTACCTGCTCAACCCCAAGAAGGTATCATCTTTTAACCACTTCTGTTTTAACATTTATGATTTAGAGAACTTGTTACATCATCTTAAAGAAGAAATGAAACTAAGAAGAAAGGAAGTATGTTGTTATTTCTGTTTTTGATGATAAATATTTGTTTTATGCAGTACATCCCTGGAACAAAGATGGTTTTCCCAGGACTGAAAAAGCCACAAGAGCGTGCAGATCTTATTGCATACCTCAAGTCTTCAACCGCTTAAATACTTTCTTTTTGAAGTTTTCTTGATGATTTGAGGTTATAAGGGGATTAATTTGGATTTTATCTTTTCCGTGAATAAGGGGAGAGGACATGTATCATCTTTCATTGCTCCTTAAATTTTGAGCACTGCTTTATTCAATTGGCAAGAGATTGCCTTATTCATCATCATTTTATATAATGTTTGTTAAGTCACCTTAGTTCTGCTTATTGGCTTTTGATCTTTACTATGCTCAGTAATAGCATTTTTTATGACTAGTTAAACGCTTGTTTATGTAACCAAGTTGCATAATCTGATAAAGTTTTAACATTTTTGAATAACTTTTTAAAAAAACTGAAAAATTGTTGCACAAATAAACATATTTAAGCATTGACTGAATCATAATGTGACTGCTTTTTAGTTACAATGTTGCATGTTCTGGTCATAGAGTGAAACAATGAAACATTATTGTTGATATTAATAAGAACCGCTGGAACGGAGCTGTGAATTTCCATACTCTGCTAGTCATAGAACGACAAGAAAAACTAGAGTTATATAAATTGCTAAAAGAGTAAATTACAATAATGGTCCATGTGGTTTGCATGAAATTGCAATAATCGACCAACTTTTGAAAAAACCTCGAAAATGGTCCAAATGTTTCGATTTCCTTTCAATAATGGTCAAAAGGTCAAGTTAAAAGACAATTTTACCATTTTTAATTTCTTTTTCATTTTTATTTAATTGTATGATTATTAAATGAATTAAAAAAAAAACAATTCCAACCCCACCCATCTCCTCCCCCCCACCCCAACACCTCTCTCACTCCGCTCGTCTCTCTCTCTCTCTCTCTCTCTCTCTCTCTCTCTCTCTCTCTCTTAGATAAGAACAACCTACTTATCTCTCTTCGGGTTTGATCCCGTCTTCTGCATTTTTCTTATGGTTTGGTCAAATTTAATCTGTGGCGATTGGAGGCTGATGCATTTTGGTTCCTTGGGGTCTGGCTTATGGTTTTTTGGTGGTTCTGGACAAAAATTCCCTTGCTTCATATTGGGGTATGATGCTATTCAGTGCTTTTGAAGCTCAATCAGGTGCTGCGTTGCTTTTCTGGTCTCTATCATTCTGGTTCTGTCGCTTGCTGGAGGTTATGGTCGATTTTGCCCTTGGGCTAGTTAGGGCCCGGTTGCTGGTGCAGTTTAGATTCGGCTGTTCTGTCGTTTGTTGGTCCTTTTTGGAGCTTGGCTTCCGCACTCTAGATAGTTCTGGACGAGATTGCCTTGGTCATTTTGGAGTTTGTTCTTCGCGGTGTAGAGAATGCTCAAGGTTTTCGATTGGGGATGCGTAATTTTAGTGATTTGAGGACTCTTGGTCTGTTCTAAGTCTGGATGTCTGGTAGTTGCTCCTGATTGGAGCTGCTGATGTTGTCTCTCTTGTTGGTAGCATAGTTGGTTGTTATTTTGGTTTTTTGTCTTGGTTGGTCTTTTGCTTGTTGTACTCTGTTCTGCTCCAGCTTCCCGCTGGAGCATTTCGTTTTGTTATTAATGAAGTTTTGCCTTGCTGTTCAAAAATAAAAATCTAAATTCACGCAAAGTTTATGTCAATTACATGAATCCCATATAAAAACAAGACGTGAACAATGAGGATGCTCAAGTTCAGTCTGGTTAGATGCAGGGGGCCGATGACAAATCAGAGGCCGCCGACGCCGGCGTTACCGATGCTCTAAAGATTCTCAGCAGCAGCTTTAAATGCTCTTTCTGTTTAGATCCCTGCTCTGTTCCTGTAATGGTCTTTAACATGAATTAATCCATATGTTTATAAAGTTATTGAAATAGGTTTAGATCCATGCTCTGTTCCTGTAATGGTCTTTAACATGAATTGATTAAACCTCAAAACAAGTTTCGCATCTTGGAATAAATTTGATTCAACTTTCAAGTTCTTATTTTGTTAACAGAGAAGTCGAGTGGAATCGAGCTTTTAACTTTTCTTCTAATTTGGACTTCTTGACTTCTTGCATTCAGAAAACCAACGGTATGGGTTTAAGTGTATTTCACCTGCTGGAAAAATTCTTACCTGGAGAGAGAGAGAGAGGGGTGGGGGTGGGGTGGGGTGGGGTATTTTTCTTTTTTTTAATTACTAAAATAAATAAAACATTTAAATAAAAATCAAAAAGAAATTAAAAAAGGGTAAAATAGTCTTTTTACTTATTTTTACAAACCACATGGACCATTATTGAAAGTTAATCTTTAAATTGGACCATTTTCGTGGCTTTTTAAAAAGTTGGTCGATTATTGCAATTTCATGCAAACCACATGGACCATTATTGTAATTTACTCTTGCTAAAAAACCGAAAGTATCTAACATTGAGTTTAGTTGCGGAAAAATGGCCTGTTTTTCGGAAAAATGTTTCAAGAAAATTGAGAATTTTGAAAACGCGTTTGGATAGACAATTTTTCTAAAGCTTTTCAGAAAATGAAAAAATATCATTTTTCCAAAATTACAAGTACAAATGGAAATTGATAGAAAATATATATCTAACAAAAACTGGAAAATCAAAATTGATAGAGAATATAGTTTTCTATTTTTTTCAAAATAGAAAATGAAAATTGAATTGGTTTTATTTAATCGAGTTTTTCTAAATTCTTAATTGAAAACTGAAAATGAAGACTCATTTTATTTTTCTAAAAATGAAAAATAGAAAACAGAAAACAATTTTCCACAACTAAATGCAACGTAAGCTTTTCAAAGTCATGATGTTAGTGGTTTTTCGTAAGAGTTGTACATTTTGGTTTGTGGGTTTTTGATTTGTATTGATTGGTGTAATTAGAACTTCAAATATTTTAATTTTTTTTTAAAAAGTCAATGCTAACTTTTAAAATTGGAAACACTTGAAACATGTTAAAATTTTGGATTATTTTGAGGTACTACAAAGTTATTGACCTCACTACGGATTTGTTTTTTAAATAGTGGTATGCTGTTTGTGCCATTAATTTCCATCTTGTATTGCAAAATTGTATATCTCACAGCAAATTAATATTTGGAACAAACTAATTTAACTTTTATTATAGAACATATAATTTTAGATTGAACTTTCAATGTTAATGAAATCTTTTTACGTTTATAAAAAATGATTTTTTTTACGTAGTCTGAAGACTTTTAAAAAACAAACGACTTTTTTCTTGCATACTGCAGACATTTAGTCAATATTTTCTTCTACAGATGTGGTCCACATACTACAGATATTTTATTTCATAAAAAGCAAACAACACATTAGATTCTTACAAGATTAATTGACATCTATCATGTCAATTGGTATGTTTAATTCTTTACATGCTCGTCTCTTCTTGTGACAGGTTTATCATGTGATACCTGATCCAAGACTCGCATGTATCACGAACATTAACCGACGTGTTTGACTTTTGCACTTCCAACATCGAAAAATTATTAGTTCACGTGTGTGTTTCAATATGGATAAACTGTGATTTACATTAAATATAAAATTTTGTTTTGTTGAGTTAAAACATTTTAACTTATTATTCTTGGCAAAAGAACATTTAAACCATTCTAAATTCATTTATAAAACTATTTTATAATTTGCCAATTAAAATTTTCAAATGTCATTTGTTAGCTCATTAACAAATATTGTGCTTTAATTTTATTTAAAATTTCCTAATTCCTATGCGTTTCTCGGATAACATGACAATTCTAGGGACAAAACAACCAAACTGTGTTGTGTAGGCTCCCACTGAAATCACCATCTTCGATATGATACTTGGAAGGACATCCGCCAAGACTTTAATCTCCATGACTCTCGTTTGGTTGCCTAAGGTAATCATTTCTATAATATATTTTTTCTGATATATTTTCCTACTCATTTCTATTCTATTATACAATCACAAATGGAAAAAAAGTACATTACATTGAAAATTAAAGCGATACACAGTGCGTACAAACTTACAAAAATCAAACAACCAAAACATCACAAACGTAGGTATAATGGTGACAATGTGTTACCAGATCCATACATAAGAAAAAACCTACACTTTTCTTGATAGCAACAACGGTCACAAAAAGTTAAATATGTTGCATTAGCATCTGCATCAACAACACCGACATTTCTCGACAACATCAACTATTGCTAAGAGTCATATTGTCACATTAGTCTAAGCTTCATCAACAAGATCAATAACAATACCTTTCTTGACTAAAGAAACTATAAAAAAAGGTCCAAACTATTGCATCAACACGGTTTGTTAAAAATAATGCTTTTAAGCGATGTTTTGATTACGATCAATTCCATACAATCTGATACTCAATGTTATCTTTGTTTATATGCTTCTATATCATTAAAATCAATTTTAACAATATAAGCATATAAATACATTATATATTATTATTTGTATGATTTCCATGTCAAAAACCATCCAAACAATTATTAACTAATGAATCAAAACATCTAGGAAACTGATGTGTTTTCAAACATACATATAAAATACCCAGAAACAGCACCAAAAACTTGGTGTGTTCCGAGCGTATATATGATATTAGCAATTGGTTTTCACATTAGTTTTACATTTCTGAACAGGGAAATACCATGTATGAATAGAACAACACAATTAGGCAAGTGTACCTAATCGGTTGTAGTATAGTAATGGTAAATCCGGGTTGTCGAACCCAAGGGAAAACGGATATTTTTAAGTTAAGAAAATCAATTATTAATTAACAATTATTCAAGCAAACATTAATTAAAAAAAGGGGGGGGGGTTTGAGAGAATGCATTGACTCGTGTCAAGAGACAACGCAAAAGTTTATTAGAATCGGAAAATATAAATAATAATTACAAAACATAAAAAGTAAACATTTATACTTAGATTCGATTCAACCATCTAGTTATGTTTGATATGATATTAGTGCAATGGATATTGAAAGTTAAATATCGATTTCTAGAGTGATTAGATGTTTTGGTCCAACTACCTAATCTTATGATTATAAGGTCATTAATGGCAATGGTCATGCTATTACATATTCCAAATAATCATGTATTGGTTCGTATCATACAAGATTCATTCGAGTTTTTGATCTCAATGGTCATGAAAATCAAAATGGTTTGTACAGATTGGTCCTCTAGTACAAACTTGCCATACACATATAAGTTTCTACCTTCGTGACTTAACCCTAGGATTTGGTCCATCACTAGTCATATCTGTCTAATGGTCATAGCACAGTTATGATAAAAGTCATATAGTCAGATTGGTCCTCTAGACTAAAATAACTCAGCAATAAGTCCAAAAGGAAGGTACCTTAACATATACGATAGTCAAATGAATTATGCAAGATAAAATATAAAACGTTCAATATCCGATAAATAACAATCAAATCATAACTAGATAGTATTCAAATCTAAGTAATGAATAATGCAGATAAAAAATATAACATGATCTGAAGAATACGGCCTAGGAAATCATAGTAGAATGCTAAACATATATAAAGCAAACCGAATGAAGTCCCGACCGAACATTCTTCAAGCTCTCGATTCCATCCGCACCGTACCAGTAGGCAAACTGCCAAATTTGATGTTGTGGTTCTGAGGTATAGGTGCAGGTGTTTATGTGATTGTGTTCAAAACAACAAGAGAAAGCCTCAATTTATAGTCCTGGCCAGAGGAGATCGCGTCGCGATGTGAAGCGAAGTGCTCTTTTGAGCTGGCCACTATCCTGACTCAGTGGACTGTAGTTGGTGGGTCGGGTCGCGATCCTAGAGGTGATCGGGTCGCGATCTCATCGGGTCGCGATTTGTAGCCTTTTTCGCGATTGTTATGTCAGCAGCTTGTCACGCGAACATCACTTGGATCGCGTCGCGACCCTATAGGGGATCGCGTCGCGATCTTAGCTGTTCCTGCCATTGTCTTCTTTTGTTCACAATAAGGCTCGTATTCAGCTCCTTCTTTATTCGCAAAGCCATTTTTCCTGTGTTTTGGTAATTTAAACGTATAAGTACCTTTTATCTTGATATCATACCAAAAACACGTGTTTAGGCACTTGATATTGCCCGAAATTTATGTATAAATGAGGCAATATCAAAATACCCTACACTTGGACTTTGCTTGTCCTCAAGCAAACTGCAATTTAAAACCAAGCCGAGAAACTTGATGTCTAAACAACTTTCCCTACGCTATCACAGATCTAGCGTTTATTACCGATGTTAAGAATAATGAATTAAGAATAAACATAGTAGATTATACCTAGCCCTATGTACATATTTCTAACTTTTCAAAACTTTACATAAACTCTCTTTCTATAAACGACAAGTCTTTAGATTGATAAATACTCATTTTTACATAACATCGAATACACCCTTTAAAGATTCTTCCACCTCAAAACTTTTTTTGTCAAATTTCCCATATTTAAATTAAAAATCATGCTGGACTAAATTTATCAAGTTTAGTTATTATTTCCATTTTCCGCACCTTTGAAACTCGAGACTTTCGATGGAACTCTTGATTACAAATTTTCGACTCAAGACTGTACAGAGTCTACTAATTCAAATTCCAAAGGCCACTAAGGAAATTCCATGACTTTCGATGACACCCATGTAGCGAGCTTTCTACAATATTATCCCAAACCAGTTGGTTTTAGGTAATAAGGTGCATAAATGCCCGAAGGCCACCCATTTTATGTCTACTTGCTCGAATGTCAAAGGCCACTGATTGAATTTTCCTTTCTGAGTCTCAATCTTATGGTATAACATTACTTGATATTTGCTTTTTAGCACATCAAATTTCTTGAGAATTTTTCTCATTTTAAGTTCATTTAACGAGGCTTATTTTCCTCAATATAGTAACAACATATAATTCGTGCATTTTGCAAGTAGGAAAACTGACTCAATCTGTTTTGGCAAAAACTCAGTTTTTAACAACTGATAAATTTTCAACGGGTCTATTTCATTTTTTATGCAAAACATTTTGTAACTACCAAGCTGAAAACTTGTCCTCTATAGAACTAAATTTTATATAAAACAATGAAAAACTAAAAATACATACATAAAATTAAATGTAACCTACGACTTTATTTTCAAAACATTTTTCTTAACAATTTTCTTTTTAGCGTTCAATTTTGGAATAGATGTTTAAGATAAAAAATTTAAATTGGCTCAGTTAATTATTGCAGTATGACGCTCTTACCCTACTCTTATTTTATACAATAATTTTATTGTATAAATAATTCAAAACAGTAAAGGGAGCTAAATGGAACAGACTCCCCTTGGGTACCGGTCGACGTCATATATGAGGCTCTTTCCACAGAAAAGAATTCGTTGAATATGCTGCCAGCATTGGATCTTAGCAAATCTGCATACACATCACTCAGACAAATATTATTCACACACAAATAAACACATAAAAATTAAATAAAAAAAAGAAAAATTAAATAAGTAAAAGTAATAACAATAAAAGAAAAATATCACTCATTTTATGCTCCCTGAAGTTTCAAATCCGTGGCTACTGGGTTGCGGTTGTGGTGTGTTATCCTAGCTGTACGACTTTTGACCGTCGTCAGTATCGCTGCCTCCACTGTAAAGAAGCGTCCCCCTTCTCAGTAGTGGCTGATTTTTAGCTTGAAAAACCATGTATCATTATGCACGACCAGCTTCTGCCTCAGGTGTTTACGCGTCATGCACGTTTACGTGTCGCGTAATTTGAAGTTGTCTCTTTCTCAACGTGATCCGGATTGTCGACGTCACGTTACGTGAGCATAAAGGACTTCAAAGTTTTGTCACTTCATTTTTCCCAAAATATTCACCCCACACTTAAAATATGCTTAAGGTGTGCAAATATCCATTTTATGATTAGTGATAATCAAAACAATAAAAATACATAATACACAAAAAACAAATTTACAATCACACAAATATTAATTAATAATTTAATTTTCTATACAAAAAAAAAAATAAAACCGAATTCCTCGGCAACGGCGCCAAAAACTTGATGTGTTTTCAAAATACATATAAAATACGCTCGTAACACACCAAGTTTTTGGTGCCGTTTCTGGGTATTTTATATGTATGTTTGAAAACACATCAAGTTTTTGCCAAAAACTTGATGTGTTTTCAAACATACATATAAAATACCCAGAAACGGCACCAAAAACTTGGTGTGTTACGAGCGTATATATGATATTAGCAATTGGTTTTCACATTAGTTTTACATTTCTGAACAGGGAAATACCATGTATGAATATAACAAGACAATTAGGCAAGTGTACCTAATCGGTTGTAGTATAGTAATGGTAAATCCGGGTTGTCGAACCCAAGGGAAAACATATATTTTTAAGTTAAGAAAATCAATTATTAATTAACAATTATTCAAGCAAATAGTAATTAAAGAAGGGGGGGGGGGTTGAGAGAATGCATTGACTCGTGTCAAGAGACAACGCAAAAGTTTATTAGAATCGGAAAATATAAATAATAATTACAAAACATAAAAAGTAAACATTTATACTTAGATTCGATTCAACCATCTAGTTATGTTTGATATGATATTAGTGCAATGGATATTGAAAGTTAAATATCGATTTCTAGAGTGATTAGATGTTTTGGTCCAACTACCTAATCTTATGATTATAAGGTCATTAATGGCAATGGTCATGCTATTACATATTCCAAATAATCATGTATTGGTTCGTATCATACAAGATTTATTCGAGTTTTTGATCTCAATGGTCATGAAAATCAAAATAGTTTGTACAGATTGGTCCTCTAGTATAAACTTGCCATACACATATAAGTTTCTACCTTCGTGACTTAACCCTAGGATTTGGTCCATCACTAGTCATATCTGTCTAATGGTCATAACACAGTTATGATAAAAGTCATATAGTCAGATTGGTCCTCTAGACTAAAATAACTCAGCAATAAGTCCAAAAGGAAGGTACCTTAACATATACGATAGTCAAATGAATTATGCAAGATAAAATATAAAACGTTCAATATCCGATAAATAACAATCAAATCATAACTAGATAATATTCAAATCTAAGTAATGAATAATGCAGATAACAAATATAACATGATCTGAAGAATACGGCCAAGGAAATCATAGTAGAATGCTAAACATATATAAAGCAAACCGAATGAAGTCCCGGCCGAACATTCTTCAAGCTCTCGATTCCATCCGCACCGTACCAGTAGGCAAACTGCCGAATTTGATGTTGTGGTTCTGAGGTATAGGTGCAGGTGTTTATGTGATTGTGTTCAAAACAACAAGAGAAAGCCTCAATTTATAGTCCTGGCCAGAGGAGATCGCGTCGCGATCATACAGAGGATCGCGTCGCGATGTGAAGCGAAGTGCTCTTTTGAGCTGGCCACTATCCCGACTCAGTGGACTGTAGTTGGTGGGTCGGGTCGCGATCCTAGAGGTGATCGGGTCGCGATCTCATCGGGTCGCGATTTGTAGCCTTTTTCGCGATTGTTATGTCAGCAGCTTGTCACGCAAACATCACTTGGATCGCGTCGCGACCCTATAGGGGATCGCGTCGCAATCTTAGCTGTTCATGCCATTGTCTTCTTTTGTTCACAATAAGGCTCGTATTCAGCTCCTTCTTTATTCGCAAAGCCATTTTTCCTGTGTTTTGGTAATTTAAACTAAAAGTCAAACTCGTTGAATAATATACACTAAAAATGATATTGCCCGAAATTTATGTATAAATGAGGCAATATCAGAAACAAACTAAAAGTCAAACTCGTTGAATAATATACACTAAAAATTGCCCGAAATTTATGTATAAATGAGGCACTTGATATTGCCCGAAATTTATGTATAAATGAGGCAATATCAGAAACAAACTAAAAGTCAAACTCGTTGAATAATATACACTAAAAATGAATTTTGTCCTTTTGTTTAAAAACATTTTAAAAATTGATGTGTATCTATCATACACACAATCTCTATTGTGTGTGTATAAGATCATACCACATCAGTGTTAAGCAAAATCGATTTATTGGTGTGCAATAAAACATGAACACAAAGCTTTGATACCACCTTTTGGATCATGATGGTTATTCAAAATCTAAAAAAACAACCGAAGCATTTAATCAAAACATCATGATCTAGCCTCATATATATGTTCATGAGTACAAGCAACACATAATCAAACTAAAAAAGGGTTTATGTGTGTATTCGTTTAGCAGACCAAGAAGCAAACACAAGAGGACCCAAAGTAGAATCCCTCAATATCTGTCGCACCGAAAGTAGTAATATAAGCAAGAACACCTTCTTCCTTTTTATCTTTTGCGATTTTGTGAGGAACAAGAAGACAAAAACCCTTGATTGTGGTGGCTAAGGTTTCCGTAAATACGAGGAAGAGGGAAAAAAGTTCCATGGCTACCAAGGATTGTAAAAAGGAGGCACTATAAGAAGACCAAAACCCTTGCTTGTGGTGACCAGGGTTTTCAAAAATACGAGGAAGAGGAAAAAAATCCATGGCTATCAAGGGTCGTAAAAAGGAGGCACCAAAAGGGTTTCCTTATATATGCAAACTCTAATGCCAAACTTGCTCATCAAGCAAAACTCTCAAATAAGACAAACTTTGATGTTAGACTCGCCCACCAAGAAATCGTTTTAATTAATGAGATATATATATATATATATATATATATATATATATATATATATATATATATATATATATATATATATATATATATATATATATATATATATATATATATATATGATTAAATAGATAAGTATCTAGTTATAATTAAATATGCTTAATTGCAAATTAGGCCCCTCTTATTTATAATTTCTAAATAAGTCATCAACTATTGATGAACAATAAATCGGTCTGTATTTAATTATTTCTTGCTTTTGTATTGAGCTATGTGTATAACACAATAGGCCCATGTATTTATTAGTTGTGTCATTAACTTTTTATGTTTCTTGGCATATGTCCAACATTTAATACTTGATATACTTAAGGTTCCAACTTTTGTAATCTTGGATAAGGTTATGTCAAAACCCTTTTTATATTGAATTTGAAACTAAGAAACAATTAGTTTTTTCATGAAAGACAAATCTGGGATCAACCAAGAACTTGAAACACAAAGTTGAAAATATTGGAAATAAAACTAAGCTGATCGACCAGTCTTGGCAAAAAACCAAACATATGTTGGTTGATTGACCTGTCAAGTCTCGACTTGCTAGATCTGCTGGCCATACCAATCTGTTTTCAATTTGTTTTGGCACTGTATGTTCTTTTGTCATTTTGGCCAAAGGGTTTTTTATACTGAAATATTTTTATATAAGAGTTAGAAAAAAACTAGAATATGGTATGTTATTATCTCAATAAATTATATTAATTAGTTAGCTGTTGTTTGTTGAATTTAGAACCTATATGTTGTTTACATAAAATTCTAGTTGTGCAACCTAGTGTGAGTTCATAAATGTTTCTGAGCACACATCCATACAAAAAAAAAATTCAAGTGGTTTGAACTATGTCCTAATATAGGTACTATATATATATATATATATATATATATATATATATATATATATATATATATATATATATATATATATATATATATATATATATATATATATATATATATATATATATATATATATATATATATATATATATATATATATATATATATATATATATATATATATATATATATATATATATTTAATGCTATTATGGTCATATTGCTTATTTTGTTGTTTATTTTGTTGTCTTATTAGTTTCCATGACTAGGGTGTTGACTATGGACATTTAATGGCGTCATGGTTTGCCTGCTTTTTCCCATTCTTATCACACACTAATATATATATATATATATATATATATATATATATATATATATATATATATATATATATATATATATATATATATATATATATATATATATATATATATATATATATATATATATATATATATATATATATATATATATATATGAATTGCCAAAAACACACCCTTTTTCACTAAAAATACAACCCTATGATTGACTTTTATAAAAAGGTGTTTATTTGGTAATTAAATAATATTATTTACTAAAAATATACCCTTTATAAATAGAGATATCATTACCTTTACACTATTACAAACAAAATCCAGATTTTAAGAAATAATGTCATATTTTTGGAGAACAATGGTGATTATATAAAAAAAAAAAAACAAAGAAAATCGGCCCATAAAGACCAGCCCAAGAGATTTAAAAGAGTTTGAAAACCATAATCTTTCATTTCCCTCTAAGACTCTAGCTGTCATCTGGCTTTCTCCCTCTCTCGACTGCTCATGGCTCTCTCCCTCTCTCGACCTAACACAATACAGCCGACAGCCAACATCCGATAAGGAGATCCGACAACCAGCCTCCGAAAAGGAGCTCCGACAGTCGAACACACCACCCGACCACCGCCATTCGATCACTGGTAGCCTCCGACAACGTCCTCCGACAACCGAACGGCGATTTGTTTGACATCCGACATCGAACCCCTCAACCATCTCTATCTCTTGCTCTCCCTTTCTCGACGCCACTACAGCCATAGTGGCGATCTGTTTTCGACATCCTGACTCCGATCTATCTTTTTGACCGGTTCTACACCATAAAGGTCTCTCTAATTCTCCCTTTCTGTCTCTCTCGATCCGTTTTCCACTCGTGGGGCCTCTGTGAAGTTTTCGAGGCCGAAAATGTGGGGCAAAACCTTGCAAGATTTGTGGATGGTTGAAAACGGTAGGATTTTCAGATTCTTCTTTTCTATTTCTCTCGATCTATATATTTCTCGATGCCGGAGCAGAAGCTATGGCCTTTGGTAGCCTAACGGTAGTAGTGCTACCGTGGAGGGATCTTTAACAGTTGTGTAATGTTATGTAATTTAACTATATAATAAGATTTCCAAACTTTTTTTACCTGAATGTTTTGGTTTAATTAATGGTAATTTGGTTTTGTCAATGATTTTTATATACACTATAATCTGTTGGTTGTTGTTAACAGTTAGAATTAATGAATGAAAATAAACTCATTAATGTAATCGAGAATGATTTCCCTTCCCTTTCTCATTAAGCAAACCAACGAATAAGTACAAGAGAGATACAACAGGGCCTTGGACCTAAAACAAATACAAAAACTACAATTGGGCTGCTATATGACAACGCCTAGTGATATTAAGTATTTTAGGCGTTGTTGAGCCCTGTTCTTGATAAAATTATATCAAATATGTCTGGGTATTCTCACTTTTCGTGCCAGGACTTGTTTGGAGAAAAAGAATGAAAACAGGGACTGAAAGCGTGCAAAAGGAAGAAGTTTGAAAAGAATGAAAAATCAAGGAAACTCGTACGCGCACCGCGGATACATCATCTGCGCGACGTGGGCTTAAGGTGGTGGAACACATTCAAATACCGAAGAAACAGGAAAAGATTAGTACGCGCGCCGCGGATTTCACTTCTGCGCGGCGCGGCTGCGGGAAATTTGCAAGTATAAATAGATGCATTTCCAGCCAAAAACCCGAGCAAAGACCGGGTGTAAAATCGACCTTGAAGCTCTTTGACTCCAAGATTTCATTCCAGAAGACTCTCATTTGGTATTGGTTAGTTTTAGATTTTATTTGTAATTAAATAATTGGATTTAAGCTTGGTTTTGTATCTTTGGGTGTGACAACCATTGATATTAAGCTTTGGCTTCTGTTTTTGGATCATTTGGTTACTGTTTTTATGTTGGATTCGGATTTGGTGAATACAAAGCATTTGGTTACATTTAATCTTAGCTTTTCAGTGTTTTTATGCTTGTGTTTGGTTTTGGATGTTTGATTTATGTTTGGATATTGTTTTGGCCTTTTTGGGACTGTTTTCCTTTGCTGAATTCAGTAACTAATTAGGTTAGTTTGTAGGCATTAAACCTTGGCTAGTAACTGTTCAGTAGAACTTTAGTTAGTTGCTAGTTTATGCTTTGCTTGGTTTTGCTAGTTTGGATGCCTTTGATTGCTTCTGATTCAGAGATGTACTTCTGATTTCAGAAAGTGACTAGGTCATTTGAGCTTAGCTTAGCTCGGCTTGAGTGTGTTTGATCATTGCTTTAGTTTGCTAGTGATTAGGAAGGTAGAAACTAGATCCTCCGACTGTAGCTGTGACACTACTAGTTGGTAATCTCTCATCTAGTCTAACCACGAAGCTCCTGTGGATCGACCCTGACTACCGCTATACTAGTGTGTGTTAGGTTTTCTCTTATTTTTGACCGCACGAGGACCGCTGGGTTGTCAAATTTTGGCGCCGTTGCCGGGGAGCTGTGCGCTTAGATTAGGTGATTTGTAGGATTTAGTTTTTGATTTTGATGTTTGATTTTAGTTTGCTGATTTTTGGTATACGTACATCCTTATGATGGGTGATTACATGTACCCGGATCAGTATGATTATTATGAAAATCCGACCGACACCTATTACGAGGATGATTGCTACAATGGATCACCCGATGACAATGGATGGCGGACCGAGGAGTCATCTCAGCTTGAGAGTTCTGTAACTTGGGCCCAACTTTGGGTATTCATGTATAACAACTACCATGAGCAGAAGGACCAGCCTGAAGCTCTTGAAAAAGTGCAAGCTTCTTTAGATAGGTTAGAGGAAAGTTAGAAATGTTCACCACCTTCGCCAGAACCGGAGGTGAGTGATTTTGATACCAATGATAATGTGTGTGAACTTGCATCACCTGAATATGTGACGGAAGGGCATGCACTGTGGGAAAATCAAGAGACCATTGAGATGGTCGAAACGGTTGTTGAGGAAGAGGTTGTAGGTGACAATGCTACTTCTGACTCAACAACCTTTGAAGTTTTTGATGTTTTTGAAAGTATTGATAATGTTGATCTGGTGATGTGTAAATCTGTACCATCACCAGACGATTTGATTGATGAGGATGTTGTGGAGGGGACTGTAAGTGACAATACAGATCCCAGCCCAACAGTTCTTGAAATTGTTGAAGTTTTTGATACTATTGGGAAAGGGGGTGTAGATGACAATATTAGCCCTGACCCTCTAATTTTTAAAAATTTTGAGAAACTTGAAAGTAAGGATCCGATGATGGGTGACTTTGTACCACCATCAGATCAACCAAGTCGTTCACTCTTGGTTCCGATCCACTTGTTGGACGATGACCAAGAAGTTGATGCTGACGAGTTAATATTTGAAAATAAAAAACATGATTTTATCACCACTCATGATCCATTCATGAATGGAAAATTAGATGTAATCAATACTATCGATGAGGACATATGGAAGCATCCTGATATGTTGCCTTACGATTCCATTCGATTGGAAAATTTTTATTGGTACTGCAAACCAAAATTGCAACCTGAAGATAGCATGCGAGACACTAGCAACCGGGGTGTGAAACAACTACTAGAAGCAGCCCTGGGCGCGCTTCATGTCAAGCCAGTGATTTTGAAGAGATATAGAAGGAAGGATCGAGCTTGGAGGTTCAAAGCTACCTTCAAGCATTCACGGGAATTAATCAGAAAATGGCAACTGGGCAGCAGCAGGAGAACCGGCAAGCCATTCGACCCAGGAAAGCTGAAGGAGCATGAGGACAACAAAGGGACGGTGGTGACCGAAAATCAGCGAAGGAAGAAGGCATACGATCCACCGTAGCTGTAGTAGGAATGGGACGTCTGGCTGAAGACGTTAAACTTAGCGCTTGTTGGGAGGCAACCCATCGTGTCATAAGTTAGGATATATATTTCTTTGAATTTATTAAGAAAATACATCAATCTTTGCAGGTACTAGTAGTTTGAAATAAGTGTGGGGTCATTTGAGAAGTTTTGAAAATTTTGAAGTCTGCGCCGCGGGTCTTTGAATTACGCGACACGGGATCGTAAACCAACCTGATGCGCAGGGGTTGATTTGGTGACACGCGCGACGCGCAAAGCGTAAACCCGCGACGTGGTAAACGATCAGTCGGTTTTCTCCTTTATAAGGTAAGCCGCGGCTCACATAACCCACACACGACTCGGAGCTCTGGTTATCAAAATTCTCTTGCAATTTTTCTTGCTCATTTTGTTTCCACTGCCAAGGTACGCTATTCTAAGTATCTATTACTCGTTAATACTAGCGATTAGGTAGTTAATTTTAGTGATTTGCCCAAAATAGTTCAAAACTTAGAATCGCTAATGCTAACTCATAGGGTGTTTGTTTCGCGAAATGAAGACCCTAGATGAGTTAGTCGGCACCTAGGCTACCTTGTGGTGTGATTAGATTGAGTTTTAGCAGGTTAAAATGAGAATTTGGATCGGGGTTTGGAAACAGCCGCACGCCGCGCCGCGCCCTTGCTCTTGGGCCGCGCCGCGGTGCGGCTGGGAAGATAAGGACTGATTTTGCAATCTTTTTGTCTTTTGTGGCTACGTGTCTTTTTACAGATGATGTTCAGATTGGAGCACGCTTTCCTCTAGTTCCCCGAGGGACTGGCCAGTTCTGCAGAGTATACTTCGCGGAGGGACGCATTGATTGGTCGCCGGGTTCTCGAGGCGACGGTTATTGACAGAGACATTCTGAGGGATGCAGGGCTATGGGGTGCGATCGAACCATTCTTGCATCGCACCTGGACCCATGAGGAGGCATCGTTTACTTGCCGAGGATGGGACCGGATCATGGCCACTGACGAGGATGTGGTCTATACGGAGCTTCTCCTGGAGTTCCTGTCTACTATCCATTTTGCTCCCAGGGCGTCGGATCCACGATCCAGGCTCATCCGCTTTCGCTTGGGAGGTGCACAGAGGGAGTGCAACCTCAGGGAGTTCGGGAGGCGCACAGGCATCTACACTCCAGCAGATCTTCAGCACTGACAACGCCTAGTGATATCAAGTATTTTAGGCGTTGTTGAGCCTGTTCTTGGTTAAATTATATCATATATGCATGGGTATTCTTACTTTTCGTGTCAGGAATTGTCTGGAGAAAAAGAACAGAAACAGGGACTAAAAGTGTACAAAAAGGAAAAAGTATGGAAAGAATGAAAAATCAAGAGAAGACGTACGCGCGCCGCGGATTTATCTTCTGCGCGACGCGGGCGTAAGGCGGTGGAACACATTTAAATTCCGAAGAAACGGGGAAAGATAAGTACGCACGCTGCGGATTTCACTTATGCGCGGCGCGGTCACGGGAAATTTGCAACTATAAATAGAGGCATTTCCAGCCGAAAACCCTAGCAAAGACCGGGTGTAAACATCGACCTAGAAGCTCTTTGACTCGAGGATTCCATTTCAGAAGCTATAATTTGGTATTTTCATGTTTTTAGATTTTATTTCATTTTAGTTAAACATTTGTAAGCTTGAGTTGAATCTTTGGGTGTGACAACCATTGATCTTCAGCTTAGGGTTCTATTTTTAGTAGTGTTTGGCTACTGATTTGATGTTTGGATATTGGTTTGAGTGAATGAAATCATTCGGTTAATGTTAATATTGATTTTTCGGTGTTTTGGATGTTAGTTTGTGATTTGGTTGTTTGATTGTGATTGGACTTTGTTTGTGACTTGGTTGGGACTGTTTTCCTTTGCTGAAAACAGTAGCTAACTTGGTTAGGTTAGGCATCAAACCTTGGCTATTAACTGTCTCATAGAACTGTTAGTTATTAGCTAGTTTATGCTATGCTTGGTTTTGCTAGTTTGGATGCCTTCAATTGCTTCTGATTCAGAGATGTACTTCTGATTTCAGAAAGTAACTAGGTCATTTGGACATAGCTAAACTTGGCTTGGGTGTTTGAATATTGTTTTGAGGTAGACAGATAGAAATTAGTTCCTCCGACTATAGCTATGACACTATTAGTTGGTAATCTCTCATCTAGGCTAACCACGTAGCTCCTGTGGATCGACCCTGACTCCACTATACTAGTGTATGTTAGGTTATTTCTTATTTTTGACCGCATGACGACCTCTGCGTGCATGTCAAATTTTGGCGCCGTTGCCGGGGAGCTGTGAGCTTAGGTTAGGTGAGTTGTAGGACTTAGTTTCTGATTTTTGATGTTTGATTTTAGTTGCTGATTTTTGGTATGTGTGCATCCTTATGATGGGTGATTACATGTACCCGAACCAGTATGATTATTATCCGGCCGACACCTATTACGAGGATGATTGTTATAATGGATCATTCGATGACAATGGATGGCGGATCGAGGGGTCATCTCAACCTGAAAATTCTGTAACTTGGGCCCAACTTTGGGTATTCATGTATAACAACTACCACGAGCAGAAGGACCAGGCTGAAGCTCTTGAAAAATTGCAAGCTTCTTTAGATAAGATGGAGGAAAATTGGAAATGTTCACCACCTTCGCCAGAACCGGAGGCGTGTGATTTTATTACCAATAATAATGTATGTGAACTTGCATCACCTGAATATGTGATGGAAGGGCATACACCGTGGGAAAGTCAAGAGACCATTGAGATGGTCGAAACAGTTGTTGAGGAAGAGGTTGTAGGTGACAATGCTACCTTTGACTCAACAGCTTTTGATGTTTTTGAGGGTTTTGAGAATATTGAGCTGGTGATGAGTGAATCTGTACCATCATCAGACAATTTGGTTGATGAGGATGTTGTGGAGGGGACTGTAAGTGACAGTATAGATCCCAGCCCAACAATTCCCGAATTTGTTGAAATTGTTGATGTTTTTGGGGAAGGGGGTGTAGATGACAATATTACCCCTGACCCTGTAATTTTTGAAAATTTTGAGTCTTTTAAAAATAAGGATCCGATGATGGGTGACTTTGTACCACCATCAGATCAAACCAGTCACTCACTCTTGGTCCCGGTCCACCTGTTGGACGATGACCAAGAAGATGATGCCGACGAGTTGATTTTTGAAAATAATAAACATGATTTTATCACCACTCATGATCCATTCATGAATGGAAAATTAGATGTAATCAATACTATCGATGAGGACATATGGAAGCATCCTGATATGTTGCCTTTCAATCCTAGTCGATTGGAAAATCTTTACTGGCATTGCAAGCCAAAATTGCAAACTGAAGATGGCACGTGGTACACTGGCAAAATGAAATCTACAAAACAACTACTGGGAGCAGCACTAGGCGCGCTTCATGTCAAGCCCTTGACTTTGAAGAGGTCCAGAAGAAAGGACCGAGCTTGGAGGTTCAAAGCTACTTCCAAGCACTCGCGGGAAATCATCGGGAGACGGCAACTGTGCAGCAGCAGGAGAACTGACAAGCCATTCGACCCAGGAAAGTTTGAGGAGCAGTGGGTCAGCAAAGGGACGGTGGAAAGGCAAAATCAGCGAAGGAAGAAGGCGTACGATCCACCGTAGCTGTAGAAGGAATAGCACGTCTGGCTGAAGACGTTAAACTTAGCGCTTGTTGGGAGGCAACCCATCGTGTCATAAGTAGGTTTTATACTTCTTAGGATTAATTTAGGAAATACATCAATCTTTTACAGGTATGAGTGGTTTGAAGCAAGTGTGGGGTCGTGTGAAAAGTTTTTGAAATCTTCAAGACCGCGCCGCGGATTTTTGACTTGCGCGACGCGGGTTCAAAACTCAACCCAATGCGCAGGGGTTGAATTGGCGACACGCGCGCCGCGGAACAGGGAAATGCGCGCCGCGGGAAACGATCAGACGGTTTTTGCCCTTATCCGGTGAGCCGCGGCTCACAACTCAAATCACACGACTCGGAGCTCTGATGATCAAAAATTTCTTGCATTTTTTCTTGCTTATTGTGTTTCTACTACCAAGGTATGCTCTTTTAACTATCTATCAGCTGTTTAAACTAGTTATTAGGTAGTTAATTTTAGGGTTTTATTCCAAAAAGTTCAAAAACTTAGAATCACTAATGCTAGCCTATCGGGTGTTTATTTCGCCAAATGGACACCCTAGATGAGCTAATCGGAACCTAGGCTACCTTGTAGTATCATTAAATTGAGATTTAGCAGGTTAAAATGGGGATTTGATCCCGGGTTTTCAAAACAGGCGTACGCCGCGCCGCGCCCTTGCTCTTGGGCCGCGCCGCGGTGAGGTGGGGAAGAAAAAGGACTGATTTTGCAAAATTTTTTGTTTTGTGGCTATATTTTCTTTTGCAGATGATGTTCAGATTGGACCATGCCTTCCTTTAGTTTCCCGCAGAGCTTGACACTTCGGTGGAGTATACCTCGCGGAGGGATGCATTGATTCGTCGCCGGGTCCTTGAGGCGACTGTTATAGACCGAGACATCCTGAGGGATGCTGGGCTTTGGGACGCGATCGAGCCATTTCTGCATCGCACCTGGACCCACGAGGAGGCATCGTTCACCTGCCGTGGTTGGGACAGGATTATGGCCACGGACGAGGACGTGGTCTACACGGAGCTGCTACTGGAGTTCATCTCCACTGTCCATTTCGCTCCCAGGGCGGGAGACCCACGCTCCAGGATGGTACGTTTTCGCTTGGGAGGTGTGCACCGGGAGTGCAACCTCCGGGAGTTCGGGAGGCGCACAGGCATTTACACTCCAGCGGACCTCCAGCACCGTTTCTTCACCCGGTTCTTCGGGTCATGCATTCAGGGGGACCGGAGCGCCCCCCCAACATGGAGGTTTGGGCACCACTGTCCAACGTCAGGTATGAGGCAGGGGCCTCGAGGGAGAGCCACCTACGTGATCCACTTCACCGCCTCATGCACCGGATCGTCTCCACCTCCATCATGCATCGGGAGGGGGCGAGAAGGTGTCAGGCGATGATATGACATTTTTGTGGGTTCTCCTTGACCCGTCCCGATTCCTCCATCTTCCCTTTGCCCTCGCGATCGCTCTCTCCACCCACGCGACCGGCGCCTCCTCCAGCAGCCCACTAGCCAGGGGGTACTTCATTACCCGCCTGGCCCGTTCGTATGGCATCCTTACTGCCCTAGTAGCTGCCTCTTTGACTGCTCTGCCTCCATCGCGCACGCCAGCACGCACTTTGGAGAGGATGTTGCTCATTGAGCAGCAGCGACCAGGGCAGTACATCCGGGCTCCGATCGAGCCTCCTCAGGCACCCCAGCCTGCATACGCCCAGCCCGGCAGGAGACGCCGGAGGCCAGAGCCGCCAGCACCAGAGCCTGCACAGCCACAGCCACAGCAGGAGGACCCATCAGCCCTCAGCCGGCTGGAGGCCAGAGTCACGCGGATTGAGGGTCAGCTCACGAGAGTCTTGGACCAGCTCGAGTGGATCGGGGAGGTACTTATTCAGACCACATCGGCCCAGGGCAGACACCCTCGACCATTCCCAGCCAGGTCACACGATCATGAGGCTGGACCCTCCAGGCCGCCGGGTAGTGATTGATGTTTTCTTTTTCTTTCTTTCTTTTTATTTTTTTTATTATTTTTTTTGGGATATATGTATAAACTTATGACACATCTGTCTGTATATTATTTTTTTCTGTCATGTGTGTTTAATTTATTTGTTAAGTGATGCATGATATACCAAATTGAGAGGGAGTTGTCTCAGACAAGTGTGGGGTCACCGTGCTCCCTCCACTTGTCTCGACCACCGGCGTGTCCTACTGTAGTGCTACAACTCCAGAATATGAATCGAGGATCTCTTTGTACGCATTATACCTGTGATATTGAGCACCAAGCAGTCCATCGTCCAAAAAGAGGTAACTCTTTCTCCATTGTTTTGAATTAATTTTTGTACAACGGGGACGTTGTACGGTTTTAAGTGTGGGGTGTGGACGGTCGAAAGAGATATTTTTGAAATTTTTGTAGAAATGATCAATTTTTCAATTTTTAGCAATATTTTTCAAAATTTTTAATGAATTGCAATTTTGAAATGAATGGTTTGTGATTGTGATAGCATTAGTATTTTTCAAGAAATACTATTTATTTGTGATCATGCTATTAGTTAGTCAAATAAGTTGAGTTTTACGAGTTTAGAAGATTGAGCCGTTTTAGGATTGGAATTTCGGAAGAAAAAGTCAATCTGTGGCCTTTGTTGTTCGAGCCGGTAGGTCTAAAATGGGTGGGCCTTATGCACCTTACCACCTAAGATCATCTGGTCTGGGATGGTATTTCTGAAAGCTCGCTACACGGACAACATCGAAAGTCATGGACAATTCCTTAATGGCCTTTAGAATCTGAACGAGTAAGTACACTTCATTGTGGACAGAAAGTTTGTAATCAAGGGTTTTTTAGAAAGCCATGAATTCCAAAGAACAACTCAATTATGTTTTCACAAACTATTCCATTCTAACTCGAAGAGCAATAAACTTTGAAACTAAACACAGTAAAAAATTGTTCGATTCTCTATTATAATTTGTTAAAAAACTCTCTTGCTTGGGGACAAGCAAGGCACAAGTGTGGGGTGTTTGACAACGCCTAGTGATATCAAGTATTTTAGGCGTTGTTGAGCCTGTTCTTGGTTAAATTATATCATATATGCATGGGTATTCTCACTTTTCGTGTCAGGACTTGTCTGGAGAAAAAGTACAGAAACAGGGACTAAAAGTGTACAAAAAGGAAAAAGTATGGAAAGAATGAAAAATCAAGAGAAGACGTACGCGCGCCGCGGATTTATCTTCTACGCGACGCGGGCGTAAGGCGGTGGAACACATTTAAATTCCGAAGAAACGGGGAAAGATAAGTACGCGCGCCGCGGATTTCACTTATGCGCGGCGCGGTCACGGGAAATTTGCAACTATAAATAGAGGCATTTCCAGCCGAAAACCCTAGCAAAGACCGGGTGTAAACATCGACCTAGAAGCTCTTTGACTCGAGGATTCCATTTCAGAAGCTATAATTTGGTATTTTCATGTTTTTAGATTTTATTTCATTTTAGTTAAACATTTGTAAGCTTGAGTTGAATCTTTGGGTGTGACAACCATTGATCTTCAGCTTAGGGTTCTATTTTTAGTAGTGTTTGGCTACTGATTTGATGTTTGGATATTGGTTTGAGTGAATGAAATCATTCGGTTAATGTTAATATTGATTTTTCGGTGTTTTGGATGTTAGTTTGTGATTTGGTTGTTTGATTGTGATTGGACTTTGTTTGTGACTTGGTTGGGACTGTTTTCCTTTGCTGAAAACAGTAGCTAACTTGGTTAGGTTAGGCATCAAACCTTGGCTATTAACTGTCTCATAGAACTGTTAGTTATTAGCTAGTTTATGCTATGCTTGGTTTTGCTAGTTTGGATGCCTTCAATTGCTTCTGATTCAGAGATGTACTTCTGATTTCAGAAAGTAACTAGGTCATTTGGACATAGCTAAACTTGGCTTGGGTGTTTGAATATTGTTTTGAGGTAGACAGATAGAAATTAGTTCCTCCGACTATAGCTGTGACACTATTAGTTGGTAATCTCTCATCTAGGCTAACCACGTAGCTCCTGTGGATCGACCCTGACTCCACTATACTAGTGTATGTTAGGTTATTTCTTATTTTTGACCGCATGACGACCTCTGCGTGCATGTCAAGCACCGCTACTTCACGCAGTTCTTTGGTGCGTGCATCCAGGGGCAGCCGGAGCGGGCTCCCAACATGGAGATTTGGACACCATTGTCCAACGTCATGTACGAGGCAGGGACCTCGAGGGAGAGCCATCTACGCGATCCACTTCACCGCCTCATGCACCGTATCGTCTCCACCTCCATCATGCAGCGGGAGGGAGGCGAGAAGGTGTCTGGGGAAGACATGACATTTCTATGGGCTCTCCTCGACCCGTCCCGATTCCTCCATCTCCCCTTCGCCCTCGCGGTTGCTCTCTCCACCCACTCGACCGGCGCCTCCACAAGTAGCCCACTAGCCACGGGGTATTTGATTACCCGCCTGGCCCGCTTATATGGTATTCTCACTGCCCCCGTGGTTGCCTCCTTGACCGCTCTGCCTCCATCGCGCACTACAGCACGCACTTTGGAGAGGATGCGGCTCGTTGAGCAGCAGCGCCTGGGGTAGTTAATCCGGGCACCGACCGAGCCTCCTTAGGCACCTCAGCCCGCGTATGCCCAGCCTGGCAGGAGACGCAGGAGGCCAGAGCCAGCACCAGAGCCTGCAGCCCCGACAGAGCCACAACACGAGGACCTGGCAGCCAGGGTAGCCAGGATTGATGATCAGTTAGCATGGATTGGGGAGGTACTTTTGGATTTGGCCACACAGCAGGGCCGACACCCCCGACCATTCCCAGCCAGGGCCCATGATCATGAGGCCGGACCCTCCAGGCCACCTGGTAGTGATTGATGTACTTTTTCTTACTTTTTATATTTTTTGGGATATATGTACAAACTTATGACACTTCTATCTGTATATTTTTGTTCATATTTTATTTGTCATGTTTGTTTTTAATTTGTTTGTTAAGTTATGCATGATATACCAATTTGAGAAGGAGTTGTCTCAGACAAGTGTGGGGTCACCGTGCCCCTCCACTTGTCTCGACCACCGGCGTGTTCACTATAGTGCTACAACTCCAGAATACGAAATCAAGGATCCGTTTGTTCGCAATTATACCTGTGATATCGAGCACCAAGTAGTGGCCTTTGTTGTTCGAGCCGGTAGGTCTAAAATGGGTGGGCCTTATGCACCTTACCACCTAAGATCGTCTGGTCTGGGATGGTATTTCTGAAAGCTCGCTACACGGACAACATCGAAAGTCATGGACAATTCCTTAATAATCTGAATGAGTAAGTACACTTCATTGTGGACAGAAAGTTTGTAATCAAGGGTTCTCTAGAAAGCCATGAATTCCAAAGAACAATTCAATTATGTTTTCACGAACTAGTCCACTCTAACTCGAAGAGCAATAAACTTTGAAACTGAACACAGTCAAAAATTGTTTGATTCTTCATTATAATTTGTTAAAAACTCTCTTGCTTGGGGACAAGCAAGGCACAAGTGTGGGGTGTTTGACAACGCCTAGTGATATTAAGTATTTTAGGCGTTGTTGATGTAAGAACCCGCAGAAATTTGTAATAAAATATAAAATAAATATGTGTAATAGTAAAGTTATAAAAAAAAAGAAGGGCAAATTGGTCTTTTCCCATGTTTTGGACCCTAATGTAAAATATTTTGTATTTGTGGGTAATAATGTAAATATATAAAAGCTTTATGTAATAAAAAAGTTGTTTTGGGTGTTAAAATGGAGAAATGGAAACTGGAGGGGTGTAAGGTGAAAAATTTGGAAGTATAAATAGTGGGAAAAATCTCCCATTTCCCAGAAACTTACAGAAGCATCGGGAGAGAGCAAGGGTGGTCACGGCTTTGAAGGTTTTGAGGAATTTGATCAGAAAATCAAAAACTAGTTTGAAGATTTTGATTTCCTAAGCTAATTAAGGTAAGAATTTCACTCTTATAACCTAGTTTGAGTATTTTGGAATCTTGGGGATGGGTAAAAACGGATTACAGAAGTGGTGTGGGGTTTGTGTTGAGTTTCTAACCTTGAAAACATGTTCTAAACACCATTAAGAACTCAATTCCACTTCTGGAATCGGTTAAAAGAAGGAGGAATTGAGAAATTTCCTCAAGAACCCTAAATTAAGAATTTATGTAATTAAGTTGTTTCTATGGGTTAAAACCTGATGTAAACTGAAGGTTTTACTCATAGAATGATGTATATTGGTTAGGATAAGTATTAAGGACTTAATGGACCAAAACAGGGGGCTGCAGCATAAAAATCGGGCAAAAACCTGTATCTGCAGCATAGACACGAGTCGTGCTCTTTTTGCCTAGCATGAGCACGGGTCGTGCTCTACTATTTAAGCCAGAAATAGCATCCTACAAAGAGCACGAGTCGTGCTCTTTTATACACACAATATGCACGACTCGTGCATATCCCCTGATGTCCAAAACGTCCGAAATTTCGTGGAAAATGGTGCTAGACATGCCCGTTTGGTCTATAATTCATACCATAAGTCTAAAATGGTGTGAAAACACGTAAAAAATTATTAAACCGGGAATACGACCTCCCGAGAATACTGTATCAAAATATGCATATTTCGGGAAAATTTACAAATTAAAGGAAGCTATTATAATGAGGGTTGTAGTCTAATATAACCTGTAATTGAATAGTATAGCACTCTGGTGCTATAAAGCTGATTATTATATATATGAATTGAATATAAATGTATATTTTGAATATAATAGGTGGTGGTTCAAATACGGATAACCAAGTGAAAGGAAAAGGAGTTTAGGAAGCTAAATAACTCCTAGGTGATTTGAGGTGAGTGTTATGTGGATTTTCGGGTACATAGCAAAATGAATTTTATTCAAAAATGTTTTGGAGTCAAAGTGTTTTTATGGCTTTAAAAGTATTTTACAAAAAAAATGATTATAATGTGTAAAGAAAGAGAATCAGAAATACAGTGAACTAATAATGTGATTGGCCCATGATGATAAGTTGTTTAGTATCCGGATAAAGACCACGGCCTGCTGCGGTAGGGGTGGCAAAAAGACACTACTGGGATGGTACCTCCCGTCGCGAAGTAGTTGTCTTACCTTGATAGATGAATCCGTTTCATGCTATTGGGGAAGTAGTTATACGGGTGCGTCTCGTATAAAACCTACGGGTGCGCTCGTAGGAATTACCATCATAAAATAAGGAATACCTATGGGTGCACTCATAGGAAACAAAATATTGAAAATTTAAAGAATAATGTTATAATTGGAAAACTGTTATTATTGTAAAACTGTTTTGGGTCTAAACCCATAATGCTCACGAGACATTATGTCTCACGTATTATTTTTAAAATGCTATGTACTCAGGTAAGCAGGAATGACGTTAGAAGAGTCGGGTGTGGGACCGTAGCTTCTGTTGTACAAAATGTAAAATAAACAGGTTTGAACTGTGGTTATGATGCGAATTTGTGATACCCCGTTTGTAAAAAACTTACATGGTTTGTATGACTAAGTATTTGTAATATAAGTTTGGAAAAAAAAATTTGTGTAAAAGTTGGGGTGTTACAGTTGAGCCCTGTTCTTGATAAAATTATATCAAATATGTCTGGGTATTCTCATTTTTCGTGCCAGGACTTGTTTGGAGAAAAAGAATAAAAACAGGGACTGAAAGCGTGCAAAAGGAAGAAGTTTGAAAAGAATGAAAAATCAAGGAAACTCGTACGCACGCCGCGGATACATCATCTGCGCGACGTGGGCTTAAGGCGGTGGAACACATTCAAATACCTAAGAAACGGGAAAAGATTAGTACGCGTGCCGCGGATTTCACTTCTGCGCGGCGCGTCTGCGGGAAATTTGCAAGTATAAATAGATGCATTTCCAGCCGAAAACCCGAGCAAAGACCGGGTGTAAAATCGACCTTGAAGCTCTTTGACTCCAAGATTTCATTCCAGAAGACTCTCATTTGGTATTGGTTAGTTTTAGATTTTATTTGTAATTAAATAGTTGGATTTAAGCTTGGTTTTGTATCTTTGGGTGTGACAACCATTGATATTAAGCTTTGGCTTCTGTTTTTGGATCATTTGGTTACTATTTTTATGTTGGATTCGGATTTGGTGAATACAAAGCATTTGGTTACATTTAATCTTAGCTTTTCGGTGTTTTTATGCTTGTGTTTGGTTTTGGATGTTTGATTTATGTTTGGATATTGTTTTGGCCTTATTGGGACTGTTTTCCTTTGCTGAATTCAGTAACTAATTAGGTTAGTTTGTAGGCATTAAACCTTGGCTAGTAACTGTTCAGTAGAACTTTAGTTAGTGGCTAGTTTATGCTTTGCTTGGTTTTGCTAGTTTGGATGCCTTTGATTGCTTCTGATTCAGAGATGTACTTCTAATTTCAGAAAGTGACTAGGTCATTTGAGCTTAGCTTAGCTCGGCTTGAGTGTGTTTGATCATTGCTTTAGTTTGCTAGTGATTAGGAAGGTAGAAACTAGATCCTCCGACTGTAGCTGTGACACTACTAGTTGGTAATCTCTCATCTAGTCTAACCACGAAGCTGTTGTGGATCGACCCTAACTACCGCTATACTAGTGTGTGTTAGATTTTCTCTTATTTTTGACCGCACGACGACCGCTGCGTTGTCATTATACATACATACACACTAACATCCCCCTGCAGTCGTAACGGGAGGAGATCGAACGTTCAGACTGGATCGAAAATCCAAAAATAAAGATAACGGAAGGCCTTTGGTGAATATATCGGCATACTGAGATGTGGTCGGAACATGAAGAACCCGAATATCACCAATAGCCAATTTATAGCGTACAAAGTGAATGTCAATCTCGACGTGCCTGGTGCATTGGTGTTGTACCGGGTTAGTTAAGAGATAGACAGCACTAACATTGGCACAGTAGACAACCGTTGCTTTAGTAGGCGTGAAATGAAGTTCTCGTAAGAGGTTGCGCAGCCAAGATGTTTATGCCATGGTGTTCGTGACCCCTCTATATTCTGCCTCGGTGCTAGAGCGGGAGATGGTAGAACGCCTGGTGGATGGGCATCCCCCCAATCCGCATCGGAGTGCGTAATGAGATCATGGGAGGAGTTGGCATGAAACTGAATGCCGAGATCGAGGGTGCCACAAATATACCAAATGATACGTTTCAGCGCACGAAGGTGCGGTTCCCGAGGGTCATGCACATAAAGACAGATTTATTAAACCGCGAATGAAATGTCGGGTCGAGTGAACGTTTGTATATTGGAGAGCCCCAGCAAGGCTCTTGTAAAGTGTTGGATCTTCAACCAGTTGACTAGACGAGTCCAATTTGGATTGAGTGTCAGCTAGAGTGTGAGATGGGTTGCACGTCATCATGCGTGCCCTTGTGAGAATGTCCATCGTGTATTTCTCTAACCGAGGAACATACCAGTCGGAGAGCCTATGGCAGAAACACCCAGAAAATAATTAAGACCACCAAGGTCAGTCATAGCAAACTCCTTACTCAAAGAGGATATAACGTGCTGGAGAAGAGTCTGTGATGATGCAGTAAGAACAATGTCATCAACATATAAAAGAAGGTATGCCATTGAGTGACCAACTCGTAGAACAAACAACTCACGACTCTGAGTGAAGCCGATCTGAGTGGAAAAGTGGGAAAACTGGTGATACCAGGCTCGGGGCGCTTGTTTCAGGCCGTATAGAGACTTCTTTAGGAGACAGACATGATCCAAATGCTGAGGGTCACGAAAACCAGGTGGTTGATGCATATAGACAATCTCGTGAAGATCCCCCCTGAAGAAAGGCATTCTTCACGTCAAGTTGGTGGACAGGCCAATGGTAGGTGACAGCAAGGCTAAGAACAGTTCGGATAGTAGTTGGTTTCACCACCGGACTAAATGTTTCATCACAGTCGATACCTGGGTGTTGACTTTTTCCATTAGCAACCAACCGGGCCTTCTATTTGTTTAAAGAACCATCTGCATTCTGTTTCTTTTTGAACAACCAAATAAACCTCACAATGTTCACCCCTTGTGGTTGTGGCACAAGAATCCACGTTTTGTTATTAACTAAAGCATTATATTCCTCTTGCATGGCTTTAAGCCAGTTTGGATCATCTAGTGCATGCAAGTAAGACCGGGGAGTGGATGAATCAGTTTTGGTAAGGAGATTGAGACGAGTGATGGGTTTAACAATGCCATGTCTAGAGCGTGTGACCATGGGGCGAGGAGTAGGAGGGATCAGTTGGTTGGGGCTGTTGGGAGTAGTCGACGGTTAAGGATGACCGCCGGTGGGAGGCTGTTGGACGGAGGGATGGGGGCAGCAGACGATGAAGGCGTCGCCGAGTGGGTGGTAGGAGTATCCACAGAGGTGCGAAAGGAGTGAGCTATAGGAGATGAGGATGATAAATCATCAAGGAAATCATAAGAGGGAGCCTCATCCGGAGTGAAGGAACCAAACAGAAATATCATCTCATCAAATACGATGTGACGAGAGATAATAATCTTTTTAGAAGATTAATCGTAGCAATGAAAACCCCGATGATTGGAGGGTTATCCAAGAAAGACACAAGGAGTTGTGCGAGGTTGGAGTTTGTGGGTGAGATTGACGTGAGGAAAACACAAGCATCCAAAGACTTTTAAGTGCGAATATGTTAGGCTGTCACACCCCCAAACCGTATTGGTGGAATAGTTCAAGGGTGGATGACTTCATGAACAATATCATAACAAAGTTGAATAATAGTGATTTCCAAGCACACAACCATCATTAACCAATTGCAAATGTTACAAAGTTTAATTGTTTCATGTTTCAAATACAATTGAAATGATATCAAAAATAAACAAAAACGACGTCGTAACGTCTCTTCTTGTAGCGCCTGAATTTACCTTAACAATTTCCTGAGAATACAAGTAGTTGAAAAAGTGTTAACAATTAAGTTGGTGAGTTCATAAGATATTGCGTAAGAAATATCCTTTGTTTGTAAGCAATAGTGTTGAAAAACCAAGAAAATCCAATATTTTCTCATAAAATGTCCAAGTCTTTAAATCCCAAAAACTAAAATGTAATATGTAACTGTAGTGCGGAGTTCCTTAGAATGTATTTTTCCACGTAAACAATTTATAAAAATAATAAGTTGATTATTTTCCCTTGTGAGATACCCTATAACCATACTGTGACTAGTTGGCCTGCTGCGACGTTCTTCAGGCGTCGGAATGTTAGACATTTGGACACCTCAGACCTGCCGGTCAAGCTGTAGCTAGCAGCTCAGGTGCGGGGTTGTCAAGCCCCGTATAGATCTATACTCAAATATCGCGCTCTCTTACCGAGACGCCGGTTATAAAAGTTCAGGACTTATAGTAGGTACTTATAAAAGTACTGTGAAGATTCATCTCACAAAAATGTATGTATTCCAATCAACTTGTTTACGTACGATTTGTATATAAAAACTCTTATAATCATCCATTATCATTTTTCCCATGATAATATAGTATTGTTTAATAATTATATAATTTTATATAATTATATTTGTCATGTTCAAACGTCATAATAACCTTGTGTTCATAAACTATTCCAATAATAGTCTATTTTTAGTATTGCGTCGTAATAATCATATTTTTTGTGAATAATGGCGAAGTAATTTATTCAAATGATTATAAATATCATCTTTTGAGATATTTCTCACAAAAATGGTGTAATATCTTGATTATAACCATTTTTGCTAGAAAATAGTGCTTTTATTTATAAAAACGTAGTTTTTACTAGTTTTCATTTTAATAACGTTTTTATCCAAGATCTAGTATTTTTGTACACTTTATTTGTAGTTTTTTAACTTTTACACATCTTAATATGTCAAAATGTTCATAATACATGGATCTATTCATATTTCATGTCAAATTCATTTTTATAATATTTTTGTCCAAGATCTAACATTTTACACATTTTATTTATAGTTTAGTAACTTTTACACTAACATTATATACATCATTATGAACAACTTACAAAGGGTTAACCATATTCCATGTCAAAAGCATTTTTACACAAATATTAACTTTATAAACTTGTGTAAATAAACATATATAATATTTAATCACATATAATCTTGAATAAATTAACATTTATAGTAAAAGAACTTGTATTCTCCCCCAAAAAGGTTTGAAAAGATGAAAATGAGGGGTACGAACTCACCTTGAGTGGTTGATCTTAAGATTTCTTGGAAGAAGATTGAAGATTTTGGTTCTAAGACCCGGAGGACTCTTGGACAAAGCTATTATCCAATGGATTTTCGTGAGTATGTGTGTGTAAAAGAGTATATGAAGGTATTTAGAACTTAAATCACTAGATGATCATAACTTACCAAGAAAGCTTGAAAGATCCTTGAAGATGATGAAGATTTGAGCTCAAATACCTTTGGACCAAGGTATTATCCAATGGGTTTTGATGGATGTTAGTGTGTGTAAATGGTGTAAAACTTATGTTAAGTAGTTTAGAATCAAAGGATGAAGGAAACTCACCACCTAGACTTGTGAAGAAAGCTTGAAAATGGAAGTTGGAGATGGTGGTGGTGGTCTCGGCCTTGGAAGAGGAGAAGAGAGGGAGACAGTGCCGAGAGTGAGGGGGAGGAAGAGAGAAAAGAGTTTTCAAATGAAGTCTCTCAAATCTTTGGTTAGTTTATTAGGTTTAGCATTAGCTTTTTAGGTTTTGATTTCATTGGATTATTAAATTCATAGGCTAGATTTGTGAATAGTGAGTTAGGATTGTGTTGGAAAAGGGTGTGAGGCATGGGGCAGCCGATGGGGTGGGGTGGGGGGGGGGGGTGGGGTTGGTTTTTATAAAATAGCAATGTACTTATATAAAAATGTGAAATTTTTATAAAATAGTATGACGTTTTAGTGAAATTTTGTGAGATTTTGACGAAATGAAGTTCTAAATAATTATTTTGTATGAAAACATTGTCAAACATTTATTTTGATTGAAACATAACTCGTTGGGTGTCGGAATACGCGTTTAAGCGCAGTATTCTTCTGATTTCGCGATTTTTGACGTTTTACCGGAAATTACATTTAGCTTTGAAATTAAATACTAGGTATTATTACGTTACTTATCATATAAATTTTTATTTCATATTTGATGTTTAAGGCACCACATTTTGTATTTTGGTTCCAAACCCTGTGTACATTTATCCGTTCACAGCGATTTAATGGTTGTAACTTCCACATACGAACTCCGTTTTTGACGTTCTATATATCCACAGGTTCGTATTTACGAGTAGATTGTTTTATGAATATTATTATTCTCAAAATAATAATTGTACGATTATCGAATTTTTACGCTACAGTGGTTTGCTGTCCGTATTTACGACTTTTAATCGATAATTGTTTGATTTAGCATACGTAATACTACAATATTAATAATTCATTGCAAAAGTTATGGAAAATAACTTTTCAACATATAAATTAACATATGCTTCGTTTGATTACAGTTGACTTTTGTTGACCAAAATTTACAATTGTCACATCATCTACCCGTTAGAGAGAATTTCGTCCCGAAATTTAACTCTTGAGTGGATCCTCAAGGGTTTGGGAAGAGATGTGGATACTTCTGCTTCATCTGGTCTTCACGTTCCCAAGTAAATTCTGGTCCACGCTTGGCACTCCAACGGACCTTAACTATCGGTATGCGGCTCTGTTTCGTCCTCTTGATTTATCTGTCCATGATCTCTACGGGTTCTTCCACAAAATGAAGGTTCTCGTTCACTTCGATTTTGTCGAGCGGGATGATAAGCGTTTCATCGGACATGCATTTCTTTAAGTTGGATACGTGAAAGGTGGGATGGACGTTACTGAGCTCCTGTGGTAATTGAAGTTTGTAGGCTACTGGGCCGATCCTAGCAAGGATTTCGAAGGGCCCAATGTATCTGGGGTTCAGCTTCCCACGCTTTCCAAAGCGTATCATTCCTTTCCATGGTGAGACTTTTAACAACACTCAGTCACCAACCTGGAATTCCAAAGGTTTGCGTCGCTTATCTGCATAGCTCTTTTGTCGGTCACGAGATGCTTTCAATCGTTCACGGATCTGAACGATCTTCTCCGTTGTCTCTCGTATGATCTCCGGACCAGTAAGAGTGCTGTTAGGTACTTGACCTCTGGTTAGTTGAGTATCACCCACTTCAGCCCAGCACAGAGGGGATCTGCACTTGCGTCCATATAAAGCTTCAAATGGAGCGACTTTGATGCTAGTGTGATAGCTGTTGTTGTATGAAAACTCGATGAGCGATAAGTGGGTGTCCCACGCCTTACCGAAGTCTATCACACATGCTCTCAACATATCTTCCAGCGTTTGGATGGTTCTTTCACTTTGGCCATCCGTCTGCGGATGGTAAGCTGTGCTCATATCGAGTGTGGTTCCCATAGCCTTTTGCAATGATTGCCAAAAGTGTGAAGTGAATCGGCTATCTCTATCCGAGATGATTGATTTTGGCACACCATGCAATTTTACAATTTCTTTGAGGTAGAGCCTCGTCAGCTTATCCATCCTATCAGTCTCCTTGATTGGCAGGAAGTGAGCGGATTTTGTTAACCTATCGACGATTACCCATATAGTATCTAACCCACCGGTTGTCTTTGGTAATTTAGTTATGAAGTCCATTGTTATCCGCTCCCACTTCCACTCGAGTATTGCTGGTTGTATTAGCAAACCCGAGGGCTTTTGGTATTCTACTTTAACCTTGGCGCAAGTCAGGCACTTGCCCACGTAAGTAGCAATTTCTGCCTTCATGTTTGGCCACCAATACAGTTTCTTGAGGTCCAGGTACATTTTGTCGCACCCAGGATGAACGGAGTATCTAGTCTTGTGAGCTTCATTCATGATAATGTCTCTGTATCCACCGATTCTCGGGGTCCAAATTCGGTTCATGAGGTAACGAGCTCCGTCATCCTTAACTTCAAGGTTTTTATCCATCCCTTGCAAGGCTTCATTTGCGACATTCTCAGGTTTTAAGGCTTCTAGCTGCGCCTCTTTGATCTGAGTGGACAAATGGGAATGGATCGTCATTGTTAATGACTTCACTCGGCGGCCCGAGTACTCCTTTCGACTGAGGGCATCAGCTACCACGTTGGCCTTCCCTGGGTGATAACGAATTTCACATTCATAGTCACTTAGTAGATCCACCCATCGTCGTTGTCTCATATTGAGTTCTTTTTGGTTGAGGATATGCTGGAGACTCTTATGGTCGGTGAATACCGTACACTCTGTGCCGTACAGGTAGTGTCTCCAGATCTTCAATGCGAACACTACTGCTCCCAACTCGAGGTCATGTGTAGTGTAGTTTACCTCGTGAGTTTTAAGTTGTCTTGAAGCGTAAGCAATGACCTTTCCTCTCTGCATGAGTACACAGCCCAGACCCTGGTTCGATGCATCGCAATAGACCACAAAGTCTTCTGTTCCTTCTGGAAGGGACAGAATAGAAGCGCTGCACAAAGCTTTCTTTAAGGTCTGGAATGGCGGCGTCTTGTTTATCTCCCCACTTGAATGTTACACCCTTCTGTGTCAGGGCAGTAAGTGGCTTCGCAATTTTGGAGAAGTTCTGTATGAATCTTCGGTAATAGCCAGCAAGGCCCAAAAACTGACGGATTTCTGTCGGAGTTCTTGGTGCTTTCCAGTTTTCGATGGCTTTGATCTTGGAGGGATCCACATGTATCCCTTCTTTGCTGACTACGTGGCCTAGAAAGTCCACTTTTCGAAGCCAAAATTCGCATTTCGAAAATTTCGCATACAACTTCTATGCTCTTAATGTCTCCAAAACTTGTCGTAAGTGTTGGCTATGTTCCTCCTTACTTCGTGAATAGATAAGTATGTCGTCGATGAACACTATCACGAATTTATCTAGGTAAGGTCGGCATACGCGGTTCATCAGATCCATGAACACTGCGGGCGCATTAGTCAATCCGAATGGCATCACAACGAATTCATAATGGCCGTAGCGAGTTCTGAATGCCGTTTTAGGAACATCTTCTTCTTGAACTTTTAGTTGGTGATATCCCGACCTTAGATCGATTTTTGAGAAATAACTTGCTCCTTGGAGTTGATCGAACAGGTCGTTAATTCGGGATAGCGGGTATCGGTTCTTGATGGTGAGCTTGTTCAACTCCCGATAGTCAATGCACATACATAATGATCCATCCTTCTTCTTCACGAATAAGACCGGCGCTCCCCAAGGTGAGAAGCTCGGCCTGATGAACCCTTTACTTAGCAGTTCGTTTAGTTGGCTGGATAATTCTTGCATTTTTGCCGGGGCTAATCGGTATGGCGCTTTTGCTACCGTGGTGGCTCCTGGAATCAAATCGATTCTGAACTCGACTTGTCGTGCGGGTGGTACTCCTGGAAGGTCTTCTGGGAATACATCGGGAAAGTCGCAGACTTCGGGGATCTCTTTGATGTTCTTTACTTCTTTCTTCTCGTCAACAACGTGGGCTAGGAAGGCATGATATCTTTTCTGTAGGTATTTTCGGGCTTTGATGCAGGACACGAATCGGAGGCTGGTACTGGGTTTATCACCGTAGACAACAAGGGTCTTGTCATCCGGCAGATGAAGTCGGATTCCTTGTTCGTAACACATGATGTCGGCATGATGGGGGATTAGCCAATCCATACCAACAATCACGTCAAAGCTTCCTATTTTAACAGGCATTAAATCGATTTGGAAGGAGTGATCGTCCAGGGTAAGTGTACAGTCTATGTATATGTCGTTTGTGCTTTCTGTTTTGCCATTAGCCATTTCTACTGTAAATGTTTCATTGAGTGGTTGTGGTTTTTGTTTTAGTAAGTATTTAAACTCGTGGCTTACGAAACTCCTCTCCGCACCGCTATCGAATAGTATACAGGCATATGAATTATTGACGAGGATCGTACCGGTAACCAAGGTAGGATCCTCTACCGCTTCCGCGCGTCCCATAGCTAGGACTCTTCCATTTCTTCCAATGTTCTTTGTCTTCGGACAATCACGCTTAAAATGCCCCGTCTCACCACAACCATAGCAAGCTTGACTCACCCCAGCATTAGAGGCTTGGGTGGTTTGTGGAACTGGCGTCTTGCAGAAACGGGCGGTATGACCCTTTTTGTTGCAGTTCAAGCAGTGCATTTCTCTACAGGCTCCGGTATGATGGAAATTACACTTGTTGCACTTGGGTAGTGTTCCATTATATTGTTTGGTTGCTGTCGGGGTAGTCGGGACAGTGGCTGCACGGACTGCCACAATTTGTTGTCTCTTGGCATTTTCTTGGTTAGGCTGATTTCTCCCCCTGTTCCAGGGTTTTCTTTTGTGGTCCTTCTCTCTTGGTTGATCAGTTTTAGAGGTCATGGTGCCCTAGCGAACTCCATGGTCGACTAATCGTTGGGCCAGTCGTTTTGCGCTGTCGAAAGTGGCGGGGCTTGCCGCTTCAACATTCCCCTGAATCAGAGGAGATAGCCCCCAGATATAACGCTCCACTTTCACAGATTCTGGTGTGACCATAGTAGGGCAGAGGGTTGCCAAATCGTTGAATCGGTTCGTGTAGGCGGTCAGATCTGAACCTTTCATGGTAAGGTTCCACAGCTCTTGTTCTAGTTTTTGGATCTCTCCCCTGGGACAATACTCTTTCATCAGCATGGTCTTCAGTTCCTCCCAACTCATCGAGTTGGCCACGGGAAGTGTCAGAGTCTTAACGTGGCCCTTCCACCAGGACATGGCCGTCTCGACAAAGGTACAAGCGGCGTATTTGACTTTAAATTCCTCGGGACAGGCGGAGATATCAAAGATTGATTCTGTTTTCTCAATCCATCTCGTGAGAGCAAGGACACCACCGGTGCCGTAGAAAGTCACTGGTTTGCAGTTCGCGAAGTCCTTGTAAGAACATACTCGCGATTGGTTTGATGTTTCTCCATTTGTGGAGTCGTTGGTACCATTTCCGCTTCCGTTTCCATTCATCCCATTAGAGTTTATCTGAGCGATAGCAGCTGCTACCGCAGCAGTAACAGCAGCCTGAAAAGTGGCTGAGTCCATCATGGGTGGCACAGGAGTTGCGATCGGTGCGCGCCTAGCGTTTCTTCGACAGGGTGGCATATTTCTGCCACAAGGATTCAAGATTTGACGTTGGTTAGTTTCTGTAAGGACTATTATAAGTATGTTGTCATTAGGACATGGCGACTATAATTTAAGTTTATCTTTGTCTTTTTCTTTTCGTAAGTGGTAACCATAAACCAGTATCAAGCATACATATCGAGTATTTGTACAACGTTTTATAAATAAACCACGTCATCATATTGATAATAATTTGTAGCGTTACATGATTTTTAAAATGGAAAAATTTGACATTCGCAGAGGTCTACAACGCAAAAGTAAACGGGCGGCGTAACGACCCACAAAGAGTGTAATCACTTAATTGTGGAGTCGCGCCTACATATAAAGCGAGTAGCGTATAGCACCTACTCATAAAACCCTAGTCTATAACAAAATTTGAGTAGTACGAGTACTACTCATGACGAACTGGATCCCCCAGCTCTGCGTAGCGCATCCACCTGTGCCCTCAAATCAGCAGCCTCTCGCTCGGCCTCCTCGGCCCTCCGTTCTATGTTTCGTATCCTTTCCTCGGACTCAGATATCCGTACAAAGGCCTCGTGAAACATCCCCATAACTGTCCGTCTGTCCTCCTCGAGTGAGTCGACTCGCCCGGATGTATGGTCATGGGCCTTGTCTACGCGTCGAAGGCGTGCTGCAGTGACCTCGGCAGTAGCTCCCACGTCCATGACTTGACTGGAGGTTGCCCTAATCCGCTCCTCTTGACGGCTGATGCGTCCGACCATGACTGGTAAAGCTCGGTCTGCATAGCCCCCTCTGCTGATGTCGTAGTGGTCGTGGAGTAGGTCATACGGGGGTCGCAAGTCCTGCTCGCGGCTCCAGCGGCGTATGTGCTCTGCCCACTCTAGCGTCGGGCCCTGAAGAGGTTCTTCTATTAGTAAGGGGCGGTGGATGGGTAGTACCCTCTTTCGAGGTGTACGCATCCATAACGGGCCACCAGGGTGGCGATATACCTGGAATATCGGTGGTGGCGGTGGTGCATGTAAGTCGCGGACTGGGTAGCGTGGGTCGATAACCTCAGACCCGTCATCAGAATCTTTATCTTCCCACTGGTCTTCTTCTTCCGAAGCTTCCTCTGGTTCCTCTTCCGGAACCTCTTCTGGTTCTTCTTCTGGTTCCTCGTTAAGCCATCCTCCATTTCCCTCCTCGGGGAAATAAGGGTCTCCTGGCAAATGGAATCCTGACATGGCGTCTGTACGAGGATGGGGGTGTAAGAAGTATATAAAGGGGATTTTTAAATACACATATATATAACTAAGTAATGTACACAAAATACTCATATAGTATTTTAACTTCATGTTTAGTTCTATAGCGTCATAAAATATTCCTATAGTATTTTAAATTTTATGTTTAGTTCCTTTGGTTACTGGTAAGTGTTTGGACTTGTTGTTCACTACGACTATTCCTAAGTATACGTTAATCATATCTTGGACCAATACAGTTGATCAGGCTCTATTTATCCAAGATATAATTACCAAAACACTTAAGCCTATCCGTTGTGTTCAACTCATCTCACAACTTTTGTATGTTTTTGTCATGATATCATTCTAGTATGTATGTATGTACTTATACTTTTATAAAAATTATCATTGTAATTTTAAAAGTATACTTGTACGAAAATGTGTTCGAGAGTTTTAGTCCCATTGTATTTATAGTTGTATATCTTCAAATGGATTGATATACTTAGTTCACTATAAACAATGCTCTGATACCAATCTGTCACACCCCCAAACCGTATTGGCGGAATAGTTTAAGGGTGGATGACTTCATGAACAATATCATAACAAAGTTGAATAATAGTGATATCCAAGCACACAACCATCATTAACCAATTGCAAATGTTACAAAGTTTAATTGTTTCATGTTTCAAATACAATTGAAATGATATCAAAAATAAACAAAAACGACGTCGTAACGTCTCTTTTTGTAGCGCCTGAATTTACCTTAACAATTTCCTGAGAATACAAGTAGTTGAAAAAGTGTCAACAATTAAGTTGGTGAGTTCATAAGATATTGCGTAAGAAATATCCTTTGTTTGTAATCAATAGTGTTGAAAAACCAAGAAAATCCAATATTTTCTCATAAAATGTCGTCTTTAAATCCCAAAGACTAAAATGTAATATGTAACTGTAGTGTGGAGTTCCTTAGAATGTATTTTTCCACGTAAACAATTTATAAAAATAATAAGTTGATTATTTTCCCTTGTGAGATACCCTATAACCTTACTGTGACTAGTTGGCCTGCTGCGACGTTCTTCAGGCGTCGGAATGTTAGACATTTGGACACCTCAGACCTGCCGGTCAAGCTGTAGCTAGCAGCTCAGGTGCGGGGTTGTCAAGCCCCGTATAGATCTATACTCAAATATCGCGCTCTCTTACCGAGACTCCGGTTATAAAAGTTCAGGACTTATAGTAGGTACTTATAAAAGTACTGTGAAGATTCATCTCACAAAAATGTATGTATTCCAATCAACTTGTTTACGTACGATTTGTATATAAAAACTCTTATAATCATCCATTATCATTTTTCCCATGATAATATAGTATTGTTTAATAATTATATAATTTTATATAATTATATTTGTCATGTTCAAACGTCATAATAACCTTGTGTTCATAAACTATTCCAATAATAGTCTATTTTTAGTATTGCGTCGTAATAATCATATTTTTTTGTGAATAATGGCGAAGTAATTTATTCAAATGATTATAAATATCATCTTTTGAGATATTTCTCACAAAAATGGTGTAATATCTTGATTATAACCATTTTTGCTAGAAAATAGTGCTTTTATTTATAAAAACGTAGTTTTTACTAGTTTTCATTTTAATAACGTTTTTATCCAAGATCTAGTATTTTTGTACACTTTATTTGTAGTTTTTTTTAACTTTTACACATCTTAATATGTCAAAATGTTCATAATACATGGATCTATTCATATTTCATGTCAAATTCATTTTTATAATATTTTTGTCCAAGATCTAACATTTTACACATTTTATTTATAGTTTAGTAACTTTTACACTAACATTATATACATCATTATGAACAACTTCCAAAGGGTTAACCATATTCCATGTCAAAAGCATTTTTACACAAATATTAACTTTATAAACTTGTGTAAATCAACATATATAACATTTAATCACATATAATCTTGAATAAATTAACATTTATAGTAAAAGAACTTGTATTCTCCCCCAAAAAGGTTTGAAAAGATGAAAATGAGGGGTATGAACTCACCTTGAGTGGTTGATCTTAAGATTTCTTGGAAGAAGATTGAAGATTTTGGTTCTAAGACCCGGAGGACTCTTGGACAAAGCTATTATCCAATGGATTTTCGTGAGTATGTGTGTGTAAAAGAGTATATGAAGGTATTTAGAACTTAAATCACTAGATGATCATAACTTACCAAGAAAGCTTGAAAGATCCTTGAAGATGATGAAGATTTGAACTCAAAGACCTTCGGACCAAGCTATTATCCAATGGGTTTTGATGGATGTTAGTGTGTGTAAATGGTGTAAAACTTATGTTAAGTAGTTTAGAATCAAAGGATGAAGGAAACTCACCACTTAGACTTGTGAAGAAAGATTGAAAATGGAAGTTGGAGATGGTGGTGGTGGTCTCGGCCTTGGAAGAGAAGAAGAGAGGGAGACAGTGCCGAGAGTGAGGGGGAGGAAGAGAGAAAAGAGTTTTCAAATGAAGTCTCTCAAATCTTTGGTTAGTTTATTAGGTTTAGCATTAGCTTTTTAGGTTTTGATTTCATTGGATTATTAAATTCATAGGCTAGATTTGTGAATAGTGAGTTAGGATTGTGTTGGAAAAGGGTGTGAGGCATGGTGGCAGCCGATGGGGTGGGGTGGGGGGGTGGGGTGGGGTTGGTTTTTATAAAATAGCAATGTACTTATATAAAAATGTGAAATTTTTATAAAATAGTATGACGTTTTAGTGAAATTTTGTGAGATTTTGACGAAACGAAGTTCTAAATAATTATTTTGTATGAAAACATTGTCAAACATTTATTTTGATTGAAACATAACTCGTTGGGTGTCGGAATACGCGTTTAAGCGCAGTATTCTTCTGATTTTGCGATTTTTGACGTTTTACCGGAAATTATATTTAGTTTTGAAATTAAATACTAGGTATTATTACGTTACTTATCATATGAATTTTTATTTCATATTTGATGTTTAAGGCACCACATTTTGTATTTTGGTTCCAAACCCTGTGTACATTTATCCATTCACAGCGATTTAATGGTTGTAACTTCCACATACGAACTCCGTTTTTGACGTTCTATATATCTACAGGTTCGTATTTACAAGTAGATTATTTTATGAATATTATTATTCTCAAAATAATAATTGTACGATTATCGAATTTTTACGCTACAGTGGTTTGCTGTCCGTATTTTCGACTTTTAATCGATAATTGTTTGATTTAGCATACGTAATACTACAATATTAATAATTCATTGCAAAAGTTATGGAAAATAACTTTTCAACATATAAATTAACATACGCTTCGTTTGATTACAGTTGACTTTTGTTGACCAAAATTTACAATTGTCACATAGGCGAACTTTGAAGAGTTTGTGGTGAGGAGTGTCATTTTGAATAGCAGAAGACGGAAGTATGTTAAGAAGGTGGCAAGCCAAGTGAAGAGCTTCAACCCAAAACATGGGTGGAAGGTGAGATTGGAATAAGATTGTCCGAATGATGTTGTTTATGGTTCTGGGCATTCTTTCGGACTTCCCGTTTTGTTGAAAAGTATATGGGCATGAAAAACGAATGGAAATGCCATTAGTGTCATAGAGGTTTTGAAAGGCGTTTTGTTGTATTCCTCCATTATCACATTGAAACGATTTGATTTCATAATGAAATTGAGTTTGAACATATGCACGAAAATGAACAAATTTAGCAAACACATCAGATTTTTGTTTATGAGGATACAAACATGATGAGAGAAATGGTCTAGAAAAATAACATAAAATTTCAAACCGCTATGACTAGCTAACAGTGAAGTCCAAACATCGGAGTGCACAAGTTCAAAAGGTGAAGTAACACTAGAAGTAGAAACACTAAATGGAAGCCGTACATGTTTGCTGGCTTGACAAGCATGGCCAATAGAGGTAGACTTAGTTTTATTACATTTTATTGCATTGCTAGAAACTAAACGCTGAAAAACATTGCCGGGATGACCAAGACGTTGGTGCCAAATGGAAGGAGCAAGAATAGCAAAAAACTTGAGGAGTGGGATCGGGAAGAGGTCACCCGTGATATCACAGTAGAGAAGAACCCGACGAGTCGCGAAGTCCTTCACAGAAAAACCAAAAACATCAAACTCAATGGTACAATTATTATCGCGAACGAACTTACGAATAGACACTAAGTTTTTGATGATATGAGGAGTGATAAGAATATTATGAAGATGTAAGGTGCGATATGGGTCAACACTACACAAGACGGCTGAACCGGTTTTAGTTATAGGCACAGATGACCCATTACCAACCATTACCCTGCAAGAAGAAGACTTTGGATCAACCGAATGTAATATACCTTCATTAGCGTAAATGTAAGAGGTGGCACCAGTATCCATGAACCAACCACCATTGTCCGGTTCATTGAGATTCATAACATTGAAAAACTGAGGGAGAGTAGTTTCCTGATTAGACCAAGTCACCCAGCATTCAAAACTGAGTCAGTCCAACCAGGGTGGGGCTGTTGCGAACTAGGTGAAGTAGCAGCCTCATGGGCATGCCGTTTGGTGGAGTTGCGCCAATGTTGATGGGCCGGTGTGTTGCGCTGGGCCGAAGAAGGAGTGGGCAGTAGCCCATCAGAAGGTGGATTGGAGCCGGTGGGTACAAGCGCCCAAGTAAAACTCGGTGGAGGAGACCATGGGTTCGACGGACGAGGTGTACGTTGATCATAGGGTGGGCGGCGATTGTTTTGCTGCCGGTTTCCACCACCACCACGGTCGTTTCCCCGCGATTATTACCGCCGCGACTGTTGCCGGAGCCATCGCGAGAAGCATCGGTATACAATAGAGTGGAGGAGGAGGAATTTTCGGAGTGGTGTGGTTGAACAGGTCGAGTCAGGTTCATCTGTTGTTCCTCGACTTCTAGCATGGATCGAATGTCAGCAAACAATGGAGATGGGGAGGTGTGTCAGATCAGAGTTTTGATGGAATCATACTTGGCAGAGAGACCGTTTATCGTGTACATGACTAATTGTTTCTCCGGGACCGGAGCATCAAGGTTCTCCAACAGGTCTGCAATGGTCTTCATACGGGTACAGTAGGCAACCACAGTGGAGTCTCCCATGCCTATGTTACAAATTGCAGTGTCAAGTTGAAAAGCTTTGGCCTCCTTGTTGGAACGAAACAATTGTTCAAGGCTGGTCAACAAAACATAAGCTGAAGCTTTTTGGTTGAGAATGGTGTTCAGAAGAGTTTGGGAGAGAGTACCGTATATCCAAGATTTGACAACATTGTTAATATGTGTCCATTCAACATCTGTTAGGGTTGCAGGAGATTTGGTGTAGGAGATTTGGTGGGTGATGTAAGGTGGATGTCGGCCCCATACCTTGCACAGTGGGTGAAGAATAGTTCTCTCCAGGCATCGTAGTTGTGTCGATCAAGGTCGAGGATAAGAGGAACAAAGGCACAAATATTGGTTATTCCGTAGGGCTTCTCGGGTGCCATTGAAGCATATAGAAAAGAAGGAGGGAATATGATTATGTTGAAGCGCCGTGGGGAAGAAGGCTAGGGCAAAGTTCTGATACCATGTAATCGGGAATGATTTCCCTTCCCTTTCTCAATAAGCAAACCAACGAATAAGTACAAGAGAGATACAACAGGGCCTTGGGCCTAAAACAAATACAAAAACTACAATTGGGATGCTATACATACGTACACACTAACAACTGATGCAGATGGATGGTTAACAGTTGAATTAGTACAGATGATTAATGAATAAAAAAGTTACTGATAGAAAATATACTCACTAATACAAATGCTTAATGAAGAAAAAAGAGTTATAGTGTTAATAATACAAATTAGTTTTCTTTAAAGAAAAAATTAAAAAAGGGCACAGTTATCGGTTTGTCAGATTATTTTCAAAGCTGGTAAAAAGATTTTGTCAGATCTCCTTTCTTTTCAAACCACTGGATCCAATGAACAAATGTTGACTTTTTCATTAAAGGTGTATATTAGGGTGTATATGGGGTGTTTATATATATATATATATATATATATATATATATATATATATATATATATATATATATATATATATATATATATATATATATATATATATATATATATATATAGTCCGTTTCAAGAGAGAACCAATATTTTACGAGGAACCGTAGGAACTTTTTGACTGAATTTTTTTTTCCAAAAAAAATGACATAATACACCTAGTCACTTATATTTAAGACTTTTTGTCAAAAAAAATTTGAAAAATAATATGTATACACGAAATGTGCATATATGCATTTTTTTTCGCAAATGTGTATATGATCACGTTTCGTGCATATGTGCACATTTCGTGTGTGTGTATATATATATATATATATATATATATATATATATATATATATATATATATATATATATATATATATATATATATATATATATATATATATATATATATATATATATATATATATATATATATTATTTTTTCAATTTTTTTTACAAAAGGTCTTAATATAAACGATTAGGTGTATTATGTCATTTTTTTTGAAAAAAAAATTTCAGTAAAAAAGTTCCTACAAAAATATTGGTTCCCATTTGATATTTAGTCTATATATATATATATATATATATATATATATATATATATATATATATATATATATATATATATATATATATATATATATATATATATATATATATTACCCCACCAATATTTTATAAAATGTGTCATAAATTTAAATCAATAAAAGCTTGTTTATATTGTTTTATTTTGAAGTTTTAGTTTTGGCCCCTCTAATTCTAACGCTCGTGTTCCATCCTTGGTGCTGTAGATTGTATGTTGTAAGAAATTATCCCAGAGCTTCCAAACAAGTTCCCAAGCCTCTAATACCCCTACCAAAGTTTTCCTCCTCCCCTCCGTCGCCGGTCCTCTGATGACGGCCGCCGGTCCATCCCTCTGCCCTTCCAAGCATCGTCGTCCACCTGAGCTTCCGCCAGATGGAGTGCCGCCTCCGGTTGAAAACCCCTCGCCTGCCGTATTGAATCGTACCAGACGTGCCAAAGGAAATCAAGCGCAAGTGAAGAAGCTTGGCCGTCGTTATTGCATCAAGAAGGTCTCTGGTACCTCCAATCGTAAATCTATCACTTCTAAACTTGCCAATAGTCGATTTGAACTTCAGCTAGGAGATGATGATGCCAAAGCTACGAATGCTCTAAATGATGTTTGGGAGAAGACAGCCACGATTGAAGAAGTTGACACCATCCAATCAGTTACAAAAGCTTCTGCAGAAGATGATGGTCAAGGTGTGGGTCTTGAGATGAACGAAGGAATGCTCACGGATTATTCCTCTGAAGAAGAAGATGGTGAAGATGATACATCATATGATAATAATATAGATCAAACGTCTTCCAAGAATAAAGATCATTCACAATTTGTTGATGGAAACTATCTCATCCAACCTGCTATCCATGATGACCGTGAACATCATATGACAAAGGTGATAAACAACATTTGCAACTCTACATATTGCAGTGGTGAAGGTGAACGTGAACCTGCTTTACATGGTGAACGTAAAACTCACTCTCCAAAGGCCTCCTCATCGTGCATACGTGAAGACTACATGGTTTACAAGTACACATCAGGTCATGGAGATAGACTCACGGAAAAAAACATCACGAAAGGTCAAGAAGAAAATACAATCGGAGATGGATCATGTGCTCTTGCCGGAGATCGAGAAAAAGATACCGGAGGTGGATCACTTGCTTTTCAAACGGCTACAAATGATGAATCGTGTGCTTTCTCAACGGGAATGGAACAAGGACTTCATGCTATTGGCTCCTGTAAAGGAACAACAACATCATCGGCTATATTTACTAATGGGGAGGGTAAGTTTCAATCTTCTCTTTTAAATTTTAGTGAAGTTGATTTATTAAAGCCTTTATCTAAGGAGCAAGTGGGGGACAAAATAATGTGTGTGCATTCTTTAATGGGAGACAAGGCCACCTTTACACCTACCCATGATTCCACAAAACATTTGACTAATATTCCTCCAACATTTCAAATGCCCGATCCATCATCATCGGCTATATTTACTAAGGAATTTAGAAATGATCATATTACTTCCAAAGTGGGCCATCATATGTCCTCTTCTATTTTGGGCCCTCATAAGTCCTCTTCTATTTTGGCCCAACCAAAAACTAAGATTAATTATATTAAGCCCAAATTTATTACTCCTAAATGGCCTACTAACATTAGGAAATTAAATAAAAAAGATATTTCTATAAGCAAGCCCAATAACTCTATTGATGTTAATTCTTGTTTGGATCACGAAACTGTTATTGTTCCTTTACAGGATTATAATAAGCAAACTAATAATTTAGATATGAAGGAATTAAACAACATAAATAATAACGCTTGGTCAAGAAAACTCCCTTTACTTGTTAATTCTCAAGCAAACATTTTGAGTGGTGCTCAAAAACACTCAAGTGACAATTTCGGCTTCATCCCTAATCTTAGTAATGATGTTGACGTGCCTGTTGATATACCTATCACGGTCGTTAATAAGATATGTCAAAATCATGCTCGGACCATTTGTGGTTATTTTGTTGGATGTAAAATGAATTATTCTGATGTTCGTTTTCTAGCGTCTAAAATGTGGTCACAACATGGGCTGGAGGATGTTTTGTTAAATGGTAATGGTATATATCTTTTTAAATTTAACAACGACCAAGGCCTTCAATATGTTATAACACACGGTCCATGGACTTTTAGGGGTGCCCCTATTGTCATGCAAAAATGGAGACCCGGGCTTAGTATTCATAGAAACAACCATGACAAACTTCCGCTATGGATTAAAATCCATGACATCCCGTATGAGACTTGGAGTGAGGAAGGGTTAAGCCACATTGCTTCCAAAATTGGAAAGCCACTTGCCATGGACTCTTATACGGCAAATATGTGCACTTATGCTGCGGGTAAAGCAGTTTATGCACGTGTCCTGCTAGAAGTCCCAACGCGTCCTTCATGGGTGGACAAAGTTATCATTCGTATACCCGATCCTGAAACTCTTGAGTTTACAACTCATACGCTTAGAATTGAGTATGAATGGAAACCGCCTATGTGCTCTCATTGTAAGGTGTTTGGTCACGAAACACATGTGTGTATGCATGTTATTGCTAAACAAAATGCTACTTATATTGCAAAACCTATGGATACTTCTATCATAACTATGGAAAAAATTGAACAACCAATTGTAGATAAAAATGATGAATTTACTATGGTTACAAATAAGAAAAATACTTCAAAACATGTTTCTAATAATGACAAGAAAAATAATGAAATTTCTAAAACCAATACGACTAGAAAATACAAAAATAAGAACAACGATAACTCTTTTTCCAATAAAAATAACAATTTAAAAACTCTTAGTAATAAGAAACGAGTTGAGAACCACAAATTTCATATTTTAAATCGACCCCCACATCCCTTCTTTCTCCTAATCTCCCCTTGAAGGGTAAGGAGCCAATAGTTGGTTTCCCTAGCCCTATCCTTCATACGTCTTCTTCCACGCCACTTAAACAAACTTTTTCCACCACTCCTTTATTCAACGCCTTCTCCATTCTTGAGTCTTGTTCATCAGACGTTACTGATTTACCCTCTACTACTCCAATTCTTCCTCTTCCTAGTGTTCCCCCCCAAATTATTACAGGTGATTTTGATCCTGATAATGATAACCTTCTTGACGAGGACAATTGTATTGAGGTCGACTTTGATCATGGTGAGACTGCCAAGTTCATTGTTGATAAGAATGGATCACATTCTGATCAACCTATGATAACTCTGGTGTCCGAGCAGATGGACTCCACCACCCTCCAAGTTTCCATATGACGCACATCACTGCATGGAATACTCGCGGTCTCTGTAAGCCTTCTCATCAGAAAGCCTTGAGAGATCTTATCCGTGATCAAAATCTTCATATTTGTGCTTCTCTTGAGACTCGTGCTTCCTTCCATAACCTCCCTCTTATCTGTAGTCGTACTTTTGGCTCTTGGTCGTGGTCGTCCAACGGTCTCTTCTCCCCGAGAGGGACTAGAATTGTGGTTGCCTGGGATCCGCTTGCTATTGATATGATGCTTATCGACTTAAATGATCAGGTTATGCATTTCAAAGTTAATATTCGTGATTCTAATAAATCCTTTTTCTGCTCCTTCGTCTATGCTCATAATGATCACATGATGCGTCGCTCTCTCTGGAATTCTCTTACGGTCCATAAGAATATGGTTAGAGATACCCCTTGGATTATTTTGGGTGATTTCAATGTTGCTCTTGATATTAAAGATAGCACCTCAGGGTCGTCTGGGATTTCTCGTGCCATGGAGGACTTCAGGGACTGTGTCAATCTGATGGAAATGGAGGATCTTAACTATAAAGGTCTCTTCTACACATGGACCAAGTCTCCTAATGGTTCGGGTAGCATCCTCAAAAAGATCGATCGTGTCATGGGAAATACTCACTTCGTTGCTTCTTTCCCCTCCTCTACTGTCAATTTTCTCCCTTACCGTTCGTCCGATCATACTCCTGCTGTGCTTTCTCTCCCCCATCGTGCCCCTTTCCAACCTAAACCTTTCAAGTTCCCTAATTTCCTGACTTATAAGAACGATTTCAAGAAGATTGTTGCCTCTTCTTGGAACCCCAATATCACTGGATATCGGATGTATAAGGTTTTCAAAAACCTTAAAAATATGAAAGTGCCTATACGTAAGATGCTTCGCAACCAGGGAAACCTCTTTTCTAAGGTTATCTCTCTTCGTAATGAGCTTGATAGAGTTCAGATTGCTTTGGATCGGGATCCTTTCAATAAGGATCTTCGTGAAGAACAATGCAGGTATCTCCTCGCTTATAACGAGGCTAGCCTGGATGAAGAGAGGTTCCTAAAACAAAAGGCTAAGGTTAACTGGCTGTGTGAGGGTGATAAAAATTCGGGTTTTTTCCACAAAGCGGTTAAAAGCCGTAAATCTCGCAATCGTATTAATTCTATCCAGGATGCTCAAGGTAACTAGATCTCGGGGAATGATCTTCCTAATCTTTTTGTTTCTCACTTTCAAGCCTTCTTGGGTTCTGCCCAGCCTTCCACTGCTATTCGTGATCCTTCTTCCCTCTTCTCTAATAAGCTCTCCCCCCTCCAATCTGCCGCCATGCTTACTCCTGTTACTGACGAGGAGGTTAAGTGTGTCCTGTTCCAGATGGGTGATGATAAAGCTCCTGGTTCTGATGGTTTCTCTGCTAAGTTCTTCAAGTCTGTTTGGGATATTGTGGGTCCTGATTTCTGTATGGCTGTTAAGGAATTCTTCTATTCTGGCAAACTTCTTAAGTCTTTCAACAGCACCATCCTTGCGCTCATCCCTAAAGTTGATTCCCCTTCCAAAGTCACTGATTTCCGCCCTATAGCTTGTTGTAACGTTGTTTACAAATGTATCAGCAAGATTATTGCGGATCGTATCAAAAACCATCTTTCTTCTCTGGTTGATGAAAACCAGTCTGCTTTCATCCCTGGTCGTTTGATCACCGACAACGTCCTTCTTGTCCACGAACTCATGCGTGATTATCATCGTCATCGTGGTCCTCCTAGATGTGCTTTTAAGGTTGATATTCAAAAAGCGTACGACACGGTTGACTGGTCGTTTCTGCGGACTATCTTGTTTGGGTTTGGTTTCCCCGATCGTATGATTAAATGGATCATTACTTGTGTTTCCACGGTTGCTTACTCTGTGAGTATCAATGGGAATACTCATGGTTATTTCGACGGTAAAAGGGGCCTTCGGCAGGGTGACCCCCTCTCTCCTTATCTCTTCACTCTTGTCATGGAGGTGCTTAACCTTATAATCAAGAGAAACATCCATGATTCTGACTCTTTTAAATTCCACAGACAATGTGATGATCAAAGTATCACCCATCTTTGCTTTGCCGACGATCTCCTTCTCTTCTGTCATGATGATAGCTATTCGGCTAAAATCATCTGTGATTCTCTTGAGGAATTCTCTGGGGCTTCTGGCCTCCATCCAAATACTGCGAAGAGTGAAGCATTCTACTGTAATGTTGGTGAGAGGACCAGGGCTGCCATTGATCTTATTGTTAAGTTTCCTGAGGGCTCTTTCCCTGTCCGATACCTTGGCATTCCTCTCATCACCACGCGTCTTACCCACAAAGACTGTAAAGGCCTTGTTGATAAAGTTAAATGCAGGATTAATGACTGGAAAAACAAGTCTCTTTCCTTTGCTGGTCGTCTCCAGCTCATCCTCTCTGTCCTTTCTTCTACTCAAATCTATTGGGCTTCTGTTTTTATTCTTCCTAAATCTATCTCTAACGATATTGAGAAGCTCATGAGAGGTTTCCTCTGGTGCCATGGTGAGTTGAAGCGTGGTAAAGCTAAAGTCTCCTGGAAAACTGTATGCCTTCCTAAGGAACATGGTGGTCTTGGCATACGTAACCTTGCTATCTGGAATGTTGCCCTTATGGCTTCCCATGTTTGGAGACTCCTTTCCAAGAAAGAGTCCCTATGGGTTAAGTGGATCCACTCATACCGTTTATGTGGCCGTAACTTTTGGGATGCCCCCAAAAATATGGTTCTGGATTTTCCTGGCGTAACATCCTGGATATGCGGGATAAGATAAGGGAGTATATAGTTTCCCAGATAGGTGATGGATGCTCTACTTCTGCTTGGTTTGACAACTGGCACCCTGCGGGCCCTCTTTCTAAATTCTTGTCTGTCCGTGACATCCATGATGCGGGTTTCACTCCTGATACTAAGGTTGCTGAACTGGTTCTTAACGGATCTTGGGTTCGGCCTCATTGTTGGAGAGATTCCCATGGTGCTCTTCTTTCTCATAACCCTCCTACTATTTCCACGTCCGTCCCTGATAAACTCCTTTGGAGATCTAGAGACGGTCAACTCTCTCCTTTCTCTGTTCGATCTGTGTGGCAGTCTGTTCGCCCCTATCATCAACCGGTCTTTTGGTTTCATCTTGTTTGGTTCTCCCAGAACATCCCCAGACATGCTTTCATTCTTTGGGTTGCTCTTAAAGATCGTCTTAAGACTCATGATAAAATCAAAATTTGGGACACTAATTCCAATCTCATTTGTGCGTTCTGCGGGGACTGTCCGGATTCCCTTTCCCATCTCTTCTTTGAATGCTGTTTCACTTCTTTGGTTTGGCATGACCTCCATCATGTCATGAATCTCTCCTTCTCCACTGATAGCTGGTCTGATATCATTAGTCAACTCAACCCCATTAATAAGAACAAGACCATTTGGTCCATCATTAGAAGACTTGTTTTTTCTGGAGCGGTCTACCACATCTAGCGGGAAAGAAATTTACGCTATGTTGTAGCTATTGCTGTATTTGTCACGTTGTAGCTTCCATTACACCATTGTTCTTTAGTCCTTTTTTTTACATGGTTAGCTTGGTGTTGCTAGGCGTTTCGGGGGACACCAGAACCTTTCCCCCAATTACTAATACATGCTTTCCAGGTTTTTTAATGTGGTGTTTGATGTAACTGGATTGCCCAGTGGCACGATTTGCCATAATTGTCGTACACATTGTTTCATCTCCCCTACACTATTTAATGCCTTTCTAGTAGGATCTTTAATTAATAATAGTTCCTGTTCAAAAAAAGTAAATTATGATTGCATATGGATTAGATTCTCCTTGCAACAACTTGTAGGGGAAACAAAGTTGTAGAGTTTAACATAAACTCGACTACTTTTATAACAAATACAAAATTGGTTAGTGGAAGATGTAATTAAAGTTTGATTTAAATATGCAACCATATGGCTATCTTGCTTCTTCCAATATGTAAGTTTGTTTGTGTTTGACGTTATTTTCCATTGAAAAACCATGAGGTCCAGTGTTTTAAGAATGTGTTTGAGTCGTGGAGCTTGGTCTTCCTTTGATCTTATTGCCGCTATGGAGACTTGGCAGCAAAGCCAAATACCGAAGCGCAACTGCGATTGCGGGGCTCAACACTTGAGCTTCGTCTTTGGTATACATCAAACTTCAGTTTATTTGGTGATCAGGAGCAACTAGGAGCAACTCTGAAGTCGAGCTGTGGATTGTCCTAGTAACTAGGAGACAAGTCATGTACAATCACCAGTCAGTTTATGTCGGTGATGTAATAAGCACATAGGCCCGGTCTAGAAGAAATCAAGTCAAATGATTATTATAAATAGATCTCTATAATTGTAACCCTAGTGTGTGTGTGTCAACATCTTTTGTTTTGATTAGCAGAAAACCGAGTTTAGCATGCTCTTCAAGATTATCAATAAATTTTTTTTGTAGTTCGACAATGGACATAGTTTGATTACTCTAATCAAGTGAACCAGTTTAAATCCTTGTGTTGTTATTGTGTATTGCATCTTTATTATATTATCATGTTTGTGTTTTTCAAGTCCTCTTATTTCTAAGACAATGGTAGTCATTTGCCCGGATAAAAATGAGGTTGGTTATGTTAGTAATAGGTATTCGTGCTGAAACCCACGTTGTTGTTTTAGAAGGTGTCAATAGAGTTTCTGACCGATAGAAATCACCTAATTTTGATACCATGCATGAAGAGCAAAATTGGTAAGTAAACATAAAGCGGCAGAGAGTGAGAGAGTTTTCGTAGTTTTATTTTCTACTCTACAAATGGATAGAGCAGCAAATAAACCTAGATATGTTTCATCCTTAGAGGATTTATCAGTACATCATCACATGTTGGCTAGTTGTTGAATGTTAATGGGATAAATAAAATCAGGACTACCACTGAAAGCCTTCTGTCCCATCAATACATTCACTGCTTCTGTTGGGTGAAATGCATCCCAAAACACATACTCATTCCTGTTTGGACACGGGGTTTGGAACGGTAAACATGTTATCTGCCCTCTGTTTCTACCTATCCCGCAACATCCCCTATTCACCACGCTTAATCCTGCATCACAAATTCCAGAAACATTTACAAACCCGATCAAATTATATGCTATTGAAGCTAAATAGCCAATGCCGTATGCATTACCGTAGAATTTTGCATTGGAAAGTATATCTTGAAACATGTTATGAACGTCAATGAAGGCGAATTTAGAACCAGGGAGATTGGTGCTTAAGTTGTTGATCATGGTCCTCATGTTGGCATTGAACGGGAGAACAAGCTGGTTCACATCCTCGGAGCACTTCCCAGTCGTGCCTTGTGCTAAGATGCTTGGTATGCAGCCCATCAGTCCTATTCCAGCCAAAACAAATTTCCGGGCTCCAAGATTGTAAAGTTTCTAATTCAAAACGTCACATGATGAAATACAATGCCACCAGATAAATAAATTCGAATTCGATATTATGAAACTATCTTACAGTGAGTTGACTAGTGTACTCCTTGGACAAGAGGTCTGCAAACTCTTGGCCGTTGTATTGGTTGCGGGTAGGGTAATTCGGCATGAGATAGTTGTTTAGGTAGTCATTGCTACCCATTCCAACAAAGAAAAGGCTTCGAGAGAGCACCTGAGCCACATCCAGTGCGCCCAAATTGCCCGATATTTGATCTAATGCATCCTCGAAGTTCTTAATCTGTTGGTTGAATGGAAGGCGACCCACCTACATAGTCAGAACAAAAGTAACAATCATCCTACATGTACCAATTTCAGAAGTCGCCAAAATTTCCACTACTCATAATCAAAAATGTAATCCCAAACAAAAGCTTACAAAATTCCGGCCGGTAATATCAAGGATTCCAGCAGCTGCAGAAGCGAAATTGACACCATGAACCATTTGGTCACCAGAATTTGATGCTTGAGAGTAGGATGGTATTAGTGGCAATCCTAGCAGTTCCGCTACATTCATGTTTAAGCACGTGTTACATACTATCATTTTAATTTGTTTTGAATAAAAAACGAATCCGAATTGACCTACCACCTTCAAAATATTTAAACCTAGGACTACGTAATGTGAAGCAAGGTAAATTTTTGGAATTTATGAGTTCTGTATGATACCATACTATGTTGCATGTCTATGAAAGTACGTGATCTGTTTGTGTAAAACACACACAAACACACACACACAAACACAAAAGTAGAGATGAGATGAGAGACCTATTTCATCAACCATGGTGTAACCATTGGAGAATCGACCAGTCGGACCTCCATCGAAGTCAATACCATAAGGAAAATAATTGGCCTTTGCAAAAGAAGTCAAGTCATTGTTGTTCCCATTGTCAATTAGCGAGTCTCCAAATATGAACATCGCCGGAACCATCCCTTCCCCAACTGTATGGGGCGCAAACGCATCTACCACACCACCAGCATCTTGGTTGTCTTGTGCCGTAACACTCCACGACATGCCAATCACCAACACCCACAACAAGCAACAAATTTTGAACATAGTCATCTCTTCTATGCCCATGTTAATCTGTTTAATATGTATGCTTTTCGTGACGAGGGTTATGGCAGATAAACGGAGTGTGGAATAGGGTTTTGAAGTAGTGGGAAGCATGCATATATAGAGAAGAGAGCCTCTAGATTAGTTGGAGAGTAGTAAATGCTTCCACCTATAGAATATGACACGCAGTAAATACGTTACAGTTTTCTATGCCATTATGGTAATGGCTGCCATATGTTCTTCACCTAGTCCGTTGACTCATGCATCACCCCCTTTCACAACCAATCCCTGTTCTTCAACTAGTCCGTTGACTTACGATTCTCTAGGCCATTATGGTAATCGCTGCCATAGAACTTGTTGCATGCGAAAACAAAGGAAATAACTGAATACATATATCTGCAAAAACCCTCACTTCAGCAGCTGTTTCTTGAATCTTATATAACATTTTCCGAAGTACTTATGTCAAGAACGGATATCAATTGTAACAGAAACGTATACAAGTTTAGTTATATTAACTATATACTGTAAATATATGCTCTAAACTAACAACCAAACAATGGTGTTATACATATATCAACTAATGAGTACTTAACATCCACACGAACCAATATTGTGATCTTGACTCATACAAGATAATATCGTATACAAGTCTAGTTATATTAATTATATACTATAAATATATGCCGTTTCAATATCCGATGCTATGTCGTTGAATTACACTAGGCGATCATGGATGCCCAAGGAGTATAGGACTCCATTAAAGCAACAGATGGAGCGGCTATGGATGAGAAAAAGAATAAGTTGGCACAGGCTTATCTTTTCCAAGCAATAACGAAAATATCCTTTTACAAGTAGCAAAAAGAAAAGACAGCGAAGGAGGCCTGGGAATCTTTAAAAATAACGTATCTCGAGGCAGAAAGGGTACATATTGCGAGACTACATCTCTGTGTGATAATTGCAACAATGCAAGAAACGTGATTACAACTTCGGTGTTTACCATGAAAATGTTCAAAAATGCTCACTTCTGTACAATGCTTAACTTCTAGGTCTAAACTTCCACTGCTGTGTAAATTTTAACTTCTGTGTCATGCCCACCTCGGTGTAAATGTTCAACCTCTGTGTAACTCAACTTCTGTGTAATTTTTTTATTTTTAGTTCTGTGTCCTTCTCAATTCAGTACAACTAATTCAAAACTTTGCATCTTGTTTCAAAAATGTTTTCCACTTTGGTGCACTCCATTTCACAACTTCGGTGTACCAAAACATGTTCCCAACTTCGGTGCATGGAACTCTACATCTCTAGGTCAATTTGTCAATTTTCAAATTGTGTGTTCCAATTCAACCTCGGTGAAATGTTTTGTTTTTCAGTCCAGTGTGACAAATTTTTTACTTCTGTGCATCATTATTACTTATATCCTTATAATTAAGTCACAACAAAGATGTCAAAATTTCAATTTATTGGAATCTATCTTTAGACATTTTGGGAAATCCAAAATTTTATTTGGTCAACACCTTGTCTCTTTGATTCAAATATGCTGCGAAACAAAAAATCTCATTTTTGGAAATCCAAAATACATTTTGGTCATGAATTGAACATTCTTTGATTGTTATCAATTCTGCTAACAAAGGTATTTGACTATCTTTGGTGTGTTCTTGATGTTTAATGTTGTTTTCACAGAAATTATCTTATTGGGATATTGCACAAAAGAAACATGCCGAAAAACAGAACATGCCAGAAACTGAAAAAAAGGCTGAAAAACAGAACAGGCCAGAAAAAGATAAAAAAAAGATGCCAAAAACAGAACATGGCACAAAATCCATAAAACTCCCCACCGAAGTTACCTCTAGTTGGCTCCTTTGGACGGATGAGGTTTGACACTGCGGTAGCCCAACAGAATCAGACCCGATTGAATTTGCAGAGACAATTTGATGTATGCAATACGCACTTAAAGATAATTGAAGACATTGGAGAACCAAAAGATACAGATACTTTACCCATTCGAGACCGGAGAAACAAATTTCAAGAGGAAGTGGACGAGATCAACAAATATATCGCCTTGGAACTATCAAAGATGGTTGGCTATTCGGGATACGTTTTTGATAAAAATGAAAGAAATTGGGCAGAGGTTGCCAAGCACATTGTACCTTTTACTTATGAGTTTATTTGGCAAGAGAAAAGAAGAAGCAGGCTTCAAAGATCACCAAGAAGGTCTCTCCACCAAGAGATCCCACTCCAGAGCCTGAACCACAAGTCAAAGAAACACTCGCTATAGAAGAATCAATCAGAGCTGAATCAGGAGATCAGATTCTTCTCTCTGAATCAGCATCTCGCCCCTTCGGTGATTTCGGCGATGATCTTGTGGATGTGACAAAGCCGAAGGTTACCAGGCAGATAGAGATCAACATTGATGATACCAGCTCTACCTCAGTTCCAAAGGATCAAGATCCTCCTCATCCTTTAACCTCGATGTCAAAAAAAGAATTTTCAGTTCTTAATAAGAAGCTAGATTCTCTCATCTTTATTGTCACGGACTTGAAAATGTCCCAAGTTAATGATGATTTGGTGAAAGAAGTTGCAGAGCTAAGGCAGAAAGTGGAAGCCTTAGAGAAGAAGGAAATCAAGATTGATGAAGTTGCACATCAGGCCATCTCTACAGGTCTACGAGAGATAGATGAGAAAAGACAGAAGGATGCAGAAAATTTGACGAAACAGTCAGTAGACACAATGAGTGTCGTGAAGAAAGTAGTTGAAAACTTGGCCTCCCTTGATACTCGCATCACCAACAAATTCATGACCTTATTTGATGACACCCACACTTATTTACAAGGTGTTTATTCGGATAACCAGTCACTCCAGGCAACTCACATTCTTTTGCTTCAATTGCTGACCACTACGCCGAAGAACATTTCAAGTACCATCTGTGGTCTAATTGACTCCATGGCAATGACTGTCACCTGCCCTGGATGAAGCCGTTGACAATAGGGGTGAGCGTGGTGCGGTACGGTGCGGTTTTAGTAAAATACCGTTACCATTACCGCGAAGTGCGGTAATTGGAATTGTAAAACCGCAAACTGCGGTAATTATTGCGGTTCGGTAATGCGGTAATTCGGTACGGTTTCGGTAATCACCATATAATGCTATTGGTGCGGTTTCTTGAAACTCATAAATATTAAATTAACCCTTTTCAAACAGGAAATAAACCAAACTAAATGCAGCAAACATACAAGGTTCGAATGACTTGCCGCTTTGTATCAAATTATAGAATATATTATATATATATATATATATATATATATATATATATATATATATATATATATATATATATATATATATATATACATATATATATACATATATATATATATATATATATATATATATATATATATATATATATATATATATATATATATATATATATATATAATAATAATAATTAACATGTAAAATAATGCGGTGCGGTGCGGTAATTTCGGCGCGGTAAAGACCTCTAAAACCGTACCATACCAAATAAGTTCGGTTTTTGAGATTCTAAAACCGCAGTTGCGGTTGTTATATCGGTTTCGGTAAATCGGTTTCGGTAATTGCGGTTATTTCGGTAATTCGGTTCGGTTTTTGCTCACCCCTAGTTGACAAGCTCTCTGAGCTTTCTTCCAAAACAACCGATGCTATCTCTCTTCATGTCACTCAAACAGGTCTAAAGATTTTAGAAAGATTGGATGTTATCAAGAAGCACCTACCTATGCCCACTTCTGGCGAACCGGTCACAGTAGGGGGAAAGGTGCCACATCTTGGTAAACGCAAAGAAAAATGATTGACATTGAAAACGATGGTGATGATGATGATCATGATAATGAAGGCTTGAAAGTCAAAGGAGAAGGTGATGAACAAGAAATGGAAACTGACCTCGGTGGTGGTGGGAAGAAACCAAAAGCTCCAACTCCTCCTAATCACCGAAGTCACTGTTGTTATTAGGTGTTTAAGCCATGACTAATAATTTGTATTTACTTGATTGATGGTGGCAAAGTCCTTTTGGGTTGCCCTCATAGCTGGCATGGCAATATGACAGAATAACTTATAGAGAGAGAGATTGATTTATTATGTGATTAATAAATCAATATAAATAATTTGTTAATGTATTATGAGGATAATATATTAATTGGAAATATTGTTATTTAATTAATAATTAATCATAAATTAATCGGATTAATTTTGGGATTAATTAGATTAATTAAAAGTGCAGGGGCTGAATTGTAATTGCTCAATAGTTGAACATGTACACGCGCGATGCGCGCATAAGGGGTCTGCGACGCGTGCCTTCTGTAGCCCGAAAAGTGATTAGAGATAGGGTTTTATCTCGGTTTGAATTCAATTAAGGTTTATCTGTTGATCCTTTTTGGAGGCTATAAATATGGGGCTCTGGATCCCATATTCACTGCTCATTATTCTCTGCTCTCTCTGGTTTTTTGAATTGCTGCTTGGGTGTGATTCCATTTGAGGCACGACATTTGTGGTGTTAGCTTTCAAGAATTAAACTAAAGGTTAGTATTTTCTTTTAATTCTTTTAGTATAAATTGATATGGCCTATAGGTATATTTTATATGTTCAAACAGTGAAAACATAGATCCAATTAGGTTGCATGTGAACTTAGGGTTTAAGTTTTGTTGTTTTGCATAAAATCTATCAGTGGTATCAGAGCTATTTGGTTGTTTTCTGTTTGAATTGCTATAATAGTTATACATTGGATTTAGGGTTTATTGAAACTAAACCCTAGAAGGCTTATAATCGATTTAGGGTTTAGTGTAACGCCCCGGCCCTCCAAAGCCTAAGGTTTTACAAGATAATATCACCAGGGATCGTCCCATGATCCAAGCCGAGCGTTACCTAAACCTGCAAAACCACATAAATAAAAGGGTAAGCTATAAAGCTTAGTGAGTAATCGAATCACAGTATGGCCTAAATAGCCACACTCGTTTCACAGACTCATTTTACTACTCTTGACCGTCATACGATCCCTTTTCTTACTCGTACATCATACTGTGAAACTACCGTATTACCCGACGGAACTCACTTCTCTCGTACACTCTTACTATGTCTTTCTGCACTTTCTTCTACTATCTGGTAGCTTATGACGCTACCGTACTGTCTGTACTTTCTTCTATTACTTGGTAACTTATAATGTTACCATACTGTCTGATGTTACTCATTTACTGTATCACAAACTGTGATGTGTTTTACTACTATGTTATCTACTACTATCATACGGTAACTCATTCCTTACTACTTGCTATTACTTACTAACTTATGGTAGCACATACCGTGACAATTCGTTCGTTCTTACTATCTTAAAATATTCTCCGGTTCCGCACCGGGTTTCTCTCGGCACTATCGCTCTTTACCAAATTCATCATTTGGTAACTGTCTACATGATTTCCTATGCTTGCTTTATGGGATATCCATATCCCCTCTAACTTACTAGACCAATACTGGTGCAACATATATTGTTGGCACACAGCATCTACTTAATCTTCTTTCTATGTCATATATCATCCTTCCGCATGGACACTACACTACTGGTTAATCACACTGCTTAGTATCCTTCCGTGACACTCTACTATTCATGAGACGGACTCGTCAAACGGGTCCATAACATTCCTATATTCCATATAACTATTAATAAAAATCATAACTGTACTACTTTGCATTTCCTTCAATAATTTCTTTCTACTATAGTTTAACACGTATAAACTACTAGGGAGATACGGTAGCGATTACTCACTTGAGTTTGGTGCTTTCCCGGAGTCCTGGCACGGTTCTCGTTCTAGACTTCTGATAACCTTCGAGCACCTCGACGCTAGCTACCGCTGACTCCTTATTTCTCAACATCATCTCTCAGCGTATTTTTCTCACTAGAACTCTCTTCTATAACGTATAGCTGTTTTGTGGGTGTTCTGGGTCGAAATGAGGGCTCTAACCCCGCATTTATAGGCCTCTGGTCGTCCCTCGCGTCGCGACCAAAGCAGGGCTCGCGTCGCGATGACTCACCTCGAATGATTGCCTGATTGCGCAATTTACGGCGCGATTTACGGATCTGCTGACAGCCGTCGCGTCGCGACCATCATGGCCGTCGCGTCGTGAGGCGCCGACACTAAAAAGTGTCTCATTTTTCTGCTTTTTGCTCCGTTTTGACTCCTAGGCTTTGATCGTTATATTTTTCTTATCTTATAATGACCTCATCGTTATTTGGCCACACTAAAGGTTAAAACGCTCTTACTTTTGATCTATAGTCCCTCCCGGGACACGGGTGTCACAAACCTTCCCCCTTACAGGATTTCGTCCCCGAAATCTCAGTAATCTCTCAAACTAACTCTTATGTACCTGTGTACACATTCTTCTACACACCTAGGTATTATTAGCATACTACATTTATCATTACTTGTTTTCTCTTATCGTTACTCATACTTGCTTGACTTTATACTTTCGGGTACAAGGGTTCCCGTACCTCTTGCTCATTTTACAACATAATTCTATGTTTGTTATATTTTCTACCAGATTACCATGATTCCTTCGTGATTCCATCAGCATCAACACATATCATGTGATTATGATAATACGGGCCCTTATTATCATAATCACTTATACACACTGATTCTAATGTTACACTAGGTTTCCTGGCTCGCTGGTTCTTTTAACTCATATACCGCGTGGTATAACATACTTGTACTCTTTCTCTTTCTATACCAAAACTCACCAATCTCGTACATATTCGCTTTCTCATATACTTACTGTTGTGACTTTTACTATCACATAACTACTTTCATACTTTCCAACTGAAAAATATCATTATATTTTGTTACAGTTGGGTCTTTCGTTAAAAATTGTCTTTTTACTCTTTCTAGTCATAAGGTGACTCTATTATACTTTAAAATAATTTTTACATACTCTAGTAAAAAAAATCTCTTTCACTTCTTGGTCATAAAACGACTCTTTTGTTATCTTGTTAAGAATTTTTTTATCATAACTTTTGGTCACTACAGGACCCTTAATCTTCTTTGGTTATAAAATAACCCTCATTTTGAAAATAATTCTTTCTTTAACTCTTTCCTTTCTCTTAGCATAAGACCAACTGAAACTCATGAAACTCATTCTACTAACTTCCCTCGCGGGACAGAACAGATCCACCCGATAGGTTATGCTATCTCTGTCTCCCCTTTTGTGACTTGGAACGGATCCAAGTGCAAGGGTATGCTAAGCTAGACAACTACTTCGCGAAGGGAGGTACCATCCCAGTAGTGTCTTCTAGGCTTCCTTAAATGGCGAAAGCCTGTCCGGACATCTTTCTCTTCTCTTCTCTAGTGTCATTTGTTTCAAATTGGTCTTAGCTGAACTAAAACATCTCTCGCTTTTATATAAAGCGACTTTCAATATCTTTTCAAATCTTTATAGCTTTCAAAACTCTTTTCAAATCTTATATCTTTCAAAACTCTTTTCTGAAACATAGTTCAGACTCGTAAACCATTTTAGCTCATATGTAGAGCCACTATTTAAAATTTTAGCTTTTCATAAACTTCTTTTAAACAAATCTTTAGCTCTTACGTAGAGCTACTTTTATTATCACTTTTATCTTACATTCTTTCTGACTTTCACTCATACTTGACTATTTAATCGTACTTTGTTTTTTTTTTTTTTAAATATCTTATGACTTAAAGTCAACTCTTTTCTTTATGGCTTTTTAGCCAAAACGTACTTTTATCAGACTATTTTCTTGCTCAAACTGTTTCTTTTCTAAAAACTGCTTGCTTTCTTATTTCATGTTCTTTTTATTTTTCAGCTTTCTTACATTACTCTTATGAGTATACTTCTTATCTCCTTTGGTACTTTATGTACCATTCTCATGTTTTAATACTTCCTTGTAGTTCTTATTTCTCACTTACTTTCTTGTTTATATTTTTAACAAGCTATCTTATATCTATTCTTACTATCTTTTTCTCCTTAAATTCCTAAGGAGTTCTTTAACACTCATAGTGTGTTACTATGTATAGTTTGCTTTATCTTTATCTATCTTCTTATCACAATATGTTTGTGATATTTACCTATCTTTAGGTAATCTGCATATACCTAATGATTTGAGTCTAGGAATCTTTTCTACTAACACCTAGTTCACTCAAATCTCGGCTCTGATACCATTTGTAACGCCCCGGCCCTCCAAAGCCTAAGGTTTTACAAGATAATATCACCAGTGATCGTCCCATGATCCAAGCCGAGCGTTACCTAAACCTGCAAAACCACATAAAATAAAAGGGTAAGCTATAAAGCTTAGTGAGTAATCGAATCACAGTATGGCCTAAATAGCCACACTCGTTTCACAGACTCATTTTACTACTCTTGACCGTCATACGATCCCTTTTCTTACTCGTACATCATACTGTGAAACTACCATATTACCCGACGGAACTCACTTCTCTCGTACACTCTTACTATGTATTTCTGCACTTTCTTCTACTATCTGGTAGCTTATGACGCTACCGTACTGTCTGTACTTTCTCCTATTACTTGGTAACTTATAATGTTATCATACTGTCTGATGTTACTCATTTACTGTATCACAAACTGTGATGTGTTTTACTACTATGTTATCTACTACTATCATACGGTAACTCATTCCTTACTACTTGCTATTACTTACTAACTTACGGTAGCACATACCGTGACAATTCGTTCGTTCTTTCTATCTTAAAATATTCTCCGGTTCCGCACCGGGTTTCTCTCGGCACTATCGCTCTTTACCAAATTCATCATTTGGTAACTGTCTACATGATTTCCTATGCTTGCTTTATGGGATATCCATATCCCCTCTAACTTACTAGACCAATACTGGTGCAACATATATTGTTGGCACACAGCATCTACTTAATCTTCTTTCTATGTCATATATCATCCTTCCGCATGGACACTACACTACTAGTTAATCACACTGCTTAGTATCCTTCCGTGACACTCTACTATTCATGAGACGGACTCGTCAAACGGGTCCATAACATTCTTATCTTCCATATAACTATTAATAAAAATCATAATTGTACTACTTTGCATTTCCTTCAATAATTTCTTTCTACTATAGTTTAACACGTATAAACTACTAGGGAGATACGGTAGCGATTACTCACTTGAGTTTGGTGCTTTCCCGGAGTCCTGGCACGGTTCTCGTTCTATGTAACACCCGGCTTTTAAAACAAAAACACCCCTGAAAAATTTTTTATTTTAAACAAAGGTTTCAATACATAAAACCATAACAAAGGGGTATAGTTTAATAAAAACGGGTACAAGTGTATCAAGGAGAGTATAAAATACCATGTCTCCTTTAAAGCCGGGCTGCTACTGACAGCATCTATGAGTCCCACTTCAAAGTCACGGACTCTATCTTGTCCCCTATCAGTATCATGCTAACCTGCAGGGACAGTAACAAATATCATGAGCTATAAAGCTCAGTGAGTAATCGTATCTGCAAATAACACGTATAAAAATGCATTCATATATTTATTTGGATATCGGATCCAAACTCCTAGCCTTACTGGCTGACCATATATTTCTTAGGATTTCACATCCTAGTTTGTAGCCTTACAGGCTGATTCATGATAACCTGAAATTATCAAGTCACGTCAGTTATTTGCACAATAATCATATCTAACCCTTTCTGTCCCATGTTTCTTAGTCACAATGCACCGCACTGTATTTCATGGCTATTTAAGCCGCACCCTGTGTCATAGCTATATAAGCTGTACCAAAACATTGTCAATATATAAATCATAGCCAGTAGGCCGCACCAGCTGGGTTAAATAACCCGATATCATAGCCAAAAGGCCGCACCATGTACCTGTAACAAAAATCATAGCCAAAAAGGCCGCACCAAATATCATAGCCCGAAGGCCGCATCGGAGACATAGCCCGAAGGCCGCACCGGAGTCATAGCCCGAAGGCCGCATCGGAGACATAGCCCTAAGGCCGCACCGGAGTCATAGCCCGAAGGCCGCATCGGAGACATAGCCCTAAGGCCGCACCGGAGTCATAGCCCGAAGGCCGCACCCATTGGATATAAAATCCAGAATTAGTTATGGCTCACGGGTTAGCCCGCTGTTGCCTTGGCTCACGGGTTAGCCCGCTATTGCCTAGACTCACGGCTCCGTTCTTGTCATCGCAATGACTCACGGCTTATCCGGTATTGTCTATATAGGTTTGACTCACAGCTCCGTTCTTGTCTATTATAGACTCACGGCTTATCTGGTCTTGTCTCTTCAAGCATATCTTTGAGCCATCAATTTCGTCCCACAATCAGTTTCAACCTGTAACAGTCCAATCATCATATATCATATATGGATCAGTGAGATTACTCACCTGGATGCTAGCTGCATTTAAATCCCGGTTGTTTCTTGCCTTTGCGTGCACCACAACCATTTTGTCCCATACCTATAATTCCATTTATTTTAAAATGACTATAGGTTAATATACCATTTCAGTTGGTTCTAATGCACAAGAGTCTAATATAAGACCAATTTCAAGCATTAACCATTGGTATAAAAATTTAATACACTTCCCGAAATACGCGTATTCTACTACAGTACTTTCGGGAGGTCGTATACGTATTCCGATAATTTTCCATGAAGTTTCACAACATATTAGACCTATGTTTAAAATTTCAGGTCAATCGGATAAGCCTAGCATCAAAATCAAATTTGGAAAATGCACCAAATTTTAACAGGAGGTTTTATGGCTTCTGCCCGATCCCGCGCCGCGCCCAATGCAAGGGCCGCGTCGCGCCTGTCGCAGTTCCAGGCAGTGAAGTCCGATTTTGTGCTTAAAAATCCCATTATCAGCTATTAAGTCCTTAATACATGACTTAATCGATAGAGGATTGTTCCTAGGCTAAAACCTTATACTTTAACAAGCTTTTCAACCATTCAAAACAACTAAATCAATCAAAATGAAGAATTAGGATTCTTAATTCTAACAACCCCAAAACTTCAAATTCATCAAGAATGGCAACCTACTTCCATATTCTTTGATTAAGTCCTTATTAGCATGACTTAATGGAAGTATTACACCAATTTAAACACATAATCATAACTGAAATTCATAAATTTCAGTTTCTATAAAACCAAATCAAGAACACTTCAAGAACTTGATCAAAACTAACCTTTCAAGCTTAGGAATCATCAATTCCAAGCTATGATTCCAATTCTACACTTCAAGCTTCAAGAATTTCCAGAAATTGCTCTGAAATCTCTTCTCCCGTTGCTGCACAAATGGCCAGTCAAAGAGAGGGTCAACTCTCTCTTATTTATACCATAAATTTTTACAATTTTGGTCCCTAAGTTCCATTTCTTGAACTTTGACCACAAAATCAAGTTTTATTACAATAAAACTTTCATTTCTTACATTTTTGCCACAACCAACAATATTTTTCATATTTGGTCTTTCACATGGTCAAATGACCAAAATACCCTTTTTCGGTAAAACGACCCAAATTCAGTTTTTATAACATTTTAAGTCCAAAACTCAAAATATTATTTCAAACCAAATACTTTTCCGTCCAAAAGACCAATTTACCCTTCCAAGGTAAAATGACCATTTTGCCCTTTTATTATAATTATATAATAAAACATGTCTTGGCGTTACAAATTCTCCCCTCCTTCAAAAGATTTCGTCCCCGAAATCATACTATCAAGCGAGGGTATTTCTTTCTCATTACAATTCCGGTTTCCCATATCATATGGAAACCTTTATGGTATTGCCTAAGCACTTAACCATACTAGTCTTCTTATCTTGTGGTTATATCACCACTCGCATATCACTCCTACGGTTGTCCCGGGCACCTTAATAACTTATCTTCCTCATTTCAAGATGAGGGATTCGTTAGAATTTATCAATCTATGTTCTCAGAACCATGAGACCCATAGAAAACTTTACAATTATCTTGAAGTTCGTCACAAAACTTCGTTCAGTACACCAAAATTCTTACTCTGTGGAACATATGGAAAGGTCCAATAAATGAGGACTTAACCTTCTTTTTGTCCCAAACAGATTTTTAGTCTTTCCAAGGGATCTTTTGATTACCCCGACATTCCTCATCTGGAATTGCAACGGTTTTACTCTATGGTTCATGTACTACCGTTACTGCTTCTTAGCCATTTTTCAATTTTCTCGTATTTATCAAGTCTTCTTTTTAACTTGTATCTTCGTCTAGAATCTAGTCAACGGCTGTTCCACATCTTCAATCCTATAAATCGAAGGATAATACAGTATTCTATACTATGTATTATACGAGTCATCTAAATGCTAGTACTAAAACTATTATTATCTACGGATTCTACCAAAGATAGGCGATCTTCTCATCTTCCACTAGGGTCTGCTGTGCAATTTCAAGCACATCTTCTAAAGTCTGCATCATTTTCTCGCCTCGTCTATCGTTTCTGCAATCCCTATACAGTACTTACTAGTACTTTTGAACTATCAATTTTAAGAATTAATGCTAAATTCAGCAAATAATTCTAGTATTTCGATCCGATACAGTCGCCACCTGTAGTGCACGTCAACGATTTTCTTTTTTTTTTCTATGTAGTTTTTCACTACTTTTCGATCTAAATTCTTCCTTAATCAGTATAAATCTACACTGATTTCATCAATCAATCTGCAATTACCCATATGGTGTCATACCCATGCGGTACTTGCAAAGACTTTATTACAAAGTCTATAATATTTTCGTCCCATTTCTTCTTTGGGATCGACAAAGGCTAAATTTTCCGTTTGTTTCTAATGATTTGACTGTAGTTACACACTAGTCAAACACTTTTCACATGTCTTTCAATGTCTTTATTTAATCCCGGCCACCAATGCGTAGGTTACATTATCCTACTCAGTTTGGTATTGCCCCGGACATTTTGCATATCTACCCAAATATACATCTTTTAAGGGTAAATTTGCATATATCACCTTGCGTTGGAACTCACATATACAACCACCAAGGGTTTTAAATCGCCGTGAGTTTCTAACTAGCTTCTTTCAATAGCTAATCATTCATTCACTTTTCACGTTTTCAGACTTGCACACTTCTTCTTGTGCTACCCGAATCAACTCAGGTAATCAATTCACCACACTCACGCATGTGGTTGTATCTTTCAAAAGATAATCTTTCTAGTTCAAGGCATCTATAATCACATCCGCCTTTTCAAGATGGTACAAGATTTCATAACCGAAATCTTTAAGTAATCCATCTGTCTTTGCTATCTCATGTTTAGCTTCTTTTGATCAACTAAGTACTTCAAACTTATATGATCCATATAAACAGTAAGCTTTACACCACATCAGTAGTGTCTCCAAAGCTTCAATGTCAAAGTCATAATTGCTACTGCAATATCATGTATCCAAAGTCAACTCTGGATGCATTTCCATAATCCAGTTTATCTTCTCCGCTTAGCAATAATGCTAACACCGGAGTTTCACACAAGGTTTATTTCAACCTTTGAAAAGTTACATGTGGTCTTTCTACCACCCAAACTTTTTCACTTTTCTTGGTCAACTTTAGTCAGCTAACCAGCAATCGAGGAGCAGTTTTCTACAACTCTCCTATGATAAACCACCAATCCAAGGAACTACAATTTCAGTCAGATTCCTCAGACGGTTCCAGTTTTTATCACATCATCAATTCTACTGGATTTATTTTATCATCTTTGGCACTATTATCATGCCCAAAGAATTGAAACTTCTTTTCGCCAAATTTTTATACTTGGAGAATTTTACAAATCACTTAACTCAATGAAGTAACTCCAATATCTAGTACAAATATACTTCATATTCAGTCTGGTTTCGAGAATATCAGATTCTCAGTAGTCAATGTACATGCACATTAACTTATCTTTCTTCTTTTCAAACAAGATAGGGCTCCACACGATGACACATTCGGCCATATGAGACCTCAATTCAAAAACAATTTCCTCCAATTGTTTTACCACTCTGCCATCTTTGCAGAGGCCAATCAACACAGAGCCTAGATAACAGGAACGGCTCTCAAGACCAGCTTGATCATAAGCTCTTCTCGCCAATCTGTCAGAAATCTTGGAAGTTCTTTTCAAAAGAACCATCCGAGAATTTATTCAAAGTAGTGAATTACTATCACTGTTTTATCTAGCTTGGCCAATACCACGTATGCCAACTACAACATCATTCCTTTACTAACTCTTTTCCGAGTTTAAGCAAGGAAAAATAACCGATATTCTTACAACGGTTATTTATCATGGATTTCATCCGTTTCACTTCTAGTTTTTGAACCATCATGTTCATTTTCTACAATTCATGTTAGCATCATTCATTGCTAACCAATTCATATGTACAATTTCTTCAAATTCACTGGTAGTCATCGGCTTCAGATTTATAGGGAAAAATGGTCCCGTAAATCCTAAGCAGACTACCTTTCAGGTGTTCAATATCTTGAACATATTTGCTATTTGCTATAGCCAGTTCCAAAATTTCATCCATAATCATTGATGAAATATTCAGACAAGACATCAAAGTCACCGATCCCAAGCATAGCTCCATGGATCAAATATAACATATACGAGTTATATTCAAAACAATTATATCGGAGATCATATCAGTCTCCTCACGAGCTCATTCCAAAATCTGCTGGAATGCTCAAGGTACCGCTGGTTCTTTTTAACCATTCCTTTCTTTACTCTTTCCTGGGTTCATCACCCGTTACTCCACATTTAGCATGTGAGCATTTCATAAGGAAGTGATCTATAGTTCCACGCTGGAACCACTTCCGTCCCACACAACAAACTCGAGCGATATGCTCCTATTTTCTGCAATTACAGCACTTCAACGGTAGAGTCTCAACTCTACAATTTTCTGAGTGCTTTTCCTGCACTTCCCACAATACATAACTGCTCGGTTTTGGTCCCTTCCTTTTAAGGTTGGACCGGTCTGTGGCAACTTCTTCTGAGAAGTCCACTAATATCTCTGCTTTTCTTGTAGTCTGAACTACTGTACTTTCACCTTGAATATCAGCCAAGGTGAGCAACCGGTTTCTTTATCTGACCACATCAGCTACTACTGCTTGTCATGTGTATTTTTCTGCTTTTCGTCCCCTTTTTCTCCACGTATTACGGAGCTTTGATAAAGGGTTGATCCATTTCCTAGAGCTTCGCGCCCTAAATGTCTTCCATGAAGATTCACGGTTCATACTTCTTATACGTCAGAAGTTAGCAACAATTAGGTTATATATGTATAATAACAACTATATACACCTATCTATGCATCATGTCTACTATCTCAGGGTTTAAGTCCAGGAATCTATTCTATAGACACCTAGTTCACTTAAACCACGGCTCTGATACCAACTTGTAACACCCGGCTTTTAAAACAAAAACACCCCTGAAAAATTTTTCATTTTAAACAAAGGTTTCAATACATAAAACCATAACAAAGGGGTATAGTTTAATAAAAACGGGTACAATTGTATCAAGGAGAGTATAAAATACCATGTCTCCTTTAAAGCCGGGCTGCTACTGACAACATCTATGAGTCCCACTTCAAAGTCACGGACTCTATCTTGTCCCCTATCAGTATCATGCTAACCTGCAGGGACAGTAACAAATATCGTGAGCTATAAAGCTCAGTGAGTAATCGTATCTGTAAATAACACGTATAAAAATACATTCATATATTTATTTGGATATCGGATCCAAACTCCTAGCCTTACTGGCTGACCATATATTTCTTAGGATTTCACATCCTAGTTTGTAGCCTTACAGGCTGATTCATGATAACCTGAAATTATCAAGTCACGTCAGTTATTTGCACAATAACCATATCTAACCCTTTCTGTCCCATGTTTCTTAGTCACAATGCACCGCACTGTATTTTATGGCTATTTAAGCCGCATCCTGTGTCATAGCTATATAAGCTGTACCAAAACATTGTCAATATATAAATCATAGCCAGTAGGCCGCACCAGCTGGGTTAAATAACCCGATATCATAGCCAAAAGGCCGCACCATGTACCTGTAACAAAAATCATAGCCAAAAAGGCCGCACCAAATATCATAGCCCGAAGGCCGCATCGGAGACATAGCCCGAAGGCCGCACCGGAGTCATAGCCCGAAGGCCGCATCGGAGACATAGCCCTAAGGCCGCACCGGAGTCATAGCCCGAAGGCCGCATCGGAGACATAGCCCTAAGGCCGCACCGGAGTCATAGCCCGAAGGCCGCACCCATTGGATATAAAATCCAGAATTAGTTATGGCTCACGGGTTAGCCCGCTGTTGCCTTGGCTCACGGGTTAGCCCGCTATTGCCTAGACTCACGGCTCCGTTCTTGTCATCGCAATGACTCACGGCTTATCCGGTATTGTCTATATAGGTTTGACTCACAGCTCCGTTCTTGTCTATTATAGACTCACGGCTTATCTGGTCTTGTCTCTTCAAGCGTATCTTTGAGCCATCAATTTCGTCCCACAATCAGTTTCAACCTGTAACAGTCCAATCATCATATATCATATATGGATCAGTGAGATTACTCACCTGGATGCTAGCTGCATTTAAATCCCGGTTGTTTCTTGCCTTTGCGTGCACCACAACCATTTTGTCCCATACCTATAATTCCATTTATTTTAAAATGACTATAGGTTAATATACCATTTCAGTTGGTTCTAATGCACAAGAGTCTAATATAAGACCAATTTCAAGCATTAACCATTGGTATAAAAATTTAATACACTTCCCGAAATACGCGTATTCTACTACAGTACTTTCGGGAGGTCGTATACGTATTCCGATAATTTTCCATGAAGTTTCACAACATATTAGACCTATGTTTAAAATTTCAGGTCAATCGGATAAGCCTAGCATCAAAATCAAATTTGGAAAATGCACCAAATTTTAACAGGAGGTTTTATGGCTTCTGCCCGATCCCGCGCCGCGCCCAATGCAAGGGCCGCGTCGCGCCTGTCGCAGTTCCAGGCAGTGAAGTCCGATTTTGTGCTTAAAAATCCCATTATCAGCTATTAAGTCCTTAATACATGACTTAATCGATAGAGGATTGTTCCTAGGCTAAAACCTTATACTTTAACAAGCTTTTCAACCATTCAAAACAACTAAATCAATCAAAATGAAGAATTAGGATTCTTAATTCTAACAACCCCAAAACGTCAAATTCATCAAGAATGGCAACCTACTTCCATATTCTTTGATTAAGTCCTTATTAGCATGACTTAATGGAAGTATTACACCAATTTAAACACATAATCATAACTGAAATTCATAAATTTCAGTTTCTATAAAACCAAATCAAGAACACTTCAAGAACTTGATCAAAACTAACCTTTCAAGCTTAGGAATCATCAATTCCAAGCTATGATTCCAATTCTACACTTTAAGCTTCAAGAATTTCCAGAAATTGCTCTGAAATCTCTTCTCCCGTTGCTGCACAAATGGCCAGTCAAAGAGAGGGTCAACTCTCTCTTATTTATACCATAAATTTTTACAATTTTGGTCCCTAAGTTCCATTTCTTGAACTTTGACCACAAAATCAAGTTTTATTACAATAAAACTTTCATTTCTTACATTTTTGCCACAACCAACAATATTTTTCATATTTGGTCTTTCACATGGTCAAATGACCAAAATACCCTTTTTCGGTAAAACGACCCAAATTCAGTTTTTATAACATTTTAAGTCCAAAACTCAAAATATTATTTCAAACCAAATACTTTTCCGTCCAAAAGACCAATTTACCCTTCCAAGGTAAAATGACCATTTTGCCCTTTTATTATAATTATATAATAAAACATGTCTTGGCGTTACATTCTAGACTTCTGATAACCTCCGAGCACCTCGACGCTAGCTACCGCTGACTCCTTACTTTTCACCATCATCTCTCAGCGTATTTTTCTCACTAGAACTCTCTTCTATAATGTATAGCTGTTTTGTGGGTGTTCTGGGTCGAAATGAGGGCTCTAACCCCGCATTTATAGGCCTCTGGTCGTCCCTCGCGTCGCGACCAAAGCAGGGCTCGCGTCGCGATGACTCACCTCGAATGATTGCCTGATTGCGCAATTTACGGCGTGATTTACGGATCTGCTGACAGCCGTCGCGTCGCGACCATCATGGCCGTCGCGTCGCGAGGCGCCGACACTAAAAAGTGTCTCATTTTTCTGCTTTTTGCTCCGTTTTGACTCCTAGGCTTTGATCGTTATATTTTTCTTATCTTATAATGACCTTAATATCGTTATTTGGCCACACTAAAGGTTAAAACGCTCTTACTTTTGATCTATAGTCCCTCCCGGGACACGGGTGTCACATTTAGGGTTTTCGAAACCCTATCCCCTCCCCACCTTAATTTCGATTTCCATTAGGGTTTTAGAAGGTTTTTCTATTTTTGGTAAATGTGATTAATTAATAAATGGATAACCTTAAACCCTTATGTGTTTTTCGAATTTAGTGGGTTAAAGGATAGGATTAAATTAATTTGATTAATTTGTAATCCCTATCTGCTTTAATTTATTTAATTAATTGTTTAATTAAAAGATGAATATTAAATCAATTAAGGTTTAAATTTAAATTTAAATTTAAAAGTTAATTTCGAAAATTTAAATAGATAAACCAGGAATATTTTAAAAGTTTAAAATACATCTTATATATATTATAATTAAAAGTTAATATTTATATGTATAAGAAATTGGTCAGTCAAATCGCTAGTATGCCTCATTCACGAAGCTGGTCTATAAGGGGGTATAATGAAACTACTTATAAAATGGCGGTTGAATGGGTGTTCACTCTCACGCACCGCTCCCTTGATCAGTGGAGGGTCGTTAGCAGAATGGATTTGATAGGACCGCTTAATCTCATTAAAAGTATAATGCTATTAATCAAAGTACTAGAACCAATTTTATAAAATCCCAACTCTAGTTACTTTAGGAAAATGTGAAAGATATGCTAACCTATGAAATTGCACATTACACTTTATTAGTCGTTAGTGGAGCGTGTGTGGTTTACTGGCACACTAATAGGGACTGTTAAAGAGTTGTAATGGGTATCTTAAAAAATTATCGTTGTTGATGGAGCACGTGTGGTTTATCAGCACATAAATCGAGATGATAAACGACATTGAGGTTACCAAGCTAATTTGCATGGTTATTCACATCTTGTTTGTGATCCTCGGCATCCCAGTCACAAACGGAAGAGCATAGTCCGAGATTAAACATGCTATTGAACTGTTCAATATATCTCAAAGATCTAGGAATTTCACTTAATATGATTATCTTCCGCGGTGGAATTGGTGAATCGTCATTCGCCTACTTTAATAAAATTTACAATTAGATTACGGCATCCCTCTTCTAAGTTGTGAATTATATTGTTGGGTCCTAGCCTTAATAATTATTTTGGGTTAATATTAAGGAATATTTATATCTAACTAAAACTACCTTCTTTTATAGATGTCTTCCCACGCTGATACTTCTGCTCCCCAACCCGCACCCCACTCCAACAACAACTTCTCATCTATCCTCTCATTGTGTTCCAAAGTGACATTGGATGGCACAAACTACAACGACTGGATAAGGAATATCAAAATGGCTCTTCGGTTTGAGGACAGAGAGTATGTCCTTGAAAAGGAGCTCATTGAATTGATCCTGACACAGCTACTCACGAGGAATATGCCTCGTACAAGAAACACTATGATGATGCGACCAAAGTGGCCTGCATCATGGTTGCTACCATGGTCCCAGAATTGCAAAGGTTTTACGAGGACTACTGACCATATGAGATGAACAAGGACCTTGCGGAAAAGTTCCGCTAGCGAGCTCGTCAGGAGAAATATGAGGTAGTCCGAGCCCTGATGGCTTATAAACTAAAAGATGGAGAGTCTGTCTGCACCCACATGCAAAGGATGCAGAGATATGTGGAGAGGCTTCAGAAGCTCAATATGCAGATCGACGAGGAGTTGGCCATTGACATGGTCCTTAACTCCTAGCCGAGTTGTTATGCTCAGTTCATACTGGCCTATCATTTGAACAACACTCAGACCACCTTGGCTGAACTGCATAATATGCTGCAGAATGCAGAAGACGGACTGAAGGGTAAAGGTGTACCTTCCGCCAACACTCCTGTCATGCCTATTGGTTAAGGGAGAGGAAAGAAGAGGAAAGGTCCTCCCAAGCAGAATTGGAAGGGCAAGGCTCAGGTCGGGTCATCCAGCAATGGTCCGAGAGCCAGGCCCAGTTTTGACACTCCTCATGTCTCCAACCCCAAGGAAGCCGACTGTTTCTATTGCAAAGAGAATGGTCACTGGAAAAGAAGCTGCCCTAAATACTTGCAGGACATCAAGGATGACAAAGTAAAGCCATCGTCAGCAGGTATATACATTATCTCTAAAAACTCATCACTTCCTTGTTCTTGGGTCCTTGGTACATGATGTGGTTTTCACATTTGGTCTAATTTGTAGGGCCTAAAGGAAAGTAAGGAGGTGGAGCACGGGAGAATAAACTTGATCATGGGAAATAGGCGATCATCACCTGTCACCAAGATCGAGATTTATAGTTTAGTGCTTAGTAGTGAAGTTAGTTTAGATTTGTTAAATTGTTGCTATTCGTCAGATATGGCTCGAAACATTATTTCTTTTCATGCATTGTTTAAACAAGATTTTAAGTATTCTTTTGATAATTTGAATGGTTCAATTTTGGTATATAAAAATGGTGTTTTTTTATATTTGAAGCTTTACGTTGTGATGGTGTGTATGGAACTGTAACTTGTGTAGAAAATTTAGGCAATAGTATATTACAAATTGATTCTTCTAATGGTGTAGAAAAGGCATGCTTGTGGCATTGTCGTCTTGGGCACATCAACAAGAAACGTATCGCCCAACTCCAAAAGGATGGAGTGTTGGAATCGTTCGATCTCAAGTCGGATGTTGTATGCGAATCTTGTCTTTTGGGCAAGATCACAAAGTCACCTTTCACAGGGTCTTGTGAAAGAGGTGAAGATCTGTTGGATATCATACACACAGATGTGTGTGAACCCTTCAGATCAACCACAAGGGATGTCAATCGCTTCTATGTGACTTTTACGGATGACTATAGCAGATATGGGTATATCTACTTGATCAAGCATAAGTAAGAAACCTTTGAAAAGTTCAAAGAGTTTAGGAATGAAGTTGAGAATCAATTAGGCAGGAAGATAAAGATGCTTAGATCCGATAGAGGCGGTGAGTATCTTAGTATCGAGTTCCTAGACTATCTTAAGGAATGTGAAATTGTTTCACAGTTGACCCCTCCTAGAACACCACAGTTGAACGGTGTGGCTGAGAGGCGTAACCGATCATTGTTGGACATGGTTCGTTCCATGATGAGTCGAGCTTCTCTTCCTATCCACTTCTGGGGGTATGCCTTAGATGAAGGGTTTTCTAGAAATCAATGAACAAATAATTCTTATGGTTCACATGCAACCCTAGAAAGATCTATGTTTTATTCTATGAAGATAATAAACTAAAACCTAAAGGAAACAATTATTTCTAAAGATCAAAACTGAGAAAACCAACCTTTTGATCTTATGATCTTTGAAGCTAGCAGCACAAATGTCCTGCCTCAAATGGTGTCACACCCAAGCAATGGAGATGACAGTCCAACAGAGTTTTTCTGGTTGAAGTTGGCGCAGGTTTTGAGCCTCTAGAGGGTTCCTTATATAGCCTCCAAGAGGCTACAGCAAAAACCCTAGAGAAGCCCCTTAATGGACAAGCCTGTTATCCATTTGGGCAAGCCTCTAAAAACCCTAACTAGGGTTTCGAAATTATGGAGATGGCCTCCATAATTTCGCCCAACTTAAGGCTTCCATTGGCTAGCCTTTTATTCAACTATCGAATAATTACAAAGCCAGTCCCTGCATTTTTAATTAATTAATTTAATCACTGAATTAAATCCAATTAATTCTAGATTAAATATTAATTAATTATTATAGTTTCTAATTAATATATTAACACTTAAATATATTAATAAACCATTTAATTAATTCTATTGATTTATTAAACAATTAATAAATCAACCTTTTACTCTACTGAACTCTATCCTAACCTCCAGCTATGAGGGGAACCCAAATGGACTTTGCTTCAATTAACAAGATAAATATAAATGTAAAGTCATGGCTTAGACACCTAATCCAACAATCTCCTACTTGGATAAGTCTATGACTTTAATTTATCTTCTGATTAATAAACAACATGCAGCTTCCAAGAAACTGCTGCCGAACTCTGACCCAGTCAGTTCTGTCCATAGATAAGTGATCATATGACCCTTCGTTCAACAAGATATTTTCAGACACGAGACATGGATTAAGATCAATCTCTGTCCGATACTCTGTTTCCCGATTTCCGATTCTGCTTATGACTTTCGGACTTCTAATTGAACGCATCAACTTAGTCCAGGATGGCCAGCACTTTAGTCAACTTCAAAATCATCGAGCGGCCTACAGATATCTATTTCCCACCAGGGTCACGGAACGAATAAGCTTCGACTCATATGATTGTGTCTTTTACTTATCAAATCGTACACAACAATGCGTTTTGTAACATCGAGTTACCGATGCGTTTTCGCATTATCAATGCACAACCGACTCGTAAATTTCAACTCATATGTCTCTGCTTCAAGACCATACAATATTATCGTCTCAACATTGCTCGTGATGTAATCCATGAAGCAATCTATTGAGCGCGGGTTTATCCAATACTCAAATCTCTATTTCTAAGTACTCATGAACGTTGTAGCAGTCTTACTGCAATGTCTAACTCCTTAGACAATCTACAAACCAATTCACGACAGTCTTCATTCATACTTACTCCCGAAAAGTATGAGCGACTGTGGACTTTTGAATAATCAAATTATTCGGGAAGTGAAACATGCAAAATTGAAACATAAAATCTGACTGGTGGCTGCTCTTGCCTAAATATCGGTTTCTAGATTCCTTTTAAACTATTTAATTCGTGTTATGTATCTATATCTACTTGACCTTTCACTCTTTCTATGTAATAATACACTTTATCCGATCGGATATCCTTCCGATAATATTTCAATTTTGGTCATACCGTCATTCTCACTAACAACTCCATTCTATGTACTTATGACTTTCCATGGTTCTCGGGATCTTTAGTCCACATGACTGCACCCTAAGACTATTTCGAGGTGTTACGATGTGCCGGTGAGCCACACACGCTCCATCGGAATGCCAACGAAATTCTTTAACCATTAAGTCCTTATTTTAAAAATCTTTTCAAATTGTTATCAACATTCACCCCTAATCATTTTCCAATGATTTCTCACGTATGTACAAAATCCATCAAGTATTCCCAGCCAGGTCATATCCTGAATCTGACTCAATATGCTCTAAGCATTAAGTTATCAAGACATGTTCATGACACTTCTGATCGATCCAAAAAACTTGTTGGATTTGATCCAGTCCTATTCCAAACTCTTTTGGAATCTAAGGATTACTTATAATCCTTGTGTCATGATTTTCAATAACTATTTCCTTTCGGAGACTCTTTTCCATGCATCTAGAATCTTATCAAGACCATGCTAACTATGGCCAGGTCTATACTGATGACATCATCTATCTGATATATGTTAATGGATTATGTGAGTATGTTACACCTTTTATATATCTCATGCTAATTCATTACACTTTGCAATGACAGAAAACTATTTCCTAGGGCAATGCATCTTGAGTCTCATCAAGATCGTTTTGCAGAGTTTCGATCTATCTTATAGACGTTTATAACCACCCGAGCATGCCGTATCTTTATTAAGTCTTTCATAGCGATCCGTCTCTTAACACCAAGTCATTACACTTTGTAATGAAAAGAGACATTTCCTAGAAACATTATGTAACACACATATTGAGATAGATAACAGCAATACTCCCACTGGCTTTGACACAGTTATGGACTATTCACAAAATCCAGAGCTTCTGGCTCATTTTGAGAATCCAAACCTTTCTGACATCTTAATGGATATCTTTCAGCCCTTTCTCAAAATCCAATCATTTGGCATATTTTGAGAATCTGAATATCCTTTCTTACGAGATGCCCATGGTGTAATCCTAGGCCCACGTACCTTTATACTGGCATACTCTTTGTGAGTCCCCATTAGTGTGCCGGTGATCCACACGCGCTCCACTAACGACTTACATTATGCAGTATCCTTTCAGATTTCATCTTCTATTGAGAGTGCTTCTCTCGGAGTCAATTACTTGACTCTGAGTATCGTCTTACTCAACCAGATGTTCTGAAGGTACATTTCTGCCCATGTTGGTTTCTTTTGATGATTACTCCCACTGGTTTTAAGACCAGTTGTAAAATCAATCAAACTGTCACATAGACTGTATCTCGTCCTAAGGTTCTCTTAATTTGCAGCAATCGGGCTCACCAATGCTTCCAAGTAGTCGGATTGAAAATCCGTACCAACTGTAGCGTTTTACCACTATTCGATATGTCACCCCGATCAATACTACTGGTCAAGAGAAGATTATGTTAGTATTAGAACAAAAATCTGATTTCTGCTCTAAGCCTAGTGATGACTAAAAGGTTGTTTTACTTGGCTAATCCTGAACTCATTCAGGACTCTCCCAACTCCCACTATTTCCTTAGAACATGAGTTCTTTCTAAAAGAGCTCTTTCTTTTTCCAGGTACAGCGGGATAGCCAGTGAAACGTCATTTCTGATTAAGTTCAGGCTAGTCATGAGGTTCGGACGAACACTACAAGACCCTGGACTTTTAATGTACAAGTTGGATAATCCCAGCTTTACATTTCAGACAGTGTCTGCAAAACCTACTTAGTCGAAGGATGTGGTTGGAATATGGTCTGACTGGTTTAGTATTCAATGTATCGTAAACTAATTTGCAATGTATCTCATACATTGAGGATCAAACTGTTTCGACCAACACTCCATCATCTTCCCTAAGACACATTATAACTATTAATGTTATTGGAAGGGAATAAACTGTGAAACATTTTCCCAGTTTATGTTGTTACTCAGGTTCTGTGGGTCTTGTACTTCCTTTGAAGTCCTTGAACTGTTCAAGGTTTCAATTCAATCACTTATTCTGATAAGCGAAGCCATATTTGTCATACCGATTGACAAATATCGCGGAGTACAACCAATTGTGTTCTATTTGAGGATCCGAGCAGCACACAGCAACTGATGTGTTCATTGCTCCTAATCTTAATCTCCTTTACATCTCTATGTAAATTTATGACTTTGTTAATTATGTTCAAGACTTGCAATCTTCAGTTGACTCTAAGTCAGCTGATTCCAAAATCCTATCCTTTGGATCTTTGGGTGATTCATTTCTTGCCACATGTGCTTTATAAAGAACTTAATCATCATTTGACTTTAAGTCAAATGATTCCAAAGTCCTGTCCAACTGGATCTTTGGTTGATTCATTTCTTAACACATTAAGAACTCAACTCATCAAGTGACTCTAAGTCAAGTGATTCCAAGGTCCTGTCCAACTGGACCTTTGGTTGAATTGATTCTTATAATATACATCTTAACAATCATAAGGGACACAATTCCTAAGATCCAAACACTTTGGATGCATTCAATATTCAAGTTATCATCAATAATGCATTCAACAGAATCATACAACATTTCAAGGATAATTTCAAACAACAGATGTTAAAAGAAATTAAACGACAATTTTATTAAAAACAAAAATCCTTAAACAATGTACTATATGATAGACAATGTCATACACATCTGAAAAGCTAATAACAATATTTCAATATCTAACTAAACTTCAAAACTGCATGAGCCGGAAATCCAATCCAAATGTGCTCCTATGCGCCAATGTCCCGTACCCTACTGATTCCCTACATACAAACCAGAATGTGACTATCACATTATGCATCAAGGAATTACGAAACATAAGTTTTGAGGTTTTAGATATACTTGAGCTTTCAAAAGATTTTGACCTTGGAGTGTCTTCCAATATTTCCGCGACTGTATTCGATTCTGTGGATTCCCAGCTTAAGACATATCCAGACGATCTGGATCGTTTCTTGCTTCGTCTTTCCACTGGACTTAATCCAGAAGTAGCTGAACCATTGGAGCTATGCCTATCCAAGAGTGATTCGTATAAAGTCAACAGTGGACGCATTTCCATTAAGGTGTTTTTCTGGTCTTCCTTTCTATACGTCTATATGAACAGATCGTACTTACCGGTCAGTGAAGCGAGTAGAGCGTTAACACTCGACTCCTGACTTATGGAATAACCAAGTTTGTACAATTCGCCTATGTACGCTTCAATTCGAAGAACATGCGAATCGATGCTACTTCCTTCTTTTAACTTACACTCTGCAAGTCTTTTGAAAATCCTAGCTCGTTCCTCTTCAACCGGTTTTTGGAACTTTTCCTCAACCGATTGCATTATCTCATATGGCCCCAAGGATTCAAAATCCTTGCGGAACTCGGGGTCAATGGTCAATAGCATGAGGTCACGAATCTTTTCGGATTCATCAACTAATAGGTTACGCTCATCATAAGAACTCTTGATGACGACTTGTTCCGGTGGAACCGGGATCGGATACTCGGTGAGATGAAACTTTCCAGCAATGACGAGAACCCGTCTCCAATTGCGAAGTCATTCCTTACAGTTAAGGCCAGTCAGCCTTTCCATGTTTAGCAGGTGCTTTTTGATGCTCTCGGAAAAGGGTGAAGGAGGAGAGGGAGGAGAATAGACACTTGGTTCAGACATCTACAATAAACAGAATTTTATTAGTTTAATTAATCCTTTTAAATAATTACCCAATATATTATTTATTAAGGCTAAGACCCAAAATTCCCCAACTATGGTGTGAAGAGGGATGCCGTAATCACAACAAAATGGTCATTAAGGTAGATAATGCACTTATCAATTTCATCTTATGAAATTCCTAGATCTGTTGAGATACATTGAACTATTCAATGGCATGTTTAGTCTCGGATGTGCCCTACTGTTTGTGACTAGGATGTCGAGGATCACAAACCGGGTGTGAATAACCATGCAAATTCGCTCGGTACTCTCGAAGTCAATTGTCATCTCTAATTAACGTGTCGGTTAACCACACACGCTCCGTTAATAATGACAAAATCGAGAAACCCATTGCAAGTCTTTGTAAACCCCTATTGGTGTGCCGGTTAACCACACATGCTCCACCAATGTTTCACAAATTGCAATGTGCAATTTCATGGATTAGCACCAATTCATATTTTTAAACCTAAAGTAACTAGATTGGGTTTTTGTTCAAGGTTCTAGTACTTTCAATTATAGCATTATAATTTTAAGAGGCTTAGCGGTTCTATCAAACCTGTTCGGCTAACGACACTCGACTGACCAGGAGAGCGGTGGGTAAGAGTAGATACCCATTAGACTGCCATTTTATAGGCAGTCGCCTTATACCTTCTTTATAGGACAGTTTTGTGAATGAGGCCTACTAGCGGTAAGACTAACCATTTAATCTTATATATAAATATTAACTTTTAATCATAAATATATAAGATATATTTTAATCTTATTAAAATATTTTGGATTTAATTTATTACAAATTTTCGCAAATTATTAGGAATTTTTTGAAAATTTAAATTAAATCTTTAAGCTGATTTAATTGATCTTTTAATTAACAATTAATTAAACTAACTAAATCTAAGATAGATTTTATAAAATTAATCAAATTAATTTTTCTATCTTGGTCGTTACATGGTTCGAAATTTACAAGCCAAAATAAAGGAGGTTCTAGTTATTTAATTAATCCAATTACCAAAATAACAACACACTATATAAGGCAAGTAAATCAAGCAAATAAAGGAGGGGACCAAAAGGTGGCGGCTAAGGTTAGGAAACCCTAGCCAAAAATTGATCCAAGGCCATCCTTGGTGATGTTCATCGCAAAAAAAAACAAGGCAAAAACAATCCAAGCAATTTTATATCATTCACAAGAAAACAAGCCTATGCTCTGATACAACTGAAGGGTTTTCTAGCAATCAATGAACAAATAATTCTTATGGTTCACATGCAACCCTAGAAAGATCTATGTTTTCTTCTATGAAGATAATAAACTAAAACCTAAAGGAAACAATTATTTCTAAAGATCAAAACTGAGAAAACCAACCTTTTGATCTTATGATCCTTGAAGCTAGCAGCACAAATGTCCTGCCTCAAATGGTGTCACACCCAAGCAATGGAGATGACAGTCCAACAGAGTTTTTCTGGTTGAAGTTGGCGCAGGTTTTGAGTCTCTAGAGGGTTCCTTATATAGCCTCCAAGAGGCTACAGCAGAAACCCTAGAGAAGCCCCTTAATGGACAAGCCTGTTATCCATTTGGGCAAGCCTCTAAAAACCCTAACTAGGGTTTCAAAATTATGGAGATGGCCTCCATAATTTCGCCCAACTTGAGGCTTCCACTGGCTAGCCTTTTATTCAACTATCGAATAATTACAAAGCCAGTCCCTACACTTTTAATTAATTAATTTAATCACTGAATTAAATCCAATTAATTCTAGATTAAATCTTAATTAATTATTATAGTTTCTAATTAATATATTAACACTTAAATATATTAATAAACCATTTAATTAATTCTATTGATTTATTAAACAATTAATAAATCAACCTTTTACTCTACTGGACTCTATCCTAACCTCCAGCTATGAGGGCAACCAAATGGACTTTGCTTCAATTAACAAGATAAATATAAATGTAAAGTCATGGCTTAGACACCTAATCCAACATTAGAGACTGCTACCCACATCCTCAATCTTTTCCCAACTAAAAAGGTTTCCAAAACACATCACGAAATGTGGACAGGGAAAGTTTCCTCGTTAGCACATATCAAAGTCTGGGGTTGTGAATCTTTCGTTAGACGAGAGACTCATGACAAACTCGTAGCTAGAATTGAGAGATGTATTTTTATTAGATACCTGAAACAGTCTTTTGGATACTTGTTCTACAGACCGAGCAAGGATGTGGTCTTTGTAGCACGACGAGGACTCTTTCGAGAGAGAGAGAGCTCATATTTAAAGAGGACAGTTGGAGTACCGTTGACCTTAAAGAAATTCAGGAGTCATCCAATGAAGGAACCTTAGAAGATACTAGCACTCAACAAGAGGAAGGAGTTCCTGTTGAGCCGATAAACAATATGTTACCTCCTAGACGCTCTGGTAGAGTTAGCATGCTGCCCGAGTTTTATGGTTTCCATATAACTACGGATGGTGACACGTTTGTCAGTGATAGGACACTGGTAAATTTGGATGAACCAGCAAACTACAAGGAAGCAGTGGCAGGCCCTGAGGCTGCTAAATGGAAAAAGGCAATGGACAGCGAGATCAAGTCCATGTATGACAACCAAGTTTGGAATTTGGTTGATAATATACCAGGTCGAAAGACAGTTGGGTGCAAATGGATCTTCAAGAAGAAGACCGACATGGATGGAAAGGTACACACTTTCAAGGCTCGACTGGTTGCGAAGGGCTTTACTCAAACCCGGGGGTTGACTATGATGAAACCTTCTCACCAGTGGCTAAGATTAAGTCTATTAGGATAATGCTTGCCATAGCTGCATTTCATGATTATGAAATTTGGTAGATGGATGTCAAAACCGGTTTCCTTAACGGGAAGTTGGCTGAGGATGTTTACATGAATCAGTCAGAGGGTTTTGTAGATGCAAAGTATCCCAATAAGGTGTGTAAGCTTGAGAAATAAATCTACGGATTGAAACAAGCTTCTCGCAGCTGGAATCTCTACTTCCATGAGAAAGTCAAAGAGTTTGGTTTCACTTGGAGCGAAGATGAGTCCTGCGTGTATAACAAGGCTAGTAGGAGTATAGTCACTTTTCTGGTGCTATATGTTGATGACATATTGCTCATGGGAAACGACGTTCCAACCTTGCAAGAAGTTAAATCTTGGCTTGGGAAATGTTTCGCCATGAAAGACCTAGGAGAAGCAGCCTATATTCTTGGGATAAGGATATTGAGAGATAGAAAGAAGAGACTAATAGGACTTAGTCAAAGCACATACTTGGATAAGGTACTAAAGAGGTTTAGTATGGAAAATTCCAAGAAAAGAGAGTTGTCTATTCAGAGCAATGCAAAATTGAGTAAGACTCAAAGTCCGAGTACGGATGAAGAGATAGCTGACATGAGTCGGGTACCTTACGCTTTGGCTGTAGGGTCGATCATGTACGTTATGACATGTACTCGCCCTGACATGTCCTTTGCTTTGAGCATGGTCAGTCGTTATCAGGGAAACCCCGGAAGAGCTTATTGGATAGTCGTTAAGAATATTCTCAATTATTTGCGGAGGACGAAGGATATGGTCCTAGTCCTTGGTGGCAGTGATACGTTGAGAGTAAATGGGTATACTGACGCCAGCTTCCAGACAGATAGAGACAACGGTCGGTCTCAGTCGGGCTGGGTGTTTTTTTAAATGGTGGAGCGGTTACTTGGAAGAGTTCCAAGCAAGAGACGGTGGCTGATTCAATGTGTGAATCAGAGTACATAGCTGCAAGTGAAGCGTCAAAAGAAGCGGTTGTCTGAAGAACTTCATCGGTGACCTCGGAGTAGTCCCGACCATTCAAGAGCCTATGGAACTTTTCTGCAATAACGAAGGAGCGGTTTCTTTTGCAAATGAACCGAGAGATCATGGAAATTCTAGACACATCGACAGAAAGTACCATTACATCAGGCATAGGGTAGAAGAAGGTCACCTCAATGTGAAGAGGGTATCATCTGAAGAGAATCCTGCAGATCCTTTAACGAAGGCTGTGAGTAGGATCAAGCACAATCAGCATGCTAGGAGCATTGGATTGAGAGATGATATTAGTTTTAGTAGTTAGATAGTTGTCTGAAACTTGTAACAATATAAATGTAATTGACTTTTGGTGATATAATAATAGAGAATTATTGATGAGTATTGTTTACTACTATTTGTCAATTGTTTATCATTGTGTTTCAATTTTGCATGTTTTACTTCCCGAATAATGTGATTATTCAAATATCCACAGTCGATCATACTTTTGTAATTAAGTAATGAATCAAGACTGTCATGAATTGGATTGTAGACTGTCTAATGAGTTAGACATAGCAATAAGATTGCTACAACATTCGTGAGTACTTAGAAATAAGGATTTGAGTATTGGATAAACCCACGAGCAGAGAATTACTTCATGAATTATATCACGATTAATTCTGAGACGATAATATCTTATGGTCTTGAACCGGAGACATATGAGTTATAATTTACAAGCCAATTGTTCATTGATAGTGCGTAAATGCATCGTTAACTCGATGTTATAAAACGTGTTGTTGTGAGCGATTTGACTGGTAAAGGGTATAAGCATATGAGTCAAAGCTTATTCGTTTATTTGCCCTAACGGGAAAAGAGATATCTGTAGGCCTCTCGGTGATTTGGCGTTGACTGAAAGTGTTGGCCAGCCAGGACTAAATTGATGTGTTCAATTAGATGTCTTATGTCATATGCAAATCAGAAATCGGGAAACAGAGTATTAGACTGAGATTGATCTTAATCCATGTCTCAAGTCCGAAATGATATTTTGGAGAACGGAGGATCATATGATCACTTATCTTCGGACATAACTGACTGGGTCAGAGTTCGGCAGCGTTTTTTGGAAGCTACAATTTGTTGATCAATTTAGAAGGTAAACTGGAAATTATAGTCATAGACTTATCCAAGTGGCAGACTGTTGGATTAGGTGTCTAAGCCATGACTAATAATTTGTATTTACTTGATTGATGGTGGCAAAGTCCTTTTGGGTTGCCCTCATAGCTGGAAATATGACAGAATAACTTATAGAGAGAGAGATTGATTTATTATGTGATTAATAAATCAATATAAATAATTTGTTAATGTATTATGAGGATAATATATTAATTGGAAAAAATGTTATTTAATTAATAATTAATCAGAAATTAATCGGATTAATTTTGGGATTAATTAGATTAATTAAAAGTGCAGGGGCTGAATTGTAATTGTTCAATAGTTGAACATGTACACGCGCGACGTGCGCATAAGGGGTCCGCGACGCGCGCCTCCTATAGCCGAAAAAGTGATTAGAGATAGGGTTTTATCTCGGTTTGAATTCAATTCAGGTTTATCTGTTGATCCTTTTTGGAGGCTATAAATATGGGGCTCTGGATCCCATATTCGCTGCTCATTATTCTCTGCTCTCTGGTTTTTTGAATTGCTGCTTGGGTGTGATTCCATTTGAGGCACGACATTTGTGGTGCTAGCTTTCAAGAATTAAACTAAAGGTTAGTATTTTCTTTTAATTCTTTTAGTATAAATCGATTTGGCCTATAGGTATATGTTATATGTTCAAATAGTGAAAACATAGATCCAATTAGGTTGCATGTGAACTTAGGGTTTAAGTTTTGTTGTTTTGCATAAAACCTATGAGTCTCCACAAAAGAACTCCCCCGCCAAAGGATTCACCGAAGCTACCTCCTCGACAGGATACTCCTCCCAAAACTCCCACTCACTCCACTCCTGCAAAGGATGATGAACTGCAGTACTCTCCAATAAAGGCATCAGATGATCCAGCTACGGTTCAAATCAAAGGAGATTACTTTGATGCTATTGCTGCTAAGTATCAAGAGGAAATTGACCAAGAAGTGAAAGCCGAAGCTGTTGCACATGCAGAAGGATCAAGTCAGCCCCGGTTAACTCGTTTCTTTGACCTTCGGCCTCTCACCAATCTTGATTTTCGGCCCGTAGAATCTTATGCTCCTCCACCCAACAAATATTACAGTTGGGATATCTCTCTAACTCCAAATAGTGAAAAGTAAACAATGTTTTTCAATCTCAACTCCACTCTCCCTTAAAATCAAATGGATTTGGAATTGCGTATAAGGACCCAGAACTTTCATAGAATATTCACATAGCCAAAAAACTACATTTGGTCCAGAAAAACTATCACCTGAGTGGTAGGAATCTGGAAAAGGAGCTTCTCAAAATCAACTTTCTATGAGTATACTTTGACCAGGGACGAAAGACAATTCACCATCACCGAAGCTAACTTTAAGCGGATGAACCCCGAAGATCTTCTCACCATTGCTCTCAAACTTAACTTCAGAATAGAGAAGAAGGCTGAATATAAAGAGGCTTACTTGGGTGTTAGAAGATTTCTCACGCAATTAGCCTTTGAGTTCATCAGGGCAGATGGGGAACTGTACAAGACTGTTAGAGAGAAGTAGTATACGGAGTTGGTTGATATGTCGTTACCTGATGGGAGAGCCCAATGGCATTTGGGAGCAAACAACGATCCAAAACTAGACATTGTGCACAAATCCAAAATTACCTCCGGCAGAAAGTTCTTCAGAATTGAAGACATGAGAAAAACTACAAATGATTACTTGACTGGATGCATTGAAGTTGTGAAGAAATCAAAGTACACATCTAAAGAGGTCAAGGATGAATTAGTAATGAGAATGGAGTGGATGTTTGTCGTGAGAAGCTTTTGGGAAAGAGCCTGGAAATTGTTTGTGAATGAAGAACTATCGAGAAAGAATAGAGTGAAGAGAACCCTCAGTTGGTCACCGAAGGGGGAATCGTTAATGTCGTTGACCAACTTCTTGGATTTTTATGAGGTGTTTATGTTTGTTTGATAAGACAATGTTTTGAGACTTTTGATGACTTCTTGTATTTGTTCAAACTTAACTACTTGTATGTGCTTATGAGTTATCAATGAAAAATACTTGTCTCTATTGATGCTTTACTTGTTTCATATCATATGTGTTATGATTAACTCAAAGAAGTGAGAAGTTCATGAAGGCCGAAGTTCAGCCTTGAACTTCGGTGGGTATCACAGAACTTGGAAAAAGGAGATAATTAAACAGAAGTTGAAGTCTAGGCCAAACGTTAGTTAAAGTTCAATCTTGAACTTCGCCCTGAAGAATCAAGTCAGCTTCCCCACTCCGAAGGTATAGAAACTCACTTCTGTCTTAACACTAAGAAGTTTCAAGTATATAAGAATCACAAGAAGCTCAACTACTTTACACTCCAACATCGAAGTTCACTCCTGAACTTCGGCCTCGCCAAGAAGTCAAGATGATTGAAGTGAAGTCAATATAAGAAGATAAGGAGATCAGGTTATAGAGTATAATTAGACTAGTTATAGGCATGTTCCCTTAGTAGTATGGCGCTTGTACTGAAAATATTATAATATTCAAGCATGGGCCGCCCTAGTCTGACATTGTATTTTTATATTCTTAGACATACACAATATATACTTTTTGTGTATGTGTAGTTAGCCAAATAAGCTCTTTAGTTTGATTGAATCATTAGATGAATAAATAAAGAACCTATTTAATTGTTTAACTTTGTGTTTTTGTATATAGAACCAGATCAATCTAAAAACTAATAAATGAATATTATTTGTTTCAAATAAAATTTTTACATAATTTTCAATTAATCTTATTTAAATTTGCGCACTGCAACGGTCATTGAATGTGGTGGATGATAATAGTTTATTTTCAGTGAACAGATCCATTTTGATGATTTGGGTTTAAGGTTTATGGTTTAGGGGATGAAATGAGTGGTATCCTTAAATAGTACCCGTGCAATACGGCAGACATAAAATAGTTTCTTTTTTATAAGTTATCTATTTCCGAGAACATGTCATATTCCAAAATCATACAATGTATTAGCAAATTGTTAAATTTCGGCCAAATACTCATTTCCAAATCATAATGCTTTTCAATATGTTGCTTATGGTAATAATTTCCGACAATTTGAATAATGACAAGTTTGTTGCTTTTCAGTAACAACAGTTTGAGAAAATGTACAACTAACATACCTAATAGTAGTAAGAGTGAGATATATTTGCCGTTGACAAAAAAAAATTGTCATTAGAATTTAATTATATTTCATAACTTTGATGCTTATCAGCAACCATTATTAGAAGATATGTAACCATTTCTAATTTGATTATTAATATGCAATATAATTAACCCAATACTTAACAATTAGATATAACAAATTTATTCGAACTTTTGGTTTTAAAAGTTCTAATCTGGCTTATGTTACTTATTTTTCAAAGACTACAAAAATTTCTTGTTACAACAATGTTTAAATAATAAGTTTTTATAATCATTAAGAACTGAAAGTATCTTTATATTGCAAATTCTCTCCCTCACACTTTTTATAAATTAGCATGTTCCTAAGTTACCGACCAAATTACAACATATTTATAACTTGAAAGTAACGAGTTCCTAAAATCACCAACCTATATACAACGTTGCATTAAAAAATTATATTCTCATAGTCTTTGTAAAAGTTAAAAAAACAAAATGAAAAAAAAATTTACAAGTCAAAAAATTTCTGTCATTTCAATTTATTTGACTTTGCCTAAGTTACTGTGTTTGTTTTTTGTTGAAAAAAGATAATCGCTATTTGTTAGTTCTGATCACACATTAAAGAAAACTAATTAAGTGATTGTCAATAGAATACTAATGTGCCTAAATTATCTGTTTTTTGTATTTTGTTATACATCAAAATATGGACGTGCTGCTCGAGTCATCTGGGTCTACACACGGTTAGGGTTCTAGAAATTGTCAAGAGATATGCAAATTGAAGCTGCTGATAATGTATTAAATGATTGAAATGAATCAAAGATAATGTATTTTAAATAAAGAGAAAAAGACTAAAATAGCCTAATTCCATAAGGGTTTTTCTCAAAACAGCACAAATTAAGGTCTCTTCCTCAAAATAGCCAAGCATTTAGCAGATGGCCATTGCCATCTGCTAACTCCTCTTGTCTCCTGCTAAATGCTCCGAAAACTACTAAATCCTCTTCATGGGCTGCGAAATCCCTATGGTGGGCTGCTAAATGCTCATGGACCGGCCCTCAGCCCAAGTATATAAACCGGGAAAAAAACCGTCATTTTTTCGTTAACGTTTTAAGGGTTAGATTAGTGAACGTACAAATTTTTATGCCTAATATACCAGCCTTTAAATCATAAAAAATTAGTGTTTATGAACTTGAGAGGATTTAGCAGGTGAGGGAGAGCATTTATGTAAGACCCATTTTCATATTTAGATACTTTATAAGGTAAGTAAAGTTATTATCTTATAATACGTGTGATTCTAGCTATGAGTTGCTTAGAGTTGTGTGACGATCGTTTATGATTGCCTTTGAGTTATGAGTTGTTTGATGAGTGAGAAGAGGTTGAACCCTTTATTATATACTAATCTTGTTGTGATTAAGATTAGTTAGGTTGATGTATGAGTTTGGGTGGTTAGAATCCCATTTGGAAGAAGTTTGAGGTTGAAAAATGCTAAAAAGAGGTCACACGGGTCGTGTTGGAGTCACACAGGTCGTGTAAGAGACATTTGGGATTGTTTTGGGCATCCCGTAGCTTACACGGGTCGTGTTTTATAAACACGGGTCGTGTTTTATCACAAAAATCATCTAGTAAGTAACACGGGTCGAGTTTTCCGAGCACTGGTCGTGCTGCGATAGATAGCGGCGCTATCTATTGTAGATAGCGGCGCTATCTTCGTGCAGACCCCATTGTAGTGAGAAAAACCCCATTTCGAAGGAAACAAACCCCAAATTGAACTCAAAGCAATATTATGGCGATTTTGGGCCAAATTGAGCTTGATGATGCATAGAGAAGTGCGGATCTAACCCCGTAAACGTGCTCTCGATTCCTAATTCATCGAGGTGAGTAATTTCTCGTTTTGGGGGTTTTGAAACCCTAACTTTAGATTTTGTGATATTGCTATATATTGTTATATATGTTGTTAGTAGATTGTTAGTGGATGCCTTTAGAGTAATTGCTGTGATTATTGTCGAGTTTCTACGGTTGAAAGAGTAGAACCGCGGATTTGGGGGTTTCGGTAAATATAAAGTTGATATTTACCGTTTATGCTCCTTTTTCCTCTTTTGATTTATGCATATTGAGATAGATGTTATTGAGAGAATTGTGGATACCAGAGAATTGAATTAGAGTATGGTGAGACAACCAAGTCTAGCGAACAGGATCCCGATATGCGTAATTTGGGGGTTCCACATACTGAGCCGATATCAGGTGAGTAACTATAATTCATTATTATGATTAAATTGTGAATTAACAGGTTACTATTGGTTTTTAATTGGTTGAGATAACTAAATTTGAAACTAAGATTTTGAGTGTGATTAATCATATGTGATTTAGTACACGATTGAGATTATGTTCAAACTGAGAAGTAAGAGTTATATCTTGTTGTATGTTATATATATGTGTGTTATGTTGATACTAAAATAAATTAGAGTCGAAGTGGTTCTATTATCTGTGGATAACAAGAAATGAGTTGCAATCTATATTGAGTATAGTAGATTGTTAAAATGAGTATATGTGAGAATGTAGTCGAGTTTACGAGTAGTACCGATTGTAGTACTTATGATTGAGTTGATGCTACTAATAATTAGCTGGTGTTTGTAAAGCTAATTTGTTTGCAGGTTTCAGAGTTAAGAGAAGATGGATATTGCTAATGAGATTAGAAAAAGAGAATGATGAGGATGTTTATTGAGAGAGAATTATGGAGTGTGATTGAGATTTACTCACTAAGCTTTTATAAGCTTACACTTGAGTGTTATGTTGTTTTGCAGGTATCTGTAGCTGTAATAAGGGAAGACATGTGATAAAGAAAGACGGACAAGTTTAGAGCCTGTCCATTAGTTGAATTAAATTCATTTGTAATGTCTGGTTAAAATTTGTAAGGACCTTTTGTGTAATTATTTATGATGATAACATCTTGATACGTGGTTTGAGTACAAGTATACCCATTTAATGTATAATTGTTTGAAAAATTTTGGGTGTACTTCGTATGAGAAACCGGGTGTTACAATTTAGTAGATGACATTGAGCATTTAGCAGATGACCTTGAGCATTTAGCAGATGACGAGCATTTAGCAGATGAACTTGAGCATTTAGCAGATGAGGTAGATCACATACGAAATCATCTTGAGGATTTAGAAGATGACAAAAGGGATTTAGCAGGTGAGGGAGAGCATTTAGCAGGTGACATTCCAAAAAAATGAGATTTCAATTTTTTTTATAGTCGTTCCATGAGCATTTAGCAGACCACCCTAGGAATTTCGCAAACCATGGAGAGGATTTAGCAGTTTTCGGAAGCCTTGGGAGCATTTAGTAGGAGACAAGAGGAGTTAGCAGATGACAATGGCCATCTGCTAAATGCTTGGCTATTTTGAGAAAGATGCCTTAATTTGTGCTGTTTTGAAAAAAAACCATTATGAGATTAGGCTATTTTAGTCTTTTTCTCTTAAATAAATAGGTTCCTAATTTCTTGCTTCAGTTATGAATTATTGGAATTAAATACATTAAAATACATTCAATTCAAGCAATTTTTTTTTTAAAAATTCAAAATTATAAAAAAATAACATACGACCAATTCAATAATAACATGTGACTTTGAGTTAGTTATTTATTAGGATATGATTTAACCAATAGAGAAATTGTATTTGTTCCTATTTTTTATTCCTACTCATGTTTCTACCCATGTAAAATTATGACATGTGTCTTAAAATATTATTTATTTTATTAAATGTGACACTTGTCACAATTTCAAATTGGTAGGAACATGAGTAGGAATAAAAAGTAGGAACAAATATTGGTTATGCTTTAATAATTAGGGTTTATGTATTTTGACACACAACCTACATTTTCAAGTTTTTCAGTCAAGCAACGCTAGTTTTACAGCTTGCGTTGCATTTCAATCTTCCCCTGGGGCTGCGTCGTCTACAAAGTCGGAGCGATGGGTTTTTCAAAAGAGCAACTTCTTGAACGCTTACAGGTTCGATCCTTCTGCTGATGTTTCTGACAAAATGCTGATCTTCTGAATTCATCAATCCATCGTCCAATTTTAATTTTACCGATAGGGCTTCGAACAAATTTGGGTTCAGGACCCCATAAAATTGTTGAATCAATGGAAAAGCAGCCACCATTGCTAATCTGTTAAAAAAACAGTCTAAAATCAAACAAGTTAAGTTCTAGCTTCATCGTCATATACTGATATACATGCTTCATGAGTCTGTTTTTCTTCGAGTAAGTGAGTGAGAGCTTAACTTACAAGTAGCAGCGTATTTGGTACAAGCCAGCTGCTCATTTACAACCTCGAACTTCGTAGCTAGAATTAGAAATTGACTACTGTTGGGCGTAAGCTAGTAACACGACCTATATCCATTTTTCATCCGATGAGTGCTAGGTCTGAAATAAGAAAGAGGGATTGATCTACACGACCTTATATCCATTTTTCCTACTCTTTCCAAGCAATTGCATCAAGGACAATGGAATTATTTTCTTTTTTTGGTCACTTATCAGATTCAGGCCCTTTTTTTAATTTTTCTTCGCATTACGTTTTGTCCAGATGAATGTGGCTGTGATTATGATCCGACTATTTAACATTGCAACTAGTTTTAATTATGCTTTTTGGTGGATCTTATCATTGCCTTGTGACTTATTATCTTCTTAAAGCTAATATATCCATCGTATCTATGATCTATCAGGCTCAACAGATAAAATTTTCACAGTATGAGCATCCTGTAGTGATGACTGTTGAAGCCCAGGTAACTAAATGGGGTCAAAGGAAGTTAATTTTCTTTATTTTATTTATGGTTTGATTTTGTTTGTTTGTCTTCTCTCCTATAAGGCGAAGTATGTTGGACATATCAAAGGTGGATTGAGTAAAAACTTATTCCTAAAGGTACTATTTTGAAATAGTTTGGAATGCCATATATATATCATTCCATGTTCAATCTAATATGTTCATCTTTTTATATTTTTACCTTTAGGATAAGAAGCACAGATTTTATATTGTTTCGGCCTTGTCTGATACCAAAGTAGACTTAAAAGGTTAGTTTTTTATCCAATCTCTCACATTTGTTTTTTGTTTTTCTGGATTTTTATAACATTCATTGTGGCTTTGAAGCTGAGCAGTTTTATCTCAAAGACTTGGGCTTGGAAAAGGAGGTTTAAGAATGGCACCTGAAGAAGCAGTTGGAGAAATACTTCAGGTTCCTAAATACATTTTTTAAAATTTTTTCTTTTTTCTGCCTCTATACATAATTTTTGGCCAAAACATTTCTTTGGGTGCTGTTTTTTTTACTTAATGTATAATATTGTTCCAGGTGCCTTTAGGTTGTGTTACACCATTTGCACTTGTGAATGAGTCAGCTCAGTGAGTTGCTTTTCTTTTACTCTTGTAACAATAATAATTACAATTATCATATTTAAAAGTTGTTTTGGTTTGTGAAGGCACGTTTCGTTGATGTTAGATGAAGGTTTCAAGACTCAAGAATGCTGCTTTTTCCACCCACTCTCCAATGATACAACCATCTGTAAGTATTAAGACACTTTTAACTTCACAAAAACTTAATCAATTCAGCCATATTGATTGATGTTTCTGTTTCTGGTTCCAGCCCTTCACATACAGGATCTTCACAAGTTTCTCAAGTCAGTAGGAAGAATGGTTGCCTATGTTGACCTGGAGGTAAGAAAAAAAGATTTACAAATTTGGTCCTTTTAAAACCCTTTTTGATTCTGAATAATTGTTTTTTTTTTTTAGGCTAATCCTCCTGTAGGGAAAGATCAACCTCCAGATTTAGCTGCTTTAGTTCCATCTGACACATCAAGCATCACAGATGTTTCAGAGAAAACAGCTGCTTTACAAATTGACAATAGCAAGCCAGTCTCTGTTACTGTTACGGGTATAATTAGATTTAAGATAATTGTCAAAAGATAATATTAGGTTTAGGGTTTAGTAATTTTGTTACCTTTTGTAGGAAAAGTATCGAAGGTTTCGAGTGGTCAACAGAAGGAGAAGATGGGGAATACTGGAAACTCTTTTGCTGATCCTGAAAAGTTAATTGAAGAAATATTAGAAAAGGTGAGTTGGATTTGATGTAATGTTGTCATTTTCTTTATATAATAAAATGAATCTTGAGAAATAAAACATGGTGGCAGATAAAAGTGGAAAACATCAAGCAGCATGGTGAACAACTTGGTGACGTGGCATTCGCCCGTCTACACAAAAATCTTAGCTCCGATTTGAAAAGCCTTGCTGTCAGTCTTTCTTTCTTTCATCCACTCTATTACAACATTCATTGTACTTTGATGTTTTCTACTAAGGCATTGTGCTTTGAAAAATCTACCAATTAGAGCATTAGACTTTCAATTTTTTTCTTATTAGGACTATTTTTAAAATCTACCCAATTAGAGCATTAGACTTATTATATGGTATGACGATCTGTTTCAGGTGATGTTTAAAAATACAGCGTACACAGAAGGCTTTTTTGCTGGGACCCACTGCCCACCAAAGCGTTTGTAACTCATGAATTTTGAAAACATTTTTTCTCAAATGATGCTACAGAAGTTGGTTGCTAATTTTGTAATATCTCTTTAAAATATTTGAGCTTGATGTCGATGAGAAGTTGTTTTTATTTATACGTTGTTTAGGGTGACAATATAAGTAGGATCCAACATTGTTTCTAAGATAAGATATTGCAGTTGTTGTGTGAAACACCAAGAACCGTGGAATGGAAACTATATTGTTTGTGAAATGTTAACAATGTCTTTCTTATACCTTGTGGGATACAAGTTGTACTTTGATCTCCATGTTAGATAAATCCACAATATGGGAGTTTGATAGATCCACAAATGGTCTTATTATGATTATCTAGGCATTTGATACTACTCCTATATTTTACAAGAACTTATTGGATGATAGTTTACACTTGAAGTGTTCACGAACCCTTCATGCACATATGGGAGTTTGATGGATTTTAACCTACACAACTTGAGGTGAGTAACTACCCACATACATGTCCCTACTATGGCTTTGATGTGTACGAAGTGTGTGATGATTAAGGTCATGGGTTCAAACCCTGACACTAACATAACAAGGAGTAGTTTAGGAGTAGGAGTAGGATAGATTTGCCGTTCAAAAAAAAAATGTAAAATAGTATATGTAAACTATTGTACATTCATGAAATGATATTTTGAATAAGACTAAAAGACTAGGTTGCATTGTAAACAAATTTCCTTGCAAAGTTGTGCATTTATCTAGGATTAGGAAAGAGTTGAGATGTCTAATGGAATCTATGGTTAATGATGAAACTAAGGATGAATAACTATTGATGGTATTCTAGATATGCACGGCTTGCATACAAGCTATATTGTATGTGGATCTTGTGTAATGGTCATATTATCCTAGCTATGATAGTTTAATTGTATAATGATTGGAAAATGTGCCTTCAATACGTGTGATGTTTGGCAACATGTTTTCATTACTTGGAAAATTCCCATAATAAAAATGCGAGAAACTTCTCACTTAAGGATGGGTGAGTTTTGACATAATACGACTTGTGATAGGTTAGAAGCAATATACATTGCATCTAATTATGGGTGAGTTTTGACATAATACGACTTGTGATGGGTTAGAAGCAATATACATTGCATCTAATTATCTGACTATATTAATGAACTTTATTTTTTAAATATTAAATGTTGAATGATGATGAAAGACTAAAGACTTGTGATGATAACACAAATAACTAAAGATGAAGAGTTAAGACTAAGGATGAATGACTTATGATGATGACTAAATGACTAATGATGATGATTTTCAACTAAATGACTTATGGGCTTTTAAATAAGTTTAGAAAGCATTCCTAAACAATAAAGTAATTATTTACTCTTATTCACTAGCCATTCTTAATGTCTAAACCGCATATTTTGACATGTATTCAGATTTGAATTGAAGGAAGAGGATGTTAGAGGAAGGTGTGGACATTTAGAAGGTCACACTAGATGTAATAATTTATTTGAACCTATGTTGTAAACTAGTGATATTATGTTGAACACCCTTGAACTTTAAACTTTTGAATTGTATTCTATCTGAAAACTAAAACATTAAGACCACATTTTTTTCCACAAAATATGAGTTACAAATGCCAAACAGTTTTAAAAACGATTTATTCAATTAGATAAAGGAGGATGTTTCATAATTTCCTATTTTCTAAATTTTATTTTTCATTCCAGATACCTAGTCATATTTAATTCATCTTAATCCCGATTTAGACGTCTAATATATTGTTATATAGCTCTCTATAGGATGTACTTTGGTACACCACCCCGCAAAACAGAGACGATTCTACATTGTTGTCAAGGGTGTCCATGGACACTTGTGGTTAAGAAAAAAATGGACACCTGTGGCTAAGTAAATCTAAAACATAAATTTATTAACAAAACTTTTATGCAGTTGCTGATATATTAAGAGGTTAAGATAAATAATGAAAACTAATCTTTTCTATATATATCATGTAATCGTGAAAAATCGTAACATGAATAAAGATAATAGAATATAATATAACAGATGAAAAAGTAAATAAAATGTGGATTGAAAAATGCAAAACCCTAAAAATAGAAGCTACAAAAAAATTGGGTCACCGGCACCTATCGTCATTCTCAAAGTTGTCCGCCACCACCGGATATTTGTTGCCACCGGTAGTCAGTCTCATTTGCTCCGCACATCTCCGTCAATCCTTTGTTGCCGACTTGTCATCAGTTGTTTCAACAACTTTTTCTATCTCTGGCGACGTCGTCCGTTGAATCTCTGTCTTTTTTCGTCGACCGGTGATCGGTTCTCCACTATCTCCGGTAACCGGCCTCCTTCAGTCCTTCGACTTTGAGGTATATTATATCTTCTTCACTTAATCAGTTTATCTCCATGATGAAGTAGTATTTTGTGTGTAGAGAGAAGAACCATGAATGAACGATTTCTTTTGTAGTATTTAGATATAGATAATCAAGTCTATAGTTAGTCTATAATATAGTCAAAGTCTATAAAATTAAAGTAGAAAAGAAGGTCGCAAGTGTGCAAGTGTACAGGTCCTACAACTACCTCTTTTGTTTGTTTTCATATAGGGTTTGACAGTAAGCAAAATATTATAAATGATTTGATGCCAATTATTTTAGATCTCTTTTTATTTTTTTGATTTGTAAATTATTTAGTTTATAATTGTATTTCTATGTTTTTTGCTTTTCTATAATGTTATAATGTCGTTGGAAACTTGTAATTGTGGATGTAGACACTTTTCCTGATTTTAAGTTCAATTATTCCTTTGTCACTATATTGTAAATGAGTAACTATTATTCTATTAATGATATTTGTTAATTTAATTATCAATTAACGTCCGTTTTAGGTTTTATTTTAAATAAATCAAACTATGGTTTATATTTATATGTATAAAAAAAATAAAGATAAACTAATATCTATACGTCAATTACTGTATTTCACTGCAAGTTGAGTATTTCATATTCATTTTTTCAATTTCATCCGTTGTTATAAAGCCAAACAGAGACGAGTTTGTGATGGTTATTTTTTATTTCACAATCCGACTCGATAACCAACACTTTTTATATATTTTATTTTGTCATTTCATTTAAGTTGGACACTCGTGAGTTTCATTTTTAGATTCGTCACTGTTGCAAAACCTACATTGCATAGATGATATGGTGTCGATGGCAACCAAACGGTTAGCCTAAGATGTTGAGTGTGAAGCCACTATTGTGGTTTGTCAAAATTGGTGAATGTGAAGAGTTTGAAAGTGTAGTTGGTGAAAGATTTTTTTTTCAAATGGAGTTGGCAGCCTATTTTTGTTGAAGAAAAATTTCTTTTGTTCACATTGAAATATTACACACTCAAATGCATATATAAAGGATGCATTGACTAGTTAGAAAATGCACCACACAACACCATGTAACACAGAGAGAGTGCAGAGTAGCACCAAGAAATAAAACTCATAGTTACCCACCGTGGACGTAGGTCAGTTTTGGACCGAACCACGTTAAATTCTTGTGTTCTTAATTTGTGAGCTGAGTGTGTGAGTTTCGTGTTCGTATGCTAAGTGTCTCGATCCTAAAAAGTGGTATCAGAGCCTTGGTATAGCTCCAGAGGATGATTTTCTGTTTTTGGTCGAAAAATTTTTGTCTCAAAAACGATTTTGGTGTACGCCGTTGGAAAGGTCTCGTTCCGCAGATTCCGAAAATATATTTTTTTATTTTTTGACCGCCGGAAGACCTCCAAATCGCCGGTCAAACGTTCGCCGGAATAGTGACCGAAGAAACCAGATCGCCGGAGAAGACGACACTGTAGCGCCGGAGTCTACCGGAGAAGACGACACTATAGCGCCGGAGTCCGCCGGAGAAGACGACACTGTAGCAGTACTGTAGCAGATTTCCAAAATTTCAAAACTGGTCCCTGAACTTCAGGAAAATTGAAGTTTGGTCCCTGAACTTCGGGAAAATTGCGGTTTAGTCCCTGAACTTCAGGAAAATTGCAGTTTAGTCCCTGAACTTTGGGAAAATTGCGGTTTAGTCCCTGAACTTCAGGAAAATTGCAGTTTGGTCCCTCAACTTTGTCAAAGTCGCAAAACAGTCACTCAAACATTTGTTCTGGGCAGTTTAGCCAGAAAATAATTTGGGTGGGGATTATATTTTGCAAATAACGAGCCAAGAACAGTTGAATCAAAATTCTATTTAATCGGTGAAGAACAGTTGAACTCAGAAGAAATTTAAAGAAATCGAAAACCAGTGCCAACAACGTTTGTCGGGTTTTATCGATTCAGTTTAAATTTTCAGTTTCTGATTCAAGAACAGTTGAATCAAAATTCTATTTAATCGGTGAAGAACAGTTGAACTCAGAAGAAATTTAAAGAAATCGAAAACCAGTGCCAACAGCGTTTGTCGGGTTTTATCGATTCAGTTTAAATTTTCAGTTTCTGATTCTTAGTTCGGTATTCCGCTGTAGTTTAAATAGGTTGATTATTTAACAGAGTTCAGAAGAACAGTCGTTAAGTTCAGACAAGGCTTCGTTTAGTGAAGATTGAAAAGTTGGTGGAAGACGCAGATTGAGGCTTTATGTGTCAGAAAGTTCAAGATGTGGTATTGGTAAACGGAGAAAATTAGAGAATTACAGAAGATCGGACGTCCAGACAAATCCAGCGATGATCAGAGTTTCAGGGGTTCAAGAACAGATCATGGGATGAACAGATCAAGTAATTAAGAGAAAATCCGTTTTCGGTAGATCCAGCAGTGATTAGAAAGTCAGCAGACTTAGGTGTAATCACGGGATCAGAAAGTTCGGTGTTATTCATGACGTTGAGGTGTGGACATTCTTTAGAGTCGATGTCCAAATAGAGGAAATTCTGCTTCTGAGAATGTGTCTGGGTTTGATGCATTGGGACTCAGTGGAAGGCAGTGAAGACTCTTGGGTCAAGAATTCTGGTGCTTCATTTCACGCTACCCACAGCAGTGAAGCACTGCAGAATCTGAAAGTTGGAGACTTTGGAAAGGTAAGACTTGTGAACGATGAATGTTCGCTGTATATGGTCGAATTACCGTCTGAGGGAGTGACCATCCCAGTTCAGAAGAGAAACAAAGTCCGGTTCACAGAATCTCATGGGCAGAAGAGGGTGACCTTTTGCAAGTAGGAAGCCTAGAGCTACAAGGAAGATTCAGGTTGAACGAGCATGGAAAGTGTAACGCCCAGTTTCAACACAGAGTATACCCAGAAATTTTTTTGCATTTATAACATAAATAGTATAAATGGGTACTCATGTGCTTTGGAATCTACAAGAAGTTACCATCGAGAATCGTCCCACGATCCGAGCCGGGCGCTACAACCGCTAACCTGCACACAATACAACACAAACACGTAAGCTACAAAGCTTAGTGAGTAACAATATAACGACATGAATAACTCGTGTTAAACGTAATACATCACCCAACTCGTGGGTGTAGTTATCTCCTGTAACCACTTATAAGTACTGGTTAATATAAACCTATCAAACCAGTTATATTTCATTATTAATAACTACACATATTCTTTCTGTAGTTGCACTGGTATCTACCGATACCTAAACCACTAAAAACAATCACGGTGTAATACAACTTACACAAGTATACACCTAACCGTCAACTCGGTATCACTACTCGTAACACCACACGGTACTTCGTCATACTAATTTTCAACATGAAATCTTCTACTTTACAACCTTTCTAATCGTAAGCCACAAGGGCTTTATATCCAACTCTTCCTCATCCTCTACAGTTTCGAGTCGCTAAGACTCATTACTGCCATTATTGTAGTGTGAGCACAAAAGCTCTAATCACTTATGTTAGGCAATTAAGCCCCTTCTCTTAGCCACGTAGGTCAATACACGTTTCACAAGATTCTTACCATATGTTAAGTTGTTAAACCCAGCCGCAAGGCCATTATGAACCACAAGGTTTCTACAATATATCGGGTAATTAACCCCAACCGCTTAGCCATAAAGGCTATTATACTTGGACGCTGAGCCAAATCTCCTAGCCATAAAAGTCGTATATTTGGATATCAAATCCAATCTCTATACAAATAAATTCTATGTTTGCTCTACACTTGGGTATCAACCCATCACATGTAAACACATAAGGCTCACAACATATCCCGATCTCGTATAGACTCACAGCTTATCCGGTCTTGTCTTTTCACTGACTCACGGCTTATCCGGTCTTGTCGTTTCATTGACTCACGGCTTATCCGGTCTTGTCGTTTCATTGACTCACAGCTCCGTTCTTGTCTTTGCATTGACTCACGGCTTATCCGGTATTGTCTTTTCATTGACTCACGGCTCCGTTCTTATCTTTGCATTGACTCACGGCTTATCTGGTATTTTCTATGCCAAGATTAAATCTGTCAAATTCGTCCCCCAAAATATATTCAATCTACAACAGGTCAATCAATACATATCACATCGAATATAAGTGAGATTACTCACCTGCAATAACAAGTTATCTCCAATACTCGGTATTCTCGGATTACATAGTATTCATACACTGTAATCTCTACATACCTATGCATCGATAAACATCATGTGTGCACAATATCATACTACACATGTATATATCATCATGTATATTCATCATATACACTCCTATTTAACTACTAAGTATTTGCTAAGGAAATTGCTAGCATCGCAATTATACCTATTCACAAGGTACTCATCTGGTGATATTTATAAACCTCACTGCCAGTCACTACACATCGTAACCACAAACTTCTAACACATGTAATCCCAAAGGATTCTCTGTGTATCTACATAGATTACACCTAATCTACTATATGTATTATCAGCAATTAAGCACATTAACACATATAACATGTTACAACTAACATGTAGGTAGAGTTACTCACCTGGTTTGAAGTTCTAATCGATCCTAGCTAGAATACCATAGATGCAAACAATCCTTCAAAGATTTCCAGCACCTACATAATCATATACACACCAACAAGAGGTGAATATCTTGTTTTTCAACCATCCAAGCTTGAAACTTGGTCATAACGGATAAAGCTCGGGATAAGGAGTGATTTAACACATCCAACCAAGCACTATATACTCAATTTTCAACTAATCACAGGTGGCTCTTCATAGCCACTCGAATTCCACCCTAGCCAACCAAATCAACCGTTCAAAAGGTTTAAAACAGTAAACCTTACCTTCAAGAAGTGAAATACCGAAGATTACTTCAATCCTTCGAGTTCTAGCCTTCCAATTTGGTTCCTAGACGATTTGGGAACGTTTTCTAGGGTTTTGAAGGTTTTTGGTTCGAGAAATAAACCCCAAATGGCTGAAAATCGCGATTTAAATAAAGTGGGTCGGCACGAAACCCGACCCGGGTTCCAAAACCCGGTCCTGGTCCTCGCACAGCACGACCCGTGCTGACAGACCCGACCCGTGCTCCTGGCTGTTGTTTTCTTCCGTCCGACAACCTGACCCGGTTTCCAAAACCCGGTCCGGGTTTTATGTAACACGACCCGGGTTGAAAAACCCGCTCCGGTATGACGTTGATTCCATTTCGTTGAATGTTTAAGACTATAACACGACCCGAGTTGGCCAACACGACCCGGGTTGCTCGTTTTTAGCGTTTTTCGCACTAAAACTCTTTCTTAAAGGTATCCGAACTATCCAAACATCTATAACATTATTTTATATCGTAATCATGCCATGATTAACGAAAAGTTACTTATCGAAAGTAACGTGGTGTTACAGAAAGGTTCAGAAAAATCAGTCGAAGGATATTGTGGCAATAAGAGCACAGAGTATTGTTTCAGTTGCAGGGTTTTGCAACAGTGGGAGCATAGGTCGTGTTTCAATCATAGGTTCAGGACGACAGTGGATTTAGAACCAGTTTTCAGCTGTAAAAGTCTCTTCGTTTTTGATAACTTGCTAAGTATGGAGAGTGTTGTTGTTCGTTCTCAGATTGTTCCAGGATTCGGTAGTTCGTTTTCAGTGGGAGCCGATAGGGACAGAGAACGGGTCAAGGGCAGTTTAAGTCATGACGAACATGTTGAAACTTATGAGAGTTTTAATGGGCTTTCAGGTTAACTGATGAGAAGGCCGGGGTAACTAAGAAGGAGTTTACAGAAATACAGATGCACAGTTGAAGCACAGGTGAAGATTGTTCCGTGGCTTCAAGTGGGAGATTGTTGAGTGTGAAGCCACTCTTGTGGTTTGTCAAAGTTGGTGAATGTGAAGAGTTTGAAAGTGTAGTTGGTGAAAGATTTTTTTTTTAAATGGAGTTGGCAGCCCATTTTTGTTGAAGAAAAATTTCTTTTGTTCACATTGAAATATTACACACTCAAATGCATATATAAAGGATGCATTGGCTAGTTAGAAAATGCACCACACAACACCATGTAACACAGAGAGAGTGCAGAGTAGCACCAAGAAATAAAACTCCTAGTTACCCACCGTGGACGTAGGTCAGTTTTGGACCGAACCACATTAAATTCTTGTGTTCTTAACTTGTGAGTTGAGTGTGTGAGTTTCGTGTTCGTATGTTAAATGTCTCGATCCTAACATAAGAATACATAGTTCTTATATCTTATGCCGGTGGATAGCTTGGCAAATCAACATCAACCGATACATCATGTAACTTTTACATAAATCAAACTGAAAACTTAATGACAAAAATTCTTTGAGTTAAATGTTAAAAACGTAAACAAACATTTCACTGTCGTTGGTTGACTTAATTATTTTTGTTTGCAAAGTCATAGAAAAATTAGGGAAACCCCCACAAATAAGCTCCACTCGAGACTGTAATCAGCCACCTGAAAGGACGTCCGATCAGTAAATCGGGAGAAACATCCGACCAGATCTTTGGATTCTGTCGAGTCTATGCATCCAAATTGCAAAACATAGCAGACATGGAAAAACCAACGATCACGCCCCAACAATGCGACTTCAAAATCGGCCAGCGAGTCCATTGGGCTGGAGACTCACGGCGAATCGGCACCGTCAAGTACGTGGGGCCTGTCGAAGGCTATTCCGGCGACTGGATCGGCATTGACTGGGACAATCGTGACGGCAAACATGACGGGTCAGTCAATGGCGTGCGTTATTTCACTTCTCAGTTCCCCAAGTCAGCTTCCTTCGCTCGCCCACACAATCTGAGCACCGGTGTTTCGCTATTGCAGGCCCTAGAAATTCGATATCGAACCAGTTCTACTAAAGAAGAAGAAGGTACGCATGCAATTCACAACTCTTAGGGTTCTTCAAGGCGTTATGTGATGAGTATCTATTCTTCTTCATATTCACAGATGAAATGTACGTATTTTCTGCTAGCAACAAACGAGTAAATGTTCAGCTGTTGGGTAAAGAGAAGATTGAAGACATACTGGGCCGATTTGAAGAGTTGCCTGGTGCATCATTATCGTATTTAGGAGTTAGCTCATCTGGAGACCCTCTACAAATTAGTAAGACTCTACCAAGTAAGTTTAAGCTTCTCTCCTCCATTTCTGTTGCAGGTTTGCTTCTACCAAGTAACTATGTCCATTATTGCAGATCTAAAGGAGCTTGATTTAACTGGAAATCTGCTTTCTGAGTGGCAAGTATGTTATACACTTATACTTACAAATTTACATTCCCATAGTTGTTTAAGATCAATACTACTTTTGGTATTAGTATATGTTGTAATTATCATCATGATAAACCAAAAAAACAACCCTCACACAAGAAAACAACGAAATCAGCAAAAGAATACACTAACTTCAAAAGATTCTCAGAATGATATTAGTTTTCTCAACATTCAAGAGGTGAGAGACTCTCCATGTTCAAAAGAACTTTACAAAATAATCGCCACCCTAAACAACCCCCCAAAACAGAGTATAAAACTCAACCAGCCAAAAGGTGTCTACGCACGATCAAAAGGCAATAACGCCAGCCAATGGAAATCCCAGAAAATGGGAGAGCCATGCACAAAACGAAAAAGACAAACTAAGGACAGTAGCAAAAAACAACGAACTAGACCAAAGACAAAATTAAGCCTTCCAACCCACGATCCTGTTTGGGCTAAACAATTCCTCCGGCCCGCTAAGCTTTGGGCTTTCTACGACGTCTGGCATAAGTCTTGAGTTCCGGGGGTGTATCAATACCCGCCACCCAAACTTTCACCTTGTCCTCAAGGTGAAAAGATGAGAATTTTTGTTTCATCTTGTCGAAGTCCTCCCATGTTGCCTCTTCTTTGGACATTCCTTCCCACTGAACTAACACTTCTGCTTCTCCCTTTTTGCCACCTCTCCTAAGTCGGATCCCATGCAGTTAGGTCGGTTGTACTTCCAATTCTAGCTCAGCGTTCAATTGCGGGGGTAATGTAGTGCTTGGGTTAGTAACTCCCCAAGAAGTTCTCAATTGGGATACGTGAAAAACGGGGTGGATGGTAGTCGACGGGGGTAACTCCAACTTGTAAGCCACTGGTCCAATTTTCTGCATTATACGAAATGGACCATAAAAACGGGCTGCCAATTTCTCATACTTTCTTCTGGCTAAACTTTGCTGCCTGTAGGGTCTAAGCTTAAGATAAACCATGTCCCCGATGTTATACTCCACGTCCCTCCTTTTTTTGTTCGCTTGATCTGCCATTCGTTGTTGGGCACGCATCAGGTTGACGCGTAAGTCATCCAATATCGCGTCGCGATCTTCCAATAATTGATCAATGGTATCCACCGGGGTCTGCTGTCCTTCGTACCGTATAATCGGGGGTGGGTCCCTTCCATACAATGTCTTGTAGGGGGTACATTTTGTAGATGAATGAACCGAGGTATTATACCAATATTCAGCCCAATTTAGCCACCTTGCCCACTGTTTCGGTTTCTCGGAACAAAAACAACGTAAATACGTCTCCAAGCTGTGGTTGACCACCTCCGACTGCCCGTCGGTTTGGGGGTGGTACGCCGTGCTTCGTTTCAGTTGTACCCCATGCAGACGGAACAGTTCTTGCCAGAATTGGCTAACGAAAATCTTGTCACGATCACTAATTATCGATGTTGGAAATCCATGAAGGCGGAAGACCTCTTTCATGAACCCCGCCGCCATTGTAGATGCCGTGAAGGGGTGTTTAAGCGGAATGAAGTGGGCGTATTTGCTTAGGCGATCCACCACCACCCAAATCGTATCCCATCCGTTCGATCTCGGCAGGCCCTCGATGAAATCCATAGTGATCTCCTCCCAAGTCATCATCGGTAGGGGAATGGGTTGGAGCAATCCGGCGGGGGCTAGAGTCAAACTCTTATGTTCTTGGCAAACTGAGCATTTCTTCACATAGTCCACTATATCAGCCCTCATTCCTTGCCAATACACTTCTGACGCCGTTCTTAGATACGTTTTCTTTTCTCCGGAATGTCCTCCCACCGGAGAATCATGGAACTCGGCAATAATTTCCGGAATCAGTTTAGACTTGGCTGGGACCACAAGTCTACCCTTAAAGAGAAGATTATCTCTAAAAACCGTGAACCCCTTGTGTAAGGAAGGATCCTTGATTAAATCCGACTTTACCCGGTTGGTAAATTCATCACGTGTCAACTCGCCTTGTAACTTTTCCCAAAACTTCCAATAACCCGCGTGGATTGTATTGCAAATGAATTCTGTATTCTGTCTTGACAGGGCGTCGGCGACTTTATTACTTGCTCCGGGTCGATACTGGATGTCAAAATCAAAGCCCATCAACTTTGACATCCATTTCTGATAATCACTTCCCACCATCCGTTGCTCCAATATGTATTTGAGGCTTAATTGATCCGTGCGAACAATGAATTTTCTCCCCAATAGGTATGGTCGCCATTTAAGAACTGCCATCACTATAGCCATAAGCTCCTTCTCGTAAACTGATTTGAGCCTCGCCTTCGTTCCCAAGGTTGAACTATAATAAGCTATTGGGCGCCCGTCTTGAGTTAACACCGCCCCCAATCCAAACCCCGAGGCATCGGTCTCCACAACGAATGTTTTTTGGAAGTCTGGCATGGCCGAAACCGGGGACCGTCGTCATTGCCACCTTGAGTCTATGGAAAGCGTCTTCAGCCGCCTCGTTCCATCCAAACTTATCATTTTTTAACTGATCGGTTAAGGCCGAGGCTATGTTGGCGTACCCTTTTACAAACTTGCGATAGTAACCGGTGAGTCCCAAGAATCCCCGGAGTTCTTTAATGTTGCGTGGAGTAGGCCAATCCGTCATTGCCCGAATTTTCGTCGCCTCCGCTGAAACGCCTTCCGGTGATATTTCATGTCCCAGATACGACAGTTTGGTTTGCCCAAACTCACACTTCTTGAGGTTCACATATAATCGATGTTCTTGGAGTGTTTCGAGTGCTGTTTTAAGATAGTTCCGGTGCGCCTCCATGTTTGGGCTATATATCAGGATATCATCGAAAAAGACCAAAATGAACTTGCGGAGAAACGGGCGGAATACCTCATTCATAAGAGCTTGGAAGGTGGCGGGTGCATTGGTGAGGCCGAATGGCATCACCTTAAACTCATAGTGCCCGTCGTGGGTTCTAAAAGCGGTTTTGTGTATATCTTCGGTTCGGACACGTATCTGGTGATAACCCGATCGGAGGTCCAACTTGCTAAATATTGTTGACCCATGCAATTCATCAAGGAGCTCGTCGATAACCGGGATCGGAAATTTGTCCGGCACCGTGGCACGGTTCAAGGCCCGGTAGTCAACGCAAAACCGCCACGAACCATCCTTTTTCTTTACGAGAATTACCGGACTCGAAAACGGACTGTTGCTGGATTGTATTATTCCCGCCTTCAACATCTCAGAAATCATCTTCTCGATCTCATCCTTCTGATAATGGGGGTAACGGTAGGGCCGGACGCTGACCGGAGTCGCCCCTTCCTTCATGATTATCCGATGTTCAAACTCCCTTATCGGCGGTAACCCTCGTGGCTCTCGGAAAATCCCTCCAAACTGTTTGAGGATGTCGGTTAGAAAATAGGGTATGGGTTTGTCGTCACCTTCCTGAATTTCTGTATTACTCAACTCCACTAGCACTCCCTCTTGTCCCCGTTTGAGCTCCCGAGTCATGGCTTTCAGCGAAATCAATGTCTTTCCCAAGGATCGGTCTCCCGTCAATCGGACTCGATTCCCTTTTACCTTAAACTCCATAGTTTGCTCCTTCCAGTTCGTTTGTGTCGTGCCCAACGTCTCGAGCCATTGCATTCCCAAAATAACGTCGGAGCTACCAAGGCGGAGCGGAAGAAATTCTTCTAAAATCTCAATTTCATTGAGGTGAAGCAGCACACCCTTGCACACTCCTCGACTAGTCTCGCTATCCCCAGTCCCCATTCGTACTCCGTATGGATCGGTGTCGTGAACGTGAAGTCCCAAGGTTTTTACCAAACTAGCTGAGATGAAGTTATGCGTGGCCCTTGGGTCGATCAGGGTGACCACTGGTTGATTCATAATTTCGCCTCTTACCTTCATGGTTTTCGGGGAGGTTAGGCCGGCTACGGAGTTAAGGGACACTTCTACTTCCGGGTGAACCTCTGTCGAATCCAGCGCTGCTGTAGCTTCTTTTTGATCTCCTTGGTCATCTTCTTTCTCTTCAATTCGCTCTTCCTCATCGATGAGGATTACGTTAATCTGGGATTTGCACTGGTGCCCTTTGTACCATTTGTCATCGCATTTGTAACAGAGACCTTTGTTGCGTTTCTCGCTGATCTGTGATTCAGTGAGAGATCGGTATTCCCCCGGTTGGCGACGGAAACTTCCGCCATACTTAGGGTTGATAGTTTGTTGAGAATTGTGTGTGTCGGTATGAGCGTGTCCCCCAATTGATTGCGATTTTGGGGAAATGGAGCTCCGATTTCCCAAAATCCCAAATCCACTGGATCTAAGGGCCCGATTCTTTTCTTCGATTTGCTGCACCAAGTCCATTGCACGGCCCAGATTATCCGGAGCCCACATCCTCAGTTCATTTTTTATATTGGGCTTCAGCCCTTTAATAAAATTCCCTAACGCGACACGTTCTGGTACCCCATCCAATGAGGCGGCCAGCTCAATGAACCGCCGTATGTATTCCGCCGTGGTTCCGGTTTGTTCTAGAGACGACCATTGCTCGTAAAAATCCCCACCTTGTATCGATCTAAACTTCTTGAGGAATAACACCTTTAGCTCTTCCCACGTTGTCAGTTCCTTTTGTTTATGCGACCAACGGTACCAGGCTAGGGCGTCGCCGCTTAGACTAAGAACGGCTGCCTCCATCTTCTCTTCGTTGATCAACTGGTATATCGCGAAGTACCGCTCAGCTTGGAGAATCCACCCATCTGGGTCGGTTCCATCGAAGGTAGGCATGTCGATTTTCCGAGCTCTGTAATCGTATCTCCCCCGTTGGTGGGTGTTTGGATCAATCGAACCAAAAACCAAACCCGATCCCCCGTGAGGATTTCCTCCCGAACCACTAAGTCTGAGCTCTTTACTATGATCATTTGGATTACCGGGGGTAGCTCCAGAAGAACCGATGCCTGAGTTGGGAGTGGTGGTTCCTTTGTTTCTTTCCTCTTTTCCAAGCAGTTGATCGAGTTTTTTGATCATTTCATTCTGAATGATTTTCACATCTTCAAGGGCTCTTGCTTGTTGTTGATTCACCAGGTTTTGTTGCTGTTGCTCTTCAAGAACCTTCCCAATCACCTCCTCCACTGCGTCTATCCTCTTTTCACCTGCCGCCGTGTTCTTTGGAGGAGCCACCATTGCTCTGATACCAAATGATAAAACAAAAAAACAACCCTCACACAAGAAAACAACGAAATCAGCAAAAGAATACACTAACTTCAAAAGATTCTCAGAATGATATTAGTTTTCTCAACATTCAAGAGGTGAGAGACTCTCCATGTTCAAAAGAACTTTACAAAATAATCGCCACCCTAAACAACCCCCCAAAACAGAGTATAAAACTCAACCAGCCAAAAGGTGTCTACGCACGATCAAAAGGCAATAACGCCAGCCAATGGAAATCCCAGAAAATGGGAGAGCCATGCACAAAACGAAAAAGACAAACTAAGGACAGTAGCAAAAAACAACGAACTAGACCAAAGACAAAATTAAGCCTTCCAACCCACGATCCTGTTTGGGCTAAACAATTCCTCCGGCCCGCTAAGCTTTGGGCTTTCTACGACGTCTGGCATAAGTCTTGAGTTCCGGGGGTGTATCACATCATATTGAAGTTTCTATTATAACCAAAAAATAGGAATAGTTTTAGTTACGCTTGCCTGTCATTTCTGAAAGGGTTAAATGCTGTAAAAACAAAAAAATATTTACATGTTATTACTTTTTAAGCACAAATAAACACTACAGATTACTCCATTTGTATTTTAAAAGCGTTACACTTTATTTTTGTTTCTACATTTTAAAAGCACAAATAGTTTCCCTCAAACAAAAATGAAATAAAGTATACATACTCCTGTGTTTGTGGTTTCTGAAAGTACGATGCCTAAAAAAGAAATGATTAAATCAATTAAGCCTTTATGAAAATATTTCTCAATTGACTATATATTGCAGGATGTTGGTGCCATTTGTAGTGGATTGCCAATACTTGAAGGGCTGAATTTGACAAACAATATAATGTCAAAGGCTGTAATTGGAATTTCTCATCTAAAGAATCTTCGGATTTTAGTTTTAAATAATACTACCATAAATTGGTCTCAGATTGAAGTGCTTAAAGATTCACTCCAAGCTATTGAAGAGCTGCATCTTATGGGAAATAAGTTGAGGGAGATAATGGTCTGTAATTTTATAATAATAAAGTGGTCATTTTTGCTTTTTTTGTTTATAAGTCAATAACAAAATGTTTCATCTTTTGGGCAGCCAAAATCATCCAATATTGTAAAAGGATTTGATTCTTTACGTGTTCTTAACTTGGAAGATAATGATATATCCGATTGGGCTGAAATCTTGAAGCTTTCTCAACTCAAATGGTATCACTTTCCACAATTTTTATGAGTTTAGTCCCTTAAGTATTTTCCACATTCATTAAACCATTTAATACTGTTTTGACCAAATAAAAAAACTTTTTTTTTCCGGTTACCCTGTTTTGTAAAAGGTTATAATACAGAAAAACCGCAACGTACTTTCACCATTTCTATTTATTATTTCTTTCATGATAGTTATAATAAGGGTAAATTTCAAAAAAGACACTAAGTTTTCAAAAAAATTCGATTTTGACACTGTGTTATCTTTTTTTTTTCCAATTAAGTCACTAAGTTTTCAATTTTTTTCAATTAAGTCACTAAGTTTTCAATTTTTTTCAATATTGACCACGTGACCGGTCAACCCGGTTTTCAGCTGACGTGGCATGGTGACGTGGCATCTAGGTGTCAAAATTGAAACAAAATTGAAAACATAGTGACTTGATTGAAAACAAAATAACACAGTGTCAAAATCGAATTTTTTTTGAAAACTTAGTGTCTTTTTTGAAATTTACCCTTATAATAATAGTTTAGCGGCTAAATCAATAAAATGGTGAAACTCCCCTAATGTCAAAACAAATTGGTTTTGTTTCAACAGTCAAAAGAAGTAATGATAATAATTAAGTGGCTAAATGGATAAAATAGTGAAAGTGTATTTTTCTATAAAGATTGTATACCCGATTTTAATTCTTGAAAATGTATTATTCAGTTTGGAGCAACTCCATATAAATAAGAATAGCATAGACCGCATTTGGTACCCGAATACAGATGAAAAGAGCTATAAGCCTTTCCAAAATTTGCGTTGTCTACTTATTGGTAATTGAATTTTTTATTTTTATTTTTATTTTTGTATATCTGTAATTTTTTACTTCAACAATTCCAACTTATTGAAAATTTATGGTTTCCAGGAGGTAATAAAATCGAGGATGTAGCTTCCATTGATGCCCTAAACTCTTATCCTAGCTTAGTGGTAAGCTTATTTATCTTTATTTTTACTCAAAAATCTGAAAACTATGTATAAATCTGAAACAATAGAGTATATCATTGCATAATACTTAACAAACAAAAGAAAAAAAAAACAATAACAATAACAATGTAGTAAATATAATGCCAATAGTTTGGTAAAATTCATCTTAAAGGGTCTTGTAGATTCTTTTTTATTTTTATGAAGTAATATAATTTGAACATTAAATTCTGATTTATTGATTTTATGGTTTTTAAATTCAGGATATTAGGTGCTCTGAGAATCCAATAACCGATCCAAATAGAGGTGGGATTGCAAGATTTGTTTTGATTGCTCGTTTGGCCAAAGTAAATTTATTAAATGGGAGTGAGGTAATTTCAACTAATAGCTACATACTTTCTTTTATTTGTATATTATAGCAACCTACTTCCGTTTTTTTATTAAGAAATTATAGTATGAAAAAACTAGCTTGTATAGCGGTGAAAAGTGCTTAAGATTATGATGAAATTTCTAGGGAAATCTTCAATAAAGCCCCGATATTTTGGTTCAATTTATAAAAAAATCCTAAATTAATTTTTGTTAACAAAAGGTCCCAAATTAATTTTTATTAACAAAAAATGACAGAAAACCGGCTAATGTCGAGACTTTTCCGTAAACTGTGCGAAAAAATTATGACTTTATTGAAGATAAAAGATGTAGTTTCTGTCCTTTTTTGTTAATGAAAATTAATTTGAGACTTTTTTGTTAGTAAAAATTAATTTAGGACTTTTTCATAAACTGGGCCAAAATTTTAGGAGTTTAACGGAGATTTCCCAAATTTCTATAAATGGGTAGAGTTTTAACTTATAATACTGTAATAGGAAGAATTGGAAGTAAGATGCTATAAAAACAGATAAGTGAAAGCAGGCTGTTTTTTTTTTTTTTAAATTTTTTTTTTTTTAATTTGCTTTTAACCCTTAGAGTTATATTACCTAAAAGATCCATCTTATTGCCATTTTTCAGATAACCCCTAGAGAGCGAAAAGACTCTGAGATTCGGTGTGTTCATACCTTCATGATTTTAATTAAATGTTCTTTAATGTAAATAGGTCAAATAAATTCTTACTATATATATATATTTTTTTTGAAGATATGTACGCCTGGTAATGTCAAAGGGGCATCAAAATTCTGAAGAGATCAAGAGGCTTCACCCAAGGTTATTTTTGTCTTTTACTTGTCGTCTTATTGATTATTTATTTATTTCAGTTTATGAAATAATCACTTTGAAATATGGTATTCGAGTTACAATATCAAAAGTGAACTTTACTATTATATATTCCTACATAAAGGGTGTTTGGATATGCATTTTAAAACTAATTATGTAATACAGAATAACCAGAATCAAACAAATATCAGTTGTTATAATTATATATTTAGATAGATAATATGACCTAAATGATATTGATTTAAAATTGATGTCAGATTCACTGAGCTGAAAGCATTTCATGGAATCGAGGATGAGAAACCTTCAAATGGTCCAACAGGGCCTCAGAAAATGTCTTCTGGACTTATTGGTATCAATCTATTTATTCAACCAACTTTTATTTTTGCTTTTTTTTTTTTGTTTTTCTTAAGTGATGTCTAGATAAATGATATTTGAAATATTTGAGAAAATGACGACACATTTGGATAAATGAAAAAGGAAAATAAACGTATGCAAAATCGTAAAAAAAAAGAGTAAATTACAGTTTTAGTCACTGTGGCTTACATAAAATTCCAGTTTTGGTCCTAGTTTTAAAATATTGCACCGGTAGTCCCTTTGGTTTCTAAATCTTTCACTTTTGGTCCTTGTGGTTTCCAAATCTTTCTCTTTTGCCCCCTCCCTCTGTTACCGTTTGTGTAAACCATAGGGACCAAAAGTGAAAGATCTGGAAACCACAAGGACCAAAAGTGAAAGATTTGGAAAACCATAGGGAATACCGGTGCAAGATTTTCAAAACTAGGACCAAAACTGTAATTTTCTGTAAACCACAGGGACCAAAACTGTAATTTACCCTAAAAAAATTAGGACCTAGTTATTTCTAGACTTTGATTTCTTTGTGGCTCTTTGCAGCTGTTACTCTCAAGTGTGTGGGACCATCAATTGGAGAAAAGCCTCAATTAACAAAAAAACTGCCTGCAACCACCACTGTAATTATTCCTTTTTTTGTTAATTTTTTTTTTTTTTTGCCTTACCCAATTATAGCATTGTACTTTTTTTTTTTTCAATTTCTTTTTAAGGTTGGCAAGCTGAAGACTCTTTGTGAAAGCTTCTTTAAATTAAAATCCATCAAGCCGCTGTTATATCTTCAAGAAGAGGTTTGACTTTTAACTAAAATGATTTGACTTTATAAGCATTCATGTCTTCTAAGTAGCAAAGTACTTTCTTTTCTTTTCTTTTTTTGTTTATTTTAACATCTAGTTTTACTTCTTTCTAGTACAATATTGTACTTTCAGTTTTTCTTTTTTTCCAATTACATCATTTTAAAAATCTACCAACTATAGGGTTGCACTTAAAAAATTTTCTTACCAGGATGTTGTAGTTTTAAAATCTAATTATATCAGTAAAAATTGCTTTCTATTTGGACGACATTGTTATAATCAGGTAAAATTTTCAAAAGTTCAGTGCTGTAATAGGAAGAAATAGAAGTAGGATGCTGTAATAAACAAATGAATGGAAGTACATTGCTATTTCTCTATGAAAGTAAAAAAAGAAACATCTGGATATGTCTCATAATTAAGGATCCATTTGAGTTTGTTAGTAGACAAATTACGTATGGTTTTTGTTTGCAGGGCTCCCCGTTGCCTATTTTGCTTGATGATGACATGGAATCTTTAAATGATGCGGGTGTTTGCAACCAATCAACCATTCTTGTTGACCAAGAGAACTAGAAGTCAACATCCCGTTAACAATGTTAGGGCTCAATCTCTATGATATGTTACAAATCTACGATACTTTGTCTTTTTACACATGTAATCGCATATTAATTGCATCTACTTAAGAAATGAACAACATTGCATCTTTATTGGGGATTACAAGTCAATCCATTTGAACAATTCAATTTATACCTCCAAGAGCATACAAAAGAAAAGACCCATTAGACCAAGTGGAGCCGTAACCACTCACACCAAGGGGTTGGAGTGCCACGTAGGCGTCACCTTAGTTTCCCCTCAAAACCCCTCACCCCTTCAATTCTAGGAAATGGTAAACCCTTATTAACCACTCATTTTTTTTATTTAAATAAATAATAATTACTTTAACATAAATAAAACTAAAATTACCAAATAACATTTAATTAAAAACGCACAAACACTACGAAATTAAAATTCTTTGAAACGGGAAAGGACAAATTAAATCCTAGACACGATAATTAAATACCTAGAAACGACAAATTAAAACCTAGACACAATAATTAAATTCCTAGAAACGGCACGTTAAAACCTACGTATGATAAATTCGTCGAAAGGTAGCTGAATTTTTCACCACTTCCCACGCTTCGTACTCCAAGAACTCCGCATTTTGTGTCACGCGATACTCGTGTATAGCTGATCCAATGACCTCATAGTCGGTCTCGCCGGGTTGTCGGTTCGCCGATAGGCGTAGGTAAATTTGGTCAAAGGTTTTCAGTATGCGCGACAATGTCCTCCACTTGTAGAGAAGTTGATGCCTACTCCGAAAAGGTATTGTGCCCCTTGAATTGTTATACAATTCCTCAACACGTTCCCAAAATTGCCGGCTATTTGTTTCTGGCCCCTCTTCAGTAACGGTGAGGAAGGCGGTTGCCAAACGCTCTTCTTCAGATGTACGCCACCCCTAATGACCATTTCCGTGTCCGTTGCCAGGCATTTTCTAAAAAAAATTGGTGGCTTGTTTTATATTGTGTATGAAGATGAGAAATAAAGGTGTAATTTTTTATTGATGTAGAGAAGGGTATTTATAGTTGGGTAAAATATTAAAAAAGTTTTTTTTTAATTAGCCGTTAGCTAACCGTTGAGAGGGGGGGGGGGTTGCAAAGCTGTTCAATTTCAAGGGGCCAAAACGAAAAAATTAAACCAAAACACGCACTGGATTTGAACCCCATACCACACCCTTCACCGCGGTACACCACCCAACTGGGGCGGTGTTACCGCGCGGGCTCCGTGGTCCATGTCGAACACCGCACATACCACTCCTCCCGCTCCGCTTGGTCTTAGAGTGGTGGGAGTGGATCTCGTGTCCCCTATCATGCCGAGTGGATGGGATGGCGTTCTCAGACATACCGAGTGCTGACTCAACCCGTTTCCACTCCCACCAACCTCATGTCTCTGAATGTTTCATCGAAATAGCCATGAGTAAATTACACTTTTGGTCCATGTGGTTTACTCATTTTTCAGTTTTGGTCCAAGTTTTTTATTTTCACACTGATGTCCATGTGGTTGCAAAAAGCTTGCACTATTGGTCCTGGTCCATATAAAAAGACTAATATACCCTTTCTAATTTCTTTTTCCTTTTTCTTTTAAGATATTATTTAGTTAGTTAATTAAAAATAATAATAAACCCAACCCTTACCCACACACACACTCTCTCTCTCTATCTCTTTCTTTCTTTTTCTCTCTCTCCCTCTCTCATTCTCTCCCTCTCTCTCTCTCTCTCTCTCTCTCTCTCTCTCGCTAGAAATGGTAGTAGTTCGATTAGGTTATTAAATTGTTGTTACTCGCCAGAAATGGCCCGGAACATAATTTCATTTTATGATTTGTTTGAGAATGGTTTTAAGTTTGCTTTTGACAATGATAATAGAAATATTTTAGTTTATAAAAATGGTTATCTTTGTTATAAAGCTAGTCATTGTAATGACATTTATGAAAGTGTTGTTTGTGTTAGTAGAAATAATAATATAACTTTGAATGTTGATTATGATGAGAATGTTCTTGATAAGTCACGTCTACGGCACTGTCATCTTGGCCATATAAATAAGAATCGCATCGCCAAGCTCCAGTCGGAAGGAATCTTGGAATCATTCGACGTCAAATCGGATGATGTATGCGAGTCTTGCTTGTTTGGCAAGATGAACAAATCGCCATTCACAGGAAGCTGTGAAAGAGGTAAGGATCTGTTGGAACTAATCCACACAGATGTACTAATCCACACAGATGTCTGTAGACCGTTCAGATCCGCCACTAGACAAGGTAAACGCTACTTTGTGACATTTACTGATGATTTCAGTAGATATGGTTATATTTATCTGATTAAACATAAGTCAGAAACCTTTGAAGTGTTCAAAGAGTTTCAGAACGAAGTAAAGAATCAACTGGGCAAGAAGATTAAGATGCTCTGATCCGATAGGGGTGGAGAATATCTTAGTCAAGAATTCTACGATCATCTCAGGGACTGTGGAATAATTTCACAATTCTCTCCTCCCAGAACACCACAGTACCATGGTGTGTCTGAAAGGAGAAATCAAACGTTGTTAGACTGGTTCGATCTATGATGAGTCGTGCTACACTTCCAACTAAGAAGGTTGCTAAGACACCCTCTGAGATGTGGAGTTGGGAACGTCCCTTACTAGCACATATAAAAGTCTGGGGTTGTGAAGTCTTCGTTCGGCGCCAAGCTCACGACAAGCTTGAACCCAAAGCAAAGAAGTGTTATTTCGTTGGTTATCCACGAAAGTCATTTGGATACTTGTTTTACAAGCCTTTTGAGAACAAAGTGTTTGTTGCTCAAAGAGGAGTATTTCTAGAAAGAGATCTCATTTCCGGACTAGGGCCACCCACATATTTCTGGAAAGAGATCTCATATCCAGACCAGGGCCACCCACATAATTGGGTGGTCAGAAGACACTACTGGGATGGTACCTCCCGTCGCAAAGTAGTTGTCTAGCTTAGCACAACCTTATGGTTGGATTTGTTCCAAACCATGAAGGGGAGACAGAAATAGCATAACCTTACGGATGAATCTGTTCTATTCCGAGAAGGGGAGTTGATAACATGATAATAAACAAATAATGAGTTTAAGTTGGTTTTAGAAATGAAAAAAGAAAGCAGTTTTGGGACTTCTTATGGAACTCGGTTTTATAAGCTTTATTCAGTTTTATGAGTTTTACGTGATAAGCTTTTGGGTCTAAACCCATATACTCACGAGGCTTTATGTCTCACGTATGTTTTTTTTAATGCTATGTACTTAGGTGAAAAGGACGAGAACTAGACAACTTCATAAGCTACGGACGTTGAGGCCAGTGTGAATACAGATAAGTTTAAATTATGTCTATGTACGCAGTCTGTAATACCCCGTGTGTAACGTTTTAAAAAAAATGTGAACTTTTGATGTAACGTGGTTTGTAAAATATAATGTTTTGTAAAATATGTTTACGTTTCCGAGTTTAGAAAAGGGGGTGTTACACCATTGATAAATTCAAAGCTCGTCTCGTTGCTCAAGGTTTTACTCAGGTTCCAGGCCTCGATTATTCTGTTACATTTAGCTCGGTTGTTAAAGCTTCCATAGTATGGATCATTCTTTCTCTTGCAGTCTTAAACAAATGGTCTCTTCATCAATTGGAAATCAAAAAATGCTTTCTTGAATGACACTCTATCTGACACTGTTTATATGGAACAACCATAGGGATTTGTTGATTCCAAAATTTCAAATCATGTTTTGTCTTCTCAAGAAAGCTCTTTAGGGGCTTAAACAAGCTCCACGGGCATGGTTTCAACGTCTAAGCACGTTTCTTGTCAACCTGTCTGTAGCCGAGTAGATCCATCTTTGTTTGTCTTTAAAAGAGACACGTCGATTCTCTATTTATTGGTATACGTCGATGATATCATATTGGCCGGGAACAATGCCATCTAATTCAATCCTTCATTACTCGTCTCAATAAAGAATTTGCCATCATTGATCTTGGCAAATTAAATTACTTCCTTGGCCTTGAAATAACTTACCTTAACTCTGGCATTTTTCTCAGTCAATCCAAATATGATCATGATATGCTAGCACGTGCTAAGTTGCTAGAAGCCAAACCTGTTGCTACACCTTTGTTGACATTAATATATTTTACTTTCCACGACATTCCATACTCAAATCCGACTCACTACGCTATGTCAAAGGCATCTTATCTTATGGTTTCTCATTTTCACATGCACCTTCTCCCACCATCTTGGGCTATTCTAATACAAATTGGGGACGTTGTCTTGAGACACGACATTCAACATATGGCTATTCTATATTTCTTAGTGGTAACTTATTCTCCTGGAGTGCTAAGAAACAACCAACTGTTTATCGATCTAGCTGTGAGTCAGAGTATGGGGCCTTGGCATATACTGCTTTAGAGATAGTATAGATCACTTATTTTATTGGAGAACTTGATGTTCTACCTTCCGGCTCTCCTACTATCCTGTGTGATAATCAAAGTCACATTTTCTTAAGTCAAAATCCCTTTTAACACAAAGCGAGCTAAACATATTGATATTGATTACCAGTTTGTCCGTGAACTGGTTCTCTCTGGACGTCTTCACACCAAATATGTTTCTACTCATTTGCAGCTCGCTGATATTTTTACCAAGAGTCTTCCTCGTCCGCTTTTTGAAGAATTTTGATCCAAGCTTCCTGTTGGACCATCCCCCCACTTCGTTAACAGGGAGGTAATATGACGATTATCTTTTATAATTTATGTATTCATCCTAGATTAGGATTTCCTGTATTTTAGTCAAGTTTGTTGTATTCTCTTGGTATAAATATATATCAGTATATGTCTCACCCAATTCAAGGGTGATTAGAATACAATCCTTATACATTGTAATGCTCATACAATATTTTTCTCATCAACAAAAGAATACACGCCACCATGAATACAAGACTTGGAAACCTACATATACTAAGATATTAATATACACAAATGTAAACCGCACAGACACTTAATCTGAATATGAATTGTATGCATGGCGTCGACCATCAAAATCTTTCAAACAATAAAAAAGACTACCATGATAATGAAAGAAAGAAAACAACCTACAATTGACCCAATTGACAAGAACAACTAACATGCCAGTGTGCTAAAGTATTTTGAGCAAACTGCAAATCCAGTCCTCTAGTTAGTAATTTCTTCAGTTTAGGTCGAAAATGAGTTATTTTTTCTTTTTCGGTCCCTATTCCCATGTATATATATCTGTGTATATGCATATGTGACTGTATGTGTGCAAATGTGATTGTGTATGCGTGTGCATGTGTGTACATGTGTGTCTATGCAACGCGTGTGTGTTGGTGGGGGTAGTATTACTATTTGAGTAAGAAACTTCAAGTAGACTGCTATTTCTTGCATTTATTGCCCTCACCGATGCCTCATGTTTTATTTGGAAACTCATCATGTGCCAAAGAACTTGTAGTTCAGCGGCGCCGGAGTATGCCCGGCCTCCTTGAGGTCTTGGGTTCAAATCCCACTAGGGGATTAGGTGGATTAGGTGGTTTAGGTTAGGATATAGTATATGTATTATTTGCCGGTTAAAAAAAAAAAAAAAAAAAAAAAAGTCTACTCAAACTTTAAATTGCCAAACGAGTTAATTTTCACTTTGTGTCTATGTTTTAATTATAGGTTTTGTGTTTATGGTTTGCTTTTCGGTGTGTGAGTATTTTGAGAGCTCCCATGTAACCATCTGATTTAGAACATGAACATAATCTTTTGAAGATGCAACGATACAATCCTATTTCTTTTAGCATATCACTTCTCCTTTTAATTGTTTTAGTTGTCATTCTCTATAAATTTATATTGTATATTACTATTATCTTGTAAGTATATGATATCTGATATGTTTGTTCAGTAATGTATCTCTTATAAAATAAAATCCTGATTTAATGTCGATGTGATGTCATATTAATTAATATATAAAGTTTTAATGAAAAATATATTTATCATAATTGTAGATAATTATGAATATGGTTGTTAATTAAGTTCATGTTTACGTATATTCAAACCGTATTCCTCTTCCGGAATATTTACAAAAATCGTATTCCTCTTCCATTTAAACCATTATAATTCAGAATATTTACAAAAATCGTTTTCAATAATCCATGATATTTTAAATTTTTATATAGAGAGTGATATCTAAGAATTTAATGTCATATGTCTAATATATTTATCAATATGTTAATTAATTTAATAACAATATTAAATTAATATATTATAAGTTGAGTTTAAGATGTAATTAATTCTATAACAATACTAAACAATCGTAAACCGCATCATTTGAGCGGCCTCGTCAACCCGCCCTAAGGCTTACGTGGAAGGTCAATCGCAAACATTAATGATTTTGAGTGTGTCGATGTTTGAACTCTGAACCTCCTATATGACATTCTACTGAGTAGGCTCCCATCACGATGACAAATAATATTATATTATGAATGAAAAGATAAAGCGGGTACACCTTTTACTACTACAATTTGCTAAAATTTTCAAAACAGAATGTCCTAATAGGATAAAATAAAAGTATAATGCTATAATTGGAAAACGGTCATGATAAAAAGCTTGCTCCAGTGACCATATGACGACACTTTCTTTCATAGATCGAGTATTGTTAATAGAAGGACAAGAGACTCATTTACTTTAGACACATATTTTCTATCTCGACCCACTAGGCCACTGGACGGGTATTACACTAGTCGATTTTGATCCTGTTGATAGGGATCGAATTGATCTCTACTTGTGTCTTAATTAGGCATGTATCATGTCATTTCATTAGTCTACAATGTTTTCTAGCTTTAGCTTCGATGCATATCTCTAAACTTTGCCTTTGTTTTCTTGTGTCTTTCTTTCTCTCATTAGTTGTAATACTATCATTCTTATTAATATATTTTGTTAGAGGCTTGTTCTCTTTTTCCAGAAAAGAATAACAATTTATTTCTTTATACAATGACACGAAATGACTTTTTCAACTAACTAATTTAGAAGATAAAAAAGTATTTAATCCTAGAGACAAAACCATAGATCAATGGTGGTACACGTGGATTGCTCAATCTGAATTGTTCAGACAGATAATCAATCTGTCAAACAACAAAAAAAATACAAGGTCATGAAAGAAAGAAAACAGCCAACATCAACATGCCAGTGTACTTAAAGATTTTGAGCAAATTGCAAATCTAGTCCCTCTAGTTAGTGATTTTCTTCGGTTTAGGTCAAAAAATGAATCTTTTTTCATTTTCGGTACCTATTTTCCAGGTTTTGGTACCTACCACTCACACCGTCAATTCAAGTCCATTAAGTCCTGTTCCTGCCAAAATGACTAATTTACCCTCCATTTTGTATTTCATATTAATATGTAAAATGGGGGCAAAATGGTCATTTTTACAAGGGTTTAGCCATGTAGTGAAAAAGATCCCTTTTTGGAAACTAAACGATAAAATAATTTACTAACCAAATTTGCGGTTTATTCATACATATGACTAAAACAAGAAAAAAGAAAGCCAATACCTTCTGTTGGCAGCTGACATCAGCAGCCTATTGTACCTGTAGCCTCCGAGGCAGGAGAACTGCAAAAACATAATCAATAATATTATTACCCAAGAAAATTATATTATTACCCCCACCCGAAACCCAATCAAGAAACAAAAACTTACCTTCATCCATACTGCAAAAGCTTCCTACGGAAAAGATTGTTTCAGGGTCAACCTCTTGCTGCAATGGCAAAACCATGGCTACAGCCCTTTTACTGCATAAAAGATAAAACAAGCATATGTTGAATACAAATAATATCTTTACAGTTTGATTAAATTAATAAAAGAAAAGTGGATGGAGAAATTAATGAAATAATGATTGTTCTCACCTAGCCCATGATGGAACAAACTTCTTGGTGGGTAAGCCATCTTCATCTTCATCCTCATCATCGGAACATTGATATGGAGAAATGTCGTATGAAGATTCTTGTTGACTAGTCAACCTCATTGACCCAACTTGTCCAGGTGACTTTTCATTTTCATTTCTATTTTCTTTCAGATTTTCGGATCCCTTCTTATTGGCAGCAATTACAACATGTTTTCCACCGCGTGATTTTTCATGTTGTTCTTTTCGTGCTTGCGCGATTTTTCTTCTTTTAGCCATTTGTTTCCGCTCATCTTCCTCCCTTTGCTTCTTCCTTGCTGCCACGTCAGCTTCTTTTTTCTTCAATTCCTCGTGTTTTTTCCTTTTATTTAATTCCATTTCTCTCGCGTTTTCTTTCTCAACTCTCGCTCTCTCGCTCTCTCAATCTTTAAAGCTTCTTTCTTCATCTTCCTCTCATTCTCCTTCTCTTGTTCGCGACGCTTTGCAGCCTCAGCTGCCTCCAAAGCCTTCACTTTTATATCTCTCTTACCTTCAACAAAAGGGAAATCTCCATTATAGTCCTAAAATTTTGGCTCAGTTTATGAAAAAGTCCCAAATTAATTTTTATTAACAAAAAAGTCCCAAATTAATTTTTATTAACAAAAAAGGACAGAAACTACATGTTTTATCTTCAATAAAGTCCTAATATTTTCGTACAGTTTACGGAAAAATCCCAACATTAGCCAGTTTTTTGTCTTTTTTTGTTAATAAAAATTAATTTGGGACTTTTTCATAAATTGAGCCAAAATATTGGGACTTTATTGGAGATTTCCCTCAACAAAACCAATACTTTATAAATAAATAAATAACACAAAAATATTAAAGGAAATGAACTTTAAATACCTGGGCAAACTGCAGATGCTTGTTTTTGTTGAACAAGTGGAACAAAGGATGTGATATTTGAAACAATATTGTTACGTTTAGCCTCCTTCTGTATTCTGCTTTTATTTTTACTATTTTGAGTCTGAATAGACGCATTCCTTCTAATACTGTTTTGAGTCTGAAGAGATGATGTATTCCTTTTAATACTGCCACGCGTGTAAATTGATGGGGTCCGGTTTTCCTCCTCATACTTAACTCCCGGTTGAAATTTTGACTTATATTTGACTTTATCATGAGTCTTCGGGATGTTGACACAATTTGGCCCAGAGGGTGGTTCGTGATTTGCTATTTTCGGGACAATCCCTTCTTCAATTTCAACCGCCACCTCATCATCATTTTCTGTTGTAATTGGATCTTTTTGTTGGTTTGCTGATTTATTTTCTTGAAGTTGATCGTTGTCGCTTTCTTCATTACTGTTAGGATCTTCTTCAATGGGGAAGCAAGTAAGTTGAGGATTTGAGCTGAATCGATTCTCGGAACTTCCAGAACTTGATGCTGACCTGTCCAAGAACTTTCCAACAGGAGATGAATAATAATTCTTTGATTGCCAATTAAGTGGAGTACCAGAAAATTGAAGCGAATCAAAACTTTGTTGGTTTGGAAAAGTATAATAATCACAATCGCTAAGATCCATGTCTGGAAGAAGGCCATCTGGCATAAATTTATACAAGTCTTGAACTTGATGTTGCTTAAATGTAGATGAAAACTGAGAAAATGGTGTATTATTTGTGCTAGTGGATTTGCAAATTTGCTCTAGAATGCTGGCTCTTTCGATTGTGGTACTCGGGATTTCCAATGTCTTGTCTTTTTTCAGATGCCTCAAGATCACAATGAATATGTACCCTAAAACCTCGGGAATCAGAGAAGCAACTTCTTTCGCCCTCTACATTCCTGTGTGGGTCCCGTGGCCATGTATTGACTTTTTCAAATTCCTTAGATTTTGAAGAACCAAGGTCCTGATGTGATGTTCTTCTGACTTCTTGTTTGCTTAAAATCGAATTGGGTATAGAAACACCACCAGGGTTTTCCTCGCCTTTATCACCCTGCCATAATATATATATATATATATATATATATATATATATATATATATATATATATATATATATATATATATATATATATATATATATATATATATATATATATATATATATATATATATATATATATGGCTTGATTAGTGCATTAAATTTTATTACAATTATTAGTAAGAATTTTAATCTATGTATAAGAATGCTGAAAACCAAACCCATTAGCCCAAGCTTATTTGTAGTGGTAGACATCTAAATAATCATCCAAGTTGATTTGTAAAGAAATTTTCCTGGATTCATCAGACTTATTACAAATTTACTTGAAAGATATACATACATACCTCAAAGAAAACAGCAACATCATCATGTAGTAAAACCCTAGAGTTTTCCTCTACACCCTCCACCACTGGATTCTCTTTCATTGCCTCATCTTTTGCACACTCATGAAAATCAGCATGTACATTCACCTCTGGTAATTGGTGTTCAAAGAAAGTAGCAGTGGATTTATGATGCATTGAATGATTACATTCCTGTCCCAACAATCCATCATCTACATCCTCCACCACTGTTTTGCTTGAATCACATCCGTCCATTTCATCAAACTTGAGTTGCTTAGGTTTAACAAGCATACATAAACCATCTGATTCAGTGCACATGGTAACAGGAACCAACTTCATTCCAGAATTTACAGGCTGCATTGCAACTTGGGCCTCTACGGGCCCATTTCCCACAACAATCTCAACATTTTCAAGTGGACATTCTTTATTAGACCTTGACCTTGTGAGTCGAGAACCAGCAATATTGGATGAAATGACGCTTTTATTGCTAGACATAGCTTGTGTCTCACCAATTCTATCATTACACACTGCATCCAATTCTTCCTTATCGCTGGTTTTGGAATGATCATTGAGAAAACTATGTTTGTCATCACAAGTTGTACCATTTCCACTCATATCATTGCATTTGACCGGTTCTGAAGGGAACTTATCTTGATGGGAATCACTTTTGGATACTGTAAAAGAAATATGGGTTCTATTTTCGTCACCTAAACAACTTTTACCACTTGTTCGAAGCTCCCGAGCTTTTTGCCTTGACTTGGACCTCTGAATTCTAGCAAGTGAAGTATCTGGTGCAGCATAAATGCTTGATATTCTAGCATCTGTCTCATTTTGAGGAGAGTTGACACTCTTATCTTGCTCAGTGACTACATTTAAGCTGCATCCTATGCCATCGTTAGGACAAGCAAGTGCCACTGGTGGTCTATTGGTTACATTCAGGACTTTGTTAGGAGCATGGGTTTCCATGGACATTTCATTTGGTAACTGTCCATTGCCCCCTGTAATAACTGGTCTGTAATATAGAGAAGGGCCACCACGTGAATATGCAACAGAATTTCTTGGAGGTCCAAGTAAGAGCTTGGATATGATCTCTTCTTTTTTCAACCCTGCAAAATAGCACCAATGTTTATAACCTAATTTTCTAACATGATAGCTACTACAATCCCCTGGTCTAATCTGAAATTTAACACTTAAAACGAGAGTTGCAACGCGTACCATGGGGATCCGAAGGATGAGAGTTGAAACGAGGGTTCAAAAGGCAGGGAGGAGGTGTAATTCCATCGATAAGGAGTCTGCAAGCCAGTTGCTCGCTATACGCATCGGCTTGGTGCTGGATTTGTTCGATAATCCAGTCCTTCCTCTCGAAGATTTGAACGAACAACTTCTCCAACGTCGTCATGTTCACCGGCGACGAGCCAAGTCCAACATCGCACTCCCCTTCTCTGATTGAAATGTTTCCAAGCGCCAATCTGAATTCAAAATTTGGATCCATGATGATTTAAACGGGGCACCCCACAAACCATGGTTGCTAAGATCTTACGATTTTAAGATCCTTCAACCGAAAAATGATCCCGATCACAGTAGGATCTATCTAAAGCAAGATCTATAGTAGGATCTTAGAATCCTAAGTAGGATCTTAAGATCTTAATACGATCCGATCCCACTAGAACCTCTAGTTGTGGATGGTCATGATGAACTTGTTTATTTTTCTACAAAAGATGATTTCTTCCTAATTTTTGCGGTTTCCAACTAAAAAAACCATAGTTCATGCTTAAGAAGTTTACTTTGATTTTACCACCGATGTTTTAGTAGAAATTAAGTTATAACAGTATAGCACAAAGTATGACATTAAGAGTAAATTTAAAGACTACTTCAGCGGTAGGATATTAAGATCCCAATCACGATCTTGCGATCACGATCTTGCAAAGTATAAAACGATCTTGGATAAGATCCCGATCTTAGCAACCTTGCCACAAACTATTACCCACCCGGCCACCCCGCTATCGGCTATCCCCTTACCATCTCACATTCTCACTACAAACTTTTTCTATTTGCCAAATTTTATGTCCATTTTCATGACTTCTTTCTTTTTATTAATTTTCTTAAATATAAATTAAAATAACAAATACAGTAAGATGATGTTTGATAGAGAGAAATAGAAAAGAAAAAATAGAAATAGATTCAATTCTTTTGTTTGTTTGTCATTTAAAAAGAAGAGAAAAGGAAAGAAATAAATCCTAATTCCATTCTATTAATTCTCTAATAATTGTAGAGAAAATGAGAGAAATAGGCATATCAATTCATCGAGAATTCAAAAGAAAAAAAAAACAGAGAAATATGGCTTAGCCTCTGATAAGCCCCCAATCAGGTTCACGTATACTAGGAGAGGAGGAGAAACAGTTAATTCAGATGCAGGGGTATGATGGTCTTTTTACAGTTGTAACTGTTATTCTAGAAACTATAAGAGAGTAAGCGAGAAGTTAGTTAGTCATGCTTGTTTTGAGTTTCAGTTCAGTTAGTTGGGAGAGCTAGAGGGATTCTCGAATATCCATGACTTTTGTATTTCATTGTCACTTTTGGAGTTAATAAACTACACCATTGTTGATTTCAGAACTCTAAGGTATAACAATTTGGTATCAGAGCAGCTCCGATCCTGAGAATGACAAAATCGACGTCCAATAGGTGTGATGATCGCGAGTCTTCGGTAGAGAGCTTACAGACTGATATGAGCAGCATGAAGGAGACGATGGAAGCTGTATTGAAGAAACTGGATCAGATCTGTAAATCACAAGAACAAATAAATAAGCAACCAACAATCAATGAAGACTCTAGAAATCTCGATCCTCCTAGAATGAATGGGGGAAATAATGGCAGTGGAGGTTCCTATGGAGATGGATCTAGATTTCTGGCAATCAAAGGAAGGTGGTTGGAGATACCTACGTTCAATGGAGAAGATCCTGATGGCTGGATTCTCAGAGTTGAATGCTATTTCAACTTAAATATGTTGAGTTTGGATGAACAATTGGAAGTAGCAATCATTTCTCTTAAAGGCGATGCACTCAAATGGTTTCAATGGGAGAACAAGCGATGTCCGATGAAGAGATTGATGGAATCGAAAGCTTTGATTCTTCGTCAGTTTAGATCTACAGATACAGGATCCTTATGTGAACAATTCCTAGCTTTGTAATAGAAAGGATCAGTGGCGGATTACATCATAGAATTTGTCACTCTCGCCTCACCTCTCTCCGTAATTTTAGAAGAGGTATATCTTAGTTAATTCATTAATGGATTAGATCCCCTTAGCAGAGCTGAGATACCTTTACACTCTCCTTGTACTTTGAATGATGCTATGGATCTGGCTAATCGAGTTGAAGAGAAGAGTAAAATCTTCAACAAGTTTCGATCAAATGTAACTCCAAATTTTAAAAGGAATTCAGAGCAATTAAATTCATTGAAGTCTCCGATAGTAGAAGTAAATAAAGACCAGATTCGTAAAGAGAAACCTCCGGGAGGATTTCGTAGACTATCCGACAAAGAATTGCAACTCAAGCGTTCATTAGGGCTCTGTTTTCGTTGTGATGATAAATTCTCACCTGGTCATGTGTGTAAGAAGAAGAAGTTGAATGTAATTGTTACTCAAATGGAGGAGGAAGAAGAAACGAGACCAGAGGAAGAAGAAGAGACTGAAATCACAGCTGAAATGGTAGAAATTGGCACTAAAGTTGAAGTGCATCTGAATTCAGTAGTAGGGTTAACAAATCCAAAAACAATGAAGCTTGAAGGTAGGGTGCAGGAGCAAAGAGTTGTGATTCTGATTGATAGTGGTGCCACACATAACTTCATCTCTCATGAATTAGTTGAATAATTGAAAATGAAAATAGACAATACAGTAGATTATAGTATTGCTCTTGGAAATTCTCTCAAAGTTCCTGGTATAGGGGTGTGTAGAGGTGTTCATATCTAGATACAAGGTATAGAAATTGCTGATAATTTCATACCCATTGACCTGGCAATTCGGACCTCATTTTGGGGATACAATGGCTGGAGACGCTTGGCGAAACTCGTATCAATTGGAGTACTCAAATCTTAAAGTTCCAGCAAAGTGGAAGAACGGTTACTTTGCGAGGTGATATGTCTTTGGGAAGGTCTCTGGTATCTTTAAAATCTCTTAGTAGATCGTTTCTTCAAGAAGGATATGGGTTTTTGGTTGAATATGGGGAGATGGGTATGACAGCTACGTTTCAGGAAGATAACATCGATAAGGAAGCTCAAAAATTATTAATGGAGTATGATAGGGTTTTTAATATGCCAAGTGGGCTTCCACCGATTAGAAGACATGAACATCCCATTACACTCAAAGAAGGAGTTGGGCCAGTAAATGTAAGGCCCTATAGGTACCCACAATTCCAAAAAGATGAGATAGAAAAGTTAGTCCATGAAATGTTAAAGGCGAGTATAATCAGGCCCAGTCGAAGTCCTTTTTCCAGCCCAGTCCTATTGGTAAAAAAAGATGGTAGTTGGCGCTTTTGTATTGATTATCGGGCTTTGAACAAGAATACGGTGTTAGATAAATTCCCAATTCCGGTGATTGATGAACTATTAGACGAATTATATGGGGCGAAATATTTCTCCAAGTTGAATTTGAAATCTGGGTACCACCATATCCGTATGTGTGAAGATGATATTCCGAAAACCGCTTTTCGTATTCATGAAGGCCATTACGAATTTCTAGTCATGCTTTTCGGTTTAGTGAACGCTCCAGCGACGTTTCAAGGACTTATGAATGAGGTATTCAAACAATATCTCAGAAAATTCATACTCGTATTTTTTGATGACATACTTGTATATAGTTCATCAATGGAATATCATTTTCAACATTTACGCATGGTCTTTGATATCTTGGTTCAACATTCATTATATGCTAACAAAAAGAAATGTGAGTTTTTTCAAATCAAATTGGGATATTTGGGTCATATTATTTCTTCTGAAGGGGTGGGAATGGATGAGTCAAAGGTTCAAAATATGTTAGATTGGGCCGTCCCGAGAACAGTGGCTGAGTTGAGGGGATTTCATGGTTTATCGGGTTACTATCGGAAATTCATTCGAGGTTTTGGTATTATCACACGACCATTGACTGATTTACTAAAAAAATCAATTTGCGTGGAATGAAGAGGCGGACAAGGCATTTAAGGAATTAAAACACACACTCACAACAGCACCCGTATTACGGTTACCCGATTTTTCAAAACTATTTGTGTTAGAAACGGATGCTAGTGGGTTTGGTTTGGGAGCTGTTTTAATGCAAGACGAACAGTCGATCACTTAGTTTAGTCAGAGTTTGGGACTACGTGCTCGTAAAAAATCTGTATATGAAAAAGAGTTAATGGCGGTGATCTTGGCGGTGCGTAAATGGCGACCGTACCTTATGGGACGAAAGTTTTTAGTGAGAAGTGATAAACAAAGCCTACGATTTTTGCTTGATCAATGCGTCATTGAACCGGAATACCAAAAATGGGTTAGTAAGATGTTGGGATATGAATTTGATATCGTGTATAAGGCTAGAGCTAGTAACAAAGCTGCTGATGCGTTATCTCGGAAGATACCGGAGGTTGAATGTGCTATAATGGGTGGACCCCAGTGGAGACAATGGGCTCACTTAAGAATGGAAATTGAATCTGATCCGTTTCTTAATAAACTCTTTGATGATTTAAGAACAAATTCAGAAACTCATAAAGGATTCTCTATTCAAAATGATTTATTGCATTACAAGTCACGATTGGTAATTCCAAGAACTTCTTCCTTAATTCCGATGATTTTTGAGGAGTTCCATAGCAGCCCAATTGGTGGTCATTCTGGTGAAGACCGTTCTTACCAACGGATTGCTTCCGAAGTGTTTTGGATTGGGATGCGAAAAGATATTAATGACATGGTCAAAGCTTGTGACACGTGTCAACGAAATAAGATTTGGTGGGTTCTGTTCCGGGTTTGCTGCAACCAATTCCTCTACCTCTTAAACTTTGGGAAGAAGTGACAATGGATTTTGTGGAGGGACTTCCTTTGTTGGGTGGGTTTAATTGCATTTTTGTCGTGGTTGACCGCCTCAGTAAATTTGCCCACTTTGTTGGTTTAAAGCATCCGTTTACTGCTTAAGTTGCGGCTGAGGCTTTTGTCAACAACGTGATTAAACTTCACGGTATACCAGAAAGTATAATTTCCGATCGAGGAAAAGTCTTTCTTAGTCATTTTGGACTGAAATTTTCAAGCTTCAAGGTACAAAGCTGCTATACACCACAACTTTTCATCCTCAGTCCGATGGTCAAACCAAAGTGGTTAACCGTTGTATCGAGCAATATTTACATTGTATGACTTCAGAAAGGCCTAAACGTTGGTCAAAGTGGTTGGCATGGGCAGAATACTGGTATTCAAATTATCACGCAAGTTTAAAGTGTGCACCTTTTAAGGTTTTATATGGGCGTAATCCTCCACCTTTGTTGCATTATAGAGAATCATCTTCGAAATTTGAAGCAGTGGATCAGGTGTTATTGGATAGAGAGGAAATTTTGGATAATGTACAAATGTATATTTTTCAAGCTCAAGGAAGAATGAAACAGTATGCGGATTTGGGAAGACGTGAAATGGAATTCCAAGTGGGTGAAAGAGTTTTCTTAAAATTACGACCTTACAGACGTCAATCGTTAATAAGACATACACATCCGAAACTTGCTGCTCGTTACTATGGCCCTTATTTGATTTTGGATAAAATTAGGAAAGTTGCCTATAGATTAGATTTACCCATTTCAGCTCGCATACATCCTATTTTTCATGTCTCACAATTACGTAGTGCAATCGGTAATTGTGTGGCTACTCCCGCTATTCCAGTTCAGCTAACTGAGGAATTAGAGCTTTGGGTGGAACCAGAGGCAGTGTTGGCCGTCCGACCTTCTCAGCATCAAGGAGAGTTAAAGATCTTGGTTAAGTGGAAAGATTTGTCTGAATTAGAAGCATCTTGGGAGAATTTGTCTGCCATGGTTCAACAATTCCCTAATTCACACCATGAGGACAAGGTGTTACTTTTACAGGGGGTATTGATAAGCCCCCAATCAGGTTCACGTATGCCAGGAGGGGAGGAGAAACAGTTAATTCAGGTGCAGGGGTATGATGGTCTTTTTACAGTTATAACTGTTGTTCTAGAAACTATAAGAGAGTAAGCAAGAAGTTAGTTAGTCATGCTTGTTTTGAGTTTCAGTTCAGTTAGTTGGGAGAGCTAGAGGGACTCTCGAATATCCCTGACTTTTGTATTTCATTATCACTTTTGGAGTTAATAAACTGCACCATTGTTGATTTGAGAACTCAAGGTATAACACCCTCCTTCCAACCCTACCAACAACAATACGTCATCCCTAACATCAAAGTAGTTGTGTGATAGCTTGCAAAATGGCACAAAACTTATCTCGATTCATGCGCTCCTAGCCTATCGTCTACTGCTTTTGACGAGCTCTACCACAAACCCGATTTTCACATAGAACAAGTAACAATTACTCTTGGCCTTGAGTTCTACTCATCGAATTTTGTTGTGTGTTTGTTGTTTCTTATCCACACCATCTTCGGTCTAAATAATTAAACATGTTTTTGTTTAAGCCGTGGAAGTTACTGATGTTAAGTTCCACGGCTTCAAGAAGTTCCTTAATTGTTTTAGACACAACTTATAACTACAGAAAGAACAACTTTTCTAGTTTGATACTAATATGTTTTGCGATTCATGTTGCAATGTCACTGCTCTTAATATTAAGACTATGTTTTTTTTAGTTTGCTTGTACTCCATATATTGACAAAATCCAAATAAAACTTGTCAATTTTTTAATTGATACATAAGGTGTAATTTAAAAATTAAACATTTTATAACATCTTGAATTAGAAAAAAATTAGTTGTTTAGACTTTTGTGCACATATTTGACATGTTGCTCTGTTTAGTGGCAATGGGAAACAAAGAGTAATTTTTATCCATTAAGTGGGGTGACTGTAACGCCCAGTTTCAACACAGAGTATACCCAGAAAATTTTTTCACATTTATAACATAAATAGTATAATTGGGTACTCATGTGCTCTGGAATCTACAAGTAGTTATCATCGAGAATCGTCCCACGATCCGAGCCGGGCGCTACAACTTCTAACCTGCACACAACATAACACAAACACGTAAGCTACAAAGCTTAGTGAGCAACACTACAACGATATGAATAACTTGTTTTAAATGTAATACGTCACCCAACTCGTGGGTGTAGTTATTCCCTGCAACAATTCATAAGTACTGGTTAATATAAACATATTAAACCAGCTATACTTCATTATTAATAACTACAATTATTCTTTCTGTAGTTATATTGGTATCTACTGATACCTAAGCTACTAATAAACAAGCACGATGTAATACATGCAACACAAGTATACACCTAACCGACAACTCGATATCACTACTTGGTATCACTACACTGTATTTCGTCACACTGATTTCTAATATGAAACCTTTTACTCTATAACCTTTTTGATCACAAGTCACAAGGGCTTTATATCCGACTCTTCTTTATTCTCTACGGTTTCGAGTCATCAATCTCACCACTATCCTTATAGTAGTATGAGCACAAAAACTCTATAGGCAATTAAGCCCTATTTCTTAGTCACAGAAGCCAACACTGGTTTCACAAAGGTTCTTACCATATGTTAGGTAGTTAAACCCAACCGCATAGCCATAAAGGCTATTATATTTGGATAACAAATCTAATATCTATACAAATAAATTCTATGTCTGCTCTACACTTGGGTATCGACCCATCACATGTAAACACAAAAGACTCACGACATGTCCCGATCTCGTCTAGACTCACGGCTTATCCGGTCTTGTCTTTTCACTGACTCATGGCTTATCCGGTCTTGTCATTTCATTGACTCACGGCTTATCCGGTCTTGTCATTTCATTGACTCACGGGCTTACCCCAATCTTGTCCTTTCATGGACTCAAGGGCTTCCCCGATATTGTCTTTTCCAAAACTGTTACAAGTTATAAGAGTTTAACCAATATTATATTTGGACGATGAGCCCAATCTCCTAGCCACAAGGGCCGTATAGTTGGAACCATACAGGTCCTCACTCGACCAATAAGGTCTGCATGAACCGTACAAGTTCCCACATTATATTTTGGGTAATTTAACCCAATCATTTGGCCATAAAGGCTAAACACCACGACTGTAAAGTACTCATGCCCAATAGTCCCTGCATACCTGTAAAATCACAAGTATTGTTTTGCATACGTCTCTATGGTTGCTAAGTACTCTTTAAACAAACCGTTAATATCACTGTTGTACCTATTCACAAGTACTCATCTTGTGATATATGTAAACCTCGTTTCAAATGAACACGAGACTCTTATCTCAATGCTAGTTACTTCACATCGTAACCATAAACTTCTAGCACATATAATCACATAGGATTCTCTATGTGTCTACATAATTTACATATAATTTACTACATGTATCATCTTGTATATAACTACAAAACTCACCTGTAATAACAAGTGATTTCTAACACTTGATACACTTGATTTACATAGTAATTTCTACGTGTTTGTGAATCATCTAGCATCGTAAACATATGTAACATGTTACAACCAACATGTAAGTAGAGTTACTCACCTGGATTAAGTAGCTTCATAGTCCTAGCTACCACCAACGTTAGTTACAAGCACTTCTTCAACACTTTCCAGCACCTACACAACCATATACATACCAAATAGAGGTGAATACCTTGTATTTCCACCATCAAAGCTTAAAGCTTGTTCTCATCAGTTAACACTCGTGATTAGGAGTGTTTTAAAACATCCAAACATGAGTTATACACTCAATTTCAACTAATCACAGGTTGTTCTTCATAACCACTCGAATCCAACCCAAATCAACCAAATCAATCGTTCAAAAGGTTTAAAACAGTAAACCTTACCTTCAAGAAGTGAAATACTGAAGATTACTTCAATCCTTCGAGTTCTAGCCTTCCAATTTGGTTCCTAGACGATTTAGGAACGTTTTCTAGGGTTTAGGAGGTTTTTGGTTCGAGAGTTGTCCAAGAAATGGCTGAAAATCGCAATAAAAAGGGGTGGGGCCTGTGCGCAGCACGACCCGTGTCCAAAGTTACACGACCCGTGTAACTTACGGTATACATTTGAAGTTTTAGTCTACAGAACTACACGACCCGTGTAATTCACTGTATGCCCAACAAGTTCAAAAGACTTCCCTACACGACCCGTGTAACCTGCTTCTAGCATTTTTCAACTTCAAATTCCTTCCAAATGAAATTCTAACCATCCAAACTCTTACAATAATCCAACTAATCTTAATTACCTTAAGATTAATATATAAACAATTACCGAAAGTAACGTGGTGTTACAGTGACCAAAGAGCTTAAATATTTTCTAGCTTTTTATACGTAACAAATTTGGTTAAATGCAATAAATGATGTTGTACTTGCATTGCTTTGTTTATTATGTCATCTTACATTTATACGTGCTTTTGGTGTTTATGAGCTTTTTCTTTTCGGGTTTCTGGCTTTTTAATAAAGCATGCAATAAATTTAACAAAAGGGAATCAATTTATTAAAATATAATACAAAAAGTTACTTTTTGGTTTTTTCAATTTCGATGAAAATTGTGAAAGTATATTATTTACTTTAATTTGTTTAAGTACTTGATCAATTAAAGTTAAACTCAAAACGGCATCCTTCTTAGATTTATTTGCAAATTATCATTGTGCATAATAAATGTTTAACAATGAATAAATATGGTAAAAATACTCATTTCTATTTCATCGTTTAATACAACCAAACAAGAAAAATGATTATCGGGGACATTTCACTAGAGAATTCTCTGTTATATCAAACAGTGAAATTAATTCTCTTTCCCTAACCCAATTTTTTTTTATTTGCATTGGAATTCAATTTCCTTGTACCAAACGTGCCCTAAATATCAAACACAATAAATAAATATTTATTATATATTAATTTCAAATATATTTTATTTTGTTTTGATTTAATGAATATGAAAATTGTATGAAACTCATTTGTTTGTGAGCGTGAATTTTTTTCAGAGTAAATTACACGAATAGTCCTTATAGTTTGTACAACTTGTGTGTCTAATTCCTAACTCTTTCTTTTAACATGTCCGATCCTCATGTCCTAATTTAGTTGCACACTTGGTCCATTTGTTAACATTTCATCATGTTTTGTTGTTATAGAGCATCAAGTGCCTTGCACGGTGGGGGTACTTTTTTGATGGACCCATTTTTTGCTTCAGGAACGAGAAGTTGTTAATGTCGACCTTCACTGATCTACAAGGTTCAAATTGTGATTTTGCTTCAACCATGTACCTGTGTTTCTGCTATCGAATACGCTGCTACATCACCCACAACCGCTGCATATGCTTTAACCCGTATCCGAGTTAATACTCATCTCGAGGAACCGTTGTGATTTCTTTAAACTGTGCGTGCATGCTCTACTGGTAGGATGAGTTCCTTCGTTGTGTTTTCTTTGATTTCACGATTTAGTTCCATTTAACTAGTTTAATTGGAAACTCTTCTTTTATTGCATTGGTTTTTGTTTGTTAGTAGATAAGGGATGCAAATATCTACACTTTAAGTTGTTGTTTATTATGTTCCATTCCATGGCTACGTTTAGATCGCAATTCACATAATTGACATTCCGTGACCATAAGCTAGTTTGTGATTCAACATTTTTACCATGTTTATCGTTGAAATTAAAATGTTTTAAACCTCAAACTATGACGCTTCACCAAGATCCACAGCAGGTTCTTGAAAAATAAAAATATTAAAAAGCTAATATTAAACAATAAGAGAAATCATTACCTTTAGGTATATATTTCATAAATCATGCCGAAAGCATCTTTGGATGATATGAAAAAAAAAGAGAAACCATATATTGAAGGAAATTTTCTTGACCGACCCGTTTTGAAGTATGGTGTTTCAAATGTTCTGATTAATAGATTATATACTTATGTTTAGATCTATGAGAACCGGATACTTCATATGACTTAAGAAAAATGAATTTAAAAATAATTTATAACAAAAAGTTAATAGAGGATAATCTCTATCATTTGTCCATATTTAAATTTCAAATCCTTTAAAAGATGTATAGACCAAACACACATATAAAAAAGAATGAAATTAAATTCAAATTAATTTTCTATCAACCAAATACATCATAAAATTAGAATCATTAATTTTCAGGTGAAAATCTAAGTGTTTTAAAACTCGGGTCGATCTGGCCGGTTGAACCGTTCAAACAGTGACCCAGTGAATGCAACAGGTCAACATTGCCCGGTTTTTTTGCTATTATATGACCCGTACCGAACCGGCCGATGTTTAGAAAAATTCGATTTAACCGGTGATTCTAATTCTCCTCCGTTCACGTTCGTCTCCTCCGTTCACGTCTGACCGGCGACATCTCGAGAAGCCAGACGCGCCGCCGTTCTCCTTTATGCGCCTGTTATCGCCGGCAACAACCTCTCTTCTCTCTTCTCGCTTTCCATCTACTGCCGCCACCACCAAACGCGAGTCGCCTCCACCAAATCGCAGCCGCCTCCCACCGCTTCGTAGCCGCTACTCCTCCGCCGGCGACGACTCTTCAGAGGTAAGCAAAATCGTTTTTCTGATGTTCAATCACTGCTCCTAATCTTCTTGTCTGATGTTCATATGCTGATTTTTGAACCCAAAATCGTTTGTATGTTGCTGAAAACTGAACAAAGACTTGTTTGCTGAAAATTGTAGGTTGAAGTGTATGTTGCTGAAAATTCGTTTCTCGAATTGAACAAAACATGTTGCTGATTTTTTTTCTTTTGCTGAAATTTGTATCTTCTGATAAATTGTTTGCTGAAAAATTGAAAATCTGTATGATTCTTATGTGCATTTGTTTTTCTGATTTGAAACTGATTTGCTGAAATTTGTATGTTGCTAATGATTTATTTGCTGAAAATTTTTTTGATTTGATTTCTTGAATTGAATGTTTGAATGTTCTGATAGAAATTGTTTGCTGAAATTTTTTTGATTTCGTTTCTTGAATGGAACAAAGACATGGCAGAAAAAGAAAAGAAGGATAGGATTAGTTGGAAGTATGAAGATGTAGACAAAACCTTTTTAGAAGCGTGTTTTCAGATATCAATCTGAAGCCCTAAATTATCAATCTCTGCCATTGTTGATGAGGGGCTTTTCAGTGTTTTCAGATATCAGGAAAAATAAGAACCACACTCTACAAAAATGGATGTTGCATTGCCACTCGATAAGTTATCATTAGAGTCCATGGAGGAAAATGCATCATCGCTTTCAAACACAAAGTAAATTTTACACTTTTACCGAATCATGTTTAGTGATTAATTACTTTTTCACCCCTCTTTACATTTTCACAGTGGACAAATTCATGTGGTTTTGGTATCAACTGGAAGCTTCAATCCTCCTACATTCATGCATTTACGGCTATTTGGTATGTATTTGCTTTCTCATTTTAATATTTTTTTTCCCGTTTACTTATTCATTTTTTTTTTCATGTTTAGAATTAGCAAGAGATGCACTTAACTCAAAAGGATTTAATGTTGTTGGAGGTTATATGTCGCCTGTAAATGATGCATACCAAAAAAAAAGTACATGAAAAAAAAGAAAGAAACTTTATCTTTCTTTTCTTTTACCAAATCATAATTATGCATAAAAACTTGATTTTTTTTTTTTTTTATCTTTTCATAGGGTCTCTTACCATCTGAACACCATATTGCAATGTGCCAACTAGCTTGCAAGAGTTCCGAGTTTGTAATGGTGGATACATGGGAGGTTAGTGGATTTCAAAAATAAAACACATTTCTTTTTATTAAATATATAAACTTATGTTTTATTTATTTATTGATGCAGAATTATTTATCTGTTTTAGGCAAAACAAAGTTCATTTCTACGCTCATTGACTGTGTTGTCAAGAATCAGAAGCTTCTTTTGTGATAATGGTATTGTCATTTAACCCATTTGGCCCAATTCTTTTTTAATTAATCTTTAAAAATTCTACTTATTTGACTCACTAGCAATAAAACATAACCTATTTGATAAAACCAATGAGATATTACTTGTTTTTTTTCCAGTTAGCCATTGAACCATGATCTTTTTTAGCAGCCCTTTGACCCAATATGCCAACTACAAAGTTCACATTGTTGTGACCAAACTGCCCTTTTGACCCAATGAGCCCTAATTTTGTTTATTTAATTGTAGCTTCCCTAAAGGTGATGATTGTTTGTGGGTCTGATTTACTAGAATCATTTGGCATTCCTGGATTTTGGATACCTGAACAGGTAAAAATTAAAATTCAATTCTAATTTTACTCGCTGAATTTAAAAAATGACCACATTTTTTGATTTTAGGTCAGGAGTATATGTAGAGATTATGGTGTGGTTTGCATCCGGAGAGAAGGTCAAGACATTGAAAAAATCATCTCGCGTAATGACATCTTGACAGAATACAAGGTACAGGGTAGGGGCATTTATGTCTTTTCTCCAATATTGTTGCATGTTCTTGATTATAACTAACATTCTTTGCTGAATCCATGCAGAATAACATTGAAGTGGTTGATGAAATAGTACCAAACCGTATCAGCTCTACTTTAGTAAGGTAGCCATAAAAAATTTACACTCTTGTTTTATTTAGTTATTTATTTATTTTTGGCTGTAATATGAAAGGTTAATTTTGTTTGTTTATGTGGTTATAGAAATTGTATATCGCGGGGTTTGTCAGTGAAATATTTGACATCAGATGAAGTCATTGATTACATTAAACGAAACCAACTCTACACCAATCTCACAAGAATGAAGCTTGTAGCTCATTGTATTCCTTGCTTACATGGTTAATTTTAAAGAAATTTAGCTGGTTATCTAGAAAGGGTATGTAAGGAATCTCGATGTGATTAACAAGATTTAATCGATTTGTCTAGCATATCTTTATTTAGTTCTACATTGGTGGGGAGATCATTTTTTAATCATGTTGTGTAATATAATGCAAAACGTACATTATATCTCTAATTGTGTGAGATGAACTTGCCATGCAGGAGTCGAATTATGCGTTAAGAAGTTTTTAGGATGTCAAAAGCTTGTTTCATGTCTTTTCTTGTTGCTTGTTGTGTCGCCTTGAACTGTTTTTTTCGGTAGATGTGAAAATGATTCCATAAAAGTACTCATGCTTGTATTCTTTTTCGTTCAAATGAAATGCACGTCACTTTTTCGATGAATAGTGGTGATTGTTATAGAGTGCTTCATTTTTGGAACGAATGATTGTTATAGAGTGCTTCATTTTTGGAACCAACACCAAAAAAAAGAAAAAATGCATGTCATATCCATAAATCTTGCGAACCTACCGCTTCAAGTATAATCAGCGGGTGCTTATGATTACCTCCGATTCCAATGTGAGCAATCAATGTTGCCTAGCCTTTTAGGAAATCCATGTTTGGATCCATGTGCGGCGTAAAAGCTGAATATTGTTGGTTGTTTGTTTACGTAAAAGTTTGTCTCGATACATCTTAATAATACAATTATGGATGTTTTCACATGAAGTTCTTTTCGACATATCCAAGCACTCATCTAAGGCATCTGCTATGTCCAATACATTAGTTTTCAATGTTTCATAATGCATATGTGCATTTAGGGTTTAGGAATGTGCATTTCTGCAATGAAGTTTCAGTTTTCTGAAACCTTGCATAGCAAGTTGTTTTGAAATTTGGATATTGTCTTTCCATATCTTTAATAGTACGCAGAAAAATGTGTCTACTCATCCAAAATCTTCTTCTAAATTACTCGTCACCAATACTACAATATCAACAAAGGAATTTCGGACAAGACGTTCTTTGGCAGCTAAACGATCTCTTTTGAAATATAATATTGTATGTCTTAGCACACTAGAACTTGCAATGTCCTCTAGAAGCACCGTTGCAACTTTAGAAAATTTTTTTTGTGATAATGTCATTGTTATTAGATTAGCTTAATGAAGATGAGAAAAGGGGATTCTTTTCATTCACGTATTAGCTACGTACATACCCATCGGAACTACTTGATGAATCCATTTGAGTAAAAAGTAAGAAAGAAATTTACGTGTGAATTGTAAAGTGATTGGGTGTCTTATTTATAGGAAATAATTGTGTTAAAAATATAGAAAAATAAAGAATGATATATAGTCATTGGGAGAAAGTAGAGAGAGAATATAGCAAATTTCATGGTACCGGCCATGACGAATCCATGTTGTTGCCGGTATCAGATGTGACCCGAAGGCCACCCAGCTCGACTCCCACCACCCTTAGACCATCTCTAGTTTATTATATCATTTTTATTGTACTAAAATTGTGCTTTTTTAAGCAAAGGGTGGTTCATTCCATTATTTTTGTCATCAAAACATTATATTAGGTATATTCTTTTTTCCTTAACTTAAATAGTGTTAACTTATTAAAAATTTAACTTGCATTCTTTTCTATTATAGTCACTCGCATCTTTAGGCTCAGATCCAAAAAATTTCTTTGTAGGGGAACTAACAAACACATATACAACTAGATTGGGTCAAAAGAATTGAGTCGATCAAAAGAATTCATCTTTCTATTCTAAATTAATAAAGAAAACAACGAAGTTTGACATTTAAATTTTGTGCCTCTTTAGGTTCATTTTTCGAGCATGGCACGAGGAAAAGATACAAGACTATCTCCAAATGTCGCCTTTTATGACTCGATGTAAGACCCAAGTTCAGGTACCAATGTTTATTAAATTTTAAATAAATGATTTTTATGTAGATAACACTATCTATGGGCAGTGATCATGCATGGGCGCGTTGTGGATAGCGACGCTATCTCTATAGATAGCGCCCGCTATCTGCCGCAATCAGCTATGAAGCCCTATTTTCGCGATTTGGGCCATACTAAAGCCTAAATCCCCATAGTGGGACGTCATTTGTCACTCCTAACCTTCTCTCCCTAGCCTCCCTTGGTGTTTTTGATTTATCCTTGAGTTTTTGAAGGTTCTTGGAAGGAAAAGAGGAAGAGAAGGTGTTAGAGAATGTTGCTCTTTAAAGGAATCAACTCATCCTTGCTTCTGGACCTTTGTAAGTGTCCTCAATCCTTGTACCTTTGAGTTTCCTTTCTTAAATGGATTTATGGAGTCATTCTATGGTTTTGAGGGCAATGATGGCTTTATCTTGTTGATGGGGGGATTTGGGGGCTGGCCTAGCCCTAGAGTTCTTTCATGGAAGAAGCAAGTTTGGTTTCACTCATTCTTGAGCTAGATCTTGGTCATGACCATGCATGGTCATGTATAATTGATAAACTTCACATTTTTATGAATCTTGAGGCTGTTTGAAAAGGCCCTGAAAGGTTATAGCTCTCAACATAGCGAATTAAGAACTTTAGGAAAAAGTTGACTCAACAGCGGGGATAGCGCCAATATCCCTATAAATAGCGACGCTATCTTGGTCAATGGTCGCGTCTTTGACTACTCACTTAGCGACGCTATCCATATAGATAGCGGCGCTAAGTGTAGTTGACCAGGGTTGACTTTGACATGTTGACTTTGACTTTTTGGACAGTTTGACTTTTAGGTCAAACTTTAGAAAATAATGGGTTTTTGTAACCCCCAGTTTTTCAGCATAAATTATGCTAGAATTTTTTCGGGTTTACAACTTAATTAATATAATCAGATACTTGTGTGCTCTAGATACTACAATAAGTTATCACCAAGAATCATCCCATGATCCGAGCCGTGCGCTACAATCTGCTAACTTGCACACACACAACACACACACTTAAGCTACAAAGCTTAGTGAGCAAAACTACAACAACATAGAAATATAGAATAACTTATTCACAACGCAATACATCTCCAAACTCGTGGGGTGCAACAATTTCCTGCAACAGCTTATAATTACTCGTTAATATAAGCATATAGGACTAGCCATACTCACTCCAAATTGTTGGATTAGGTGTCTAAGCCATGACTTTATATTTATATTTATCATGTTAATTGAAGCAAAGTCCATTTGGGTTGCCCTCATAGCTGGAGGTTAGGATAGAGTTCAGTAGAGTAAAAGGTTGATTGTTTAATAAATCAATAGAATTAATTAAATGGTTTATTAATATATTTAAGTGTTGATATATTAATTAGAAACTATAATAATTAATTAAGATTTAATCTAGAATTAATTGGATTTAATTCAGTGATTAAATTAATTAATTAAAAGTGCAGGGACTGGTTTGTATTTATTTAATAGTTGAATAAATAACTGGCCAGTGGACAGGGGCCAAAAGTGACGCCAACTATGGAGGCTTCTCCATAGGTGGTGAAACCCTATTAGGGTTTAGAAAAGGCTTGGTCCATTTAGTCAACAGGCTTGCCCATTTGGAGGCTCTTTAGGGTTTCAGCTGTAACCCTTGGAAGCTATAAAAGGAGGCACCTGGCCACCTTAAAACCTGCGCCATTTTCACCAAGAAAACTCTGCTGGACTGTCTTCTCCATTGCTTGGGTGTGACACCATTTGAGGCAGGACATTTGTGCTGCTAGCTTCAAAGATCATAAGATCAAAAGGTTGGTTTTCTCATGTTTGATCTTTAGAATTAATTGTTTCCTTTAGGTTTTAGTTTATTATCTTTATAGAAGAAAACATAGATCTTTCTAGGGTTACATGTGAACCATAAGAGATTATTTGTTCATTGTTTGCTAGAAATCCCTTCAGTGGTATCAGAGCTTAGGCTTGTTTTCTTATGAATTGATATAAACTGCTTGAAGGATTCTTGCCTTGAGTGTTTTTGCGAAAAACCCTCTTGGAATGGCCTAAATTTCGTTGCCTAGGCTAGGGTTTCCTAACCCTAGCCGCCACCCCCTTGGATCCCCTTTATTTGCTTGCCTTTTTTAAGTTGGTTGTTATTTTTGGTAACTGTATCTTCAAGATAACTTGAACCCTTAACCCTAGCTAGCAAATTTCGAACCTTAGGGGTTAAGATAGGTAAAATTAATTTGATTAATTTATAAAATCTATCTTAGATTTAATTAATTTAATTAATTGTTAATTAAAAGATAAATTAAATCAGCTTAAAGGATTAATTTAAAATTTTCGAAAAAATAGAATAAATTAGCGAAAATTCTGAATAAATTAATTCTAAAATATTTTAATAAGATTAAAATATATCTTATATATTTATGATTAAAAGTTAATACTTATATATAAGATTAAATGGTTAGTCTTACCGCTAGTAGGCCTCATTCACAAAAGCTGTCCTATAAAGAGGGTATAAGGCGACTGCCTATAATATGGCAGTCTAATGGGTGTCCACTCTCACCCACCACTCTCCTGGCCAGTCTAGTGTCGTTAGCCGAACGGGTTTGATAGAACTGCTAAGCCTCTTAAAAGTATAATGCTATAATTGAAAGTACTAGAACCTCAAACAAATCCCAATCTAGTTACTTTAGGTTTAAAAATGTGAATTGGTGCTAATCCATGAAATTGCACATTGCAATTTGTGAAACATTGGTGGAGCGTGTGTGGTTAACCGGCACACCAATAGGGGTTCACAAAGACTTGCAATGGGTTTCTCGATTTTGTCATTATTAACGGAGTGTGTGTGGTTAACCGGCACGTTAATTAGAGATGGCAATTGACTTCGAGAGTACCAAGCTAATTTGCATGGTTATTCACACCCGATTTGTGATCCTCGGCATCCCAGTCACAAACAGTGGGGCACATCCGAGACTAAACATGCCATTGAATAGTTCAATGTGTCTCAACAGATCTAGGAATTTCATAAGATGAAATTGATAAGTGTATTATCTACCTTAATGACCATTATGTTGTGATTACGGCATCCCTCTTCACATCATAGTTGGGGTATTTTGGGTCATAGCCTTAATAAATAATAAATTGGGTAATTATTTATAAGGATTAATTAAACTAATAAAATTCTGTTTATTGTAGATGTCTGAATCAAGTGTCTATCCTCCTCCCTCTCCTCCTTCACCCATTTCTGAGAGCATTAGAATGCACCTGCTAAATATGGAAAGGCTGACTGGCCTTAACTGTATGGAATGGCTTCGCAATTGGAGACGGGTTCTCGTCATTGCTGGTAAGCCTCTTCTCACCGAGTATCCGATCCCGGTTTCACCGGAACAAGTTATCATAAAGAGTTCTTATGATAATCAAAACTTCTTAGTTGATGAATCCGAAGAGATTCATGACCTCATGCTATTGACCATTGACCCCGACTTCCGCAAGGATTTTGAATCCTTGGGGCCATATGAGTTAATGCAATCGGTTGAGGAAAAGTTCCAAAAACCGGTTGAAGAGGAACGAGATAGGATCTTCAAAAGACTTGCAGAATGCAAGCTAAAAGAAGGAAGTAGTATTGATTCGCATGTTCTTCAGATTGAAGCTTACATAGGCGAATTGTACAAACTTGGTTATTCCATGAGTCAGGAGTCGAGTGTTAACACTCTACTCGCTTCACTGACCAGTAAGTACGATCTGTTCATTCAGACGTATAGAAAGGAAGACTAGAAAAAGACCTTAATGGAAATGCATCTACTGTTGACTTTATACGAGTCACTCTTGGATAGGCATAGCTCCAATGGTTCAGCTACTTCTGGATTAAGTCCAGTAGGAAGATGCAACAAGAAACGATCCAGATCGTCTGGATATGTCTTAAGCTGGGAATCCACAGAATCGGATACAGTCGCGGAAAGATTGGAAGACGCTCCAAGGTCAAAATCTTTTGAAAGCTCAAGTATGTCTAAAAACCTCAAAACTCATGTTCCACAATTCCTCGATGCATAATGTGATAGTCACATTTGGTTTATATGCAGGGAATCAGTAAGGTACGGGACTTTGGCGCATAGGAGCACATTTGGATTGGATTTCCGGCTCATGCAGTTTTGAAGTTTAGTTAGATATTGAAATATTGTTATTAGCTTTTAGATGCGTAAGAAATTGTCTATCATATAGTACATTGTTCAAGGATTTTTTGTTTTAATAAAATTGTCGTTTTTTCTTTTAACACCTGTTGTTTGAAATTATCCTTGAAATGTTATATGAATGTGTTGAATGCATGATTAGTAATAACTTGAATGTTGAATGCATCCAAAATGTTTGGATTTTTAGGAATTGTGTCCCTTATGATTGTTAAATGTTATAAGAATCGATTCAACCAAAGGTCCAGTTGGACAGGACTTTGGAATCACTTGACTTAGGGTTACTTGATGAGTTGAGTTCTTAATGTGTCAAGAAATGAATCAACCAAAGATCCAGTTGGACAGGACTTTGGAATCATTTGACTTAGAGTCAGATGATGATTAAGTTCTTTATAAAGCGCATGTGGCAAGAAATGAATCACCCAAAGATCCAAATGATAGGATTTTGGAATCAGTTGACTTAGAGTCAACTGAAGATTGCAAGTCTTGAACAGAATTAACAAAGTCATAAGTTTACATAGAGATGTAAAAAAGATTGAGATTAGAAGCAACGAACACATCAGTTGCTGTGTATTGCTCGAATCTTCAAAAGGAACACAATTGTTTGTGCTTCACAATATTTGTCATTCGGTATGACGAATATGACTTCGCTTATGAGAATAAGCGATTGGATTGAAACCTTGAACAGTTCAAGGAATTCAAAGGAAGTACAAGATCCACAGAACCTGAGTGACAACATAAACTGGGAAAATGTTTCACAGTTATTCTCTTCCAAGAACATTAATAGTTATAATGTATCTTAGGGAAAATGATGGAGCATTGGTCGAAACAGTTCGATCCTCTATGTATGAGATACATTGCAAATTAGTTTCCGATACATTGAATACTAAACCCATCAGACCATATTCCAACCACATTCTAGACTAAGTAGGTTTTGGAGACACTGCTGAAATGTGAAGCTGGGATTATCCCACTTACACATAGAGAATCCAGGGTCTTGTAGTGTTCATCCGAACCTCATCAGCAATGTCATTTCACTGGCTATCCCTCTATACCTAGAAAAGAAAGAGATCTTTTAGAAAGCACTCATGTTCTAAGGAAACAGTGGGAGTTAGGACAGTCCTGAATGAGTTCAGGATTAGCCAAGTGAAATAACCTTTAGTCATCACTAGGCTTAGAGCAGAAATCAGATTTTTGTTTTAATTCTGACATTATCTTCTCTTAACCAGTAGTACTGATCACCATCATAAGTAGTTATGATCAGGGTGACATACTGATTAGTGGTAGAACACTATAGTTGGTACGGATTTTCAATCCGACTACTTGGAAGCATTGGTGAGCCCGGTTGCTGCCAATTAAGAGAACCTTAGGACGATATACAGGCTGTGACAGTTTGATTGATTTTACAATTGGTCTAAAAACCAGTGGGAGTAATAGAATCATCAAAAGAAAGCAGCATGGACAGAAACGTACCTTCAGAACATCTGGTTGAGTGAGACAATACCTAGAGTCAAGTAATTGATTCTGGGAGAAGCACTCTCAATAGAAGATGAAATCCGAAAGAATACTGCATGACACATTGTAAGTCGTTAGTGGAGCACGTGTGGATCACCGGCACACTAATAGGGACTCACAAAGAGTGTCCCGGTACAAAGGTACATGGACCCGGGTTTGCCCCACGGGCATCTCGCAAGAAAGGATATTCAGATTCTCAAAATATGCCAAAGGATTGGATTTTGAGAAAGGGCTGAAAGATATCCATTAAGATGTCAGAAAGGTTTGGATTCTCAAAATATGCCATGAGCTATGGATTTTGTGAATAGTCCATAACCGTGTCAAAGACAGTGGGAGTGTCGCTGTTATCTCTATCTCCATATGTGTGTTACATACTGTTTCTAGGAAACGTCTCTTTTCATTACAAAGTGTAATGACTTGGTGTTAAGAGACGGATCGCTATGAAAGACTTAATAAAGATACGACATACTCAGGTGGTTATAAACGTATATGAGATAGACCGAAACTCTGCCAAGATGATCTTGATGAGGCTCAAGATGCATAGCTCAGGAAAGGAGTTTCCTATCATTGCAAAGTGTGATGATTTGGCATGAGAGATGTAAAAAAGGTGCAACATACTCACATAATCCATAGACATCTATTAGATAGATGTTGTCATCAGTATAGACCTGGCCATAGTAAGCATGATCTTGATAAGATTCAAGATGTATGGAAAAGAGTCTCCGAAAGGAAATAGTTATTGAAAGTCGTGACATAAGGATTGCAACTAATCCTATGATTCCAAAAGAGTTTGGAATAGGACTAGATCGAATCCAACAAGTTTCTTGGATTGATCAGAAGTGTCATGAACATGTCTTGATGACTTAATGCTTAGAGCATAGTGAGTCAAATTCAGGATATGACCTGGCTATGAATACTTAATGGATTTCGTACATATGTGAAAAATCATTGGAAAATGATTGGGGTGAATGTTGATAACAATTTGAAAAGAGTTTCAAATAAGGACTTAATGGTTAAAGAATTTCGTTGGCATTCCGATGGAGCACGTGTGGGTCACCGACACATCATAACACCTCGAAATAGTCTTAGGGTGCTGTCATGTGAACTAAAGATCCCGAGAACCATGGAAAGTCACAGTACATAGAATGGAGTTGTTAGTGAGAATGACAGTATGACCAAAATTGAAATATCATCGGAAAGATATCCGATCGGTTGAAGTGTATTAATGTATAACATTTGAATACATAGAAAGAGTGAAAGGTTAAGTAGACATAGATACATAACACGAATTAAATAGTTTAAAAGGAATCTAGAAACCGATAATAGTTTTATGAAAAATCCGACTTGGTGATTACCTCGTGGAGACTTGGTAATTACGCAAGAGTAGTCACCAGTCAGATTTTATGTTTCAATTTTGCATGTTTCACTTCCCGGATAATTTGATTATTCAAAATTCCACAGTCACTCATACTTTTCGGGAATAAGTATGAACGAAGACTGTCGTGAATCGGTTTGTAGATTGTCTAAGGAGTTAGACATTGCAGTAAGACTGCTACAGCGTTCATGAGTACTTAGAAATAGAGATTTGAGTATTGGATAAACCCACGCTCAATATATTGCTTCATGGATTACATCACGAGCAATGTTGAGACGATAATATCGTATGATCTTAAAGCGGAGACATATGAGTTGAAATTTGCTAGTCGGTTGTGCATTGATAATACGTAAACGCATCGGTAACTCGATGTTATAAAATGCGTTGTTGTGTACGATTTGATAAGTAAAAGACACAAGCATATGAGTCGAAGCTTATTCGTTCCTTGACCCTGATGAGAAACAGATATCTGTAGGCCGCTCGATGATTTTGAAGTTGACTAAAGTGCTGGCCAGCCTGGACTAAATTGATGTGTTCAATTAGAAGTCCGAAAGTCATAAGCAGAATCGGAAATCGGGAAACAGAGTATCGGACAGAGATTGATCTCAATCCATGTCTCGTGTCTGAAAATATCTTGTTGGATGAAGGGTCATATGATCACTTATCTATGGACAGAACTGACTGGGTCAGAGTTCGGCAGCAGTTTCTTGGAAGCTGCAGGTTGTTTATTAATCAGCAGATAAATTAAAGTCATAGACTTATCCAAGTGGGAGACTGTTGGATTAGGTGTCTAAGCCATGACTTTATATTTATATTTATCTTGTTAATTGAAGCAAAGTCCATTTGGGTTGCCCTCAAAGCTGGAGGTTAGGAGAGAGTTCAGTAGAGTAAAAGGTTGATTGTTTAATAAATCAATAGAATTAATTAAATGGTTTATTAATATATTTAAGTGTTGATATATTAATTAGAAACTATAAGAATTAATTAAGATTTAATCTAGAATTAATTGGATTTAATTCAGTGATTAAATTAATTAATTAAAAGTACAGGGACTGGTTTGTATTTATTTAATAGTTGAATAAATAACTGGCCAGTGGACAGGGGCCAAAAGTGATGCCAACTATGGAGGCTTCTCCATAGGTGGCGAAACCCTATTAGGGTTTAGAAAAGGCTTGGTCCATTTAGCCAGCAAGCTTGCCCATTTGGAGGCTCCTTAGGGTTTCAGCTGTAACCCTTGGAGGCTATAAAAGGAGGCACCTGGCCACCTTAAAACCTGCGCCATTTTCACCAAGAAAACTCCGCTGGACTGTCTTCTCCATTGCTTGGGTGTGACACCATTTGAGGCAGGACATTTGTGCTGCTAGCTTCAAGGATCATAAGATCAAAAGGTTGGTTTTCTCAGGTTTGATCTTTAGAATTAATTGTTTCCTTTAGGTTTTAGTTTATTATCTTCATAGAAGAAAACATAGATCTTTCTAGGGTTACATGTGAACCATAAGAGATTATTTGTTCATTGTTTGCTAGAAATCCCTTCATAAATGACTACACGATACTCTTTATGTAGTCACACAGGTGTCCCCCGACACCTAAGCCAACTCAATGAATAAGCAAGAAGCACAAGCATACATATAAATCTTGACTCTGTACCACTACACGGTACTCTGTCACCCTCGCTTTCAACACAAATTCCTCCACTCTATGACCTCTCAGGTTATAGGCCACAAAGGCTTCATATCTATCTCCTCTTCAACCCCCACAGTCTCAAGTCACTAAGACTCACCGCACCTCCTCTGTAGTATGAGCACGGTCCCAAGCCACATAGACTCATCGTTACCCTTACTATAGTATGAGCCACAAAGGCTCTAACCATATATGTTGGGCAATTAAGCCTAACCTCCTAGCCACGAAGGCCGATATGAACCATATAGGTTCCTACAATATATATATATATATATATATATATATATATCGGGTGATTAAGTGATCAAATCCCAACACGTATAGCAGAAGCATATTGGATTCGACTCATTCTGTCCAGTTCTTCTGTAGTAGTGGGACATTGATTCTTCAATCAATTTCATGCCATGGGCGGAAACCTTTTTCTCAGAGACATGCATCTCTAATTTCTTCAGGATCATACTCAAATATGTACTTTGGCTAAGTCCTTTTCTAGATGTTATTATCTATCTCTATAGATCCTTATACCACGTATGTATATTGTATTTCCTAGATTCTGTATAGCGAATCATTTCCCTTGCCAAGTCATTACCATTTGAAACATTGGAAAATCGTTTCCTGTAAGCAGTATGTCAATAACATACAATACTAGGAACACTACAACAATACTCCCACTAGCTTTGACATAAATACGGACTCATCTATGCTTCTTGAAAATCCAAATTCTCTGGCAATTTCGTGACCGCAAAGATTCCAATTGCGAGGTGCTCGTTTGATTCCACTGATGAATCTTGAATTATGTTCCATTATCATTCGTAATAGCTCGTAACGGTATTTTGAGGTGTTCCAGCTATGAGGTGCTCGTTTGATTCCACTGATGAATCTTGAATTATGTTCCATTTGTTGGATTAGGTGTCTAAGACATAACTATAATTTAGGAATATACTTGATTGATGGCCGCATAGTCCTTTTGGGTTGCCCTCAAAACCTAGCAGAGGACAAGATAACTTAAAGAGAGAGAGAGAGAAATATGATTTGTTAATATATTATGAGAATAATATATTAATTAGAAATCATAATATTTAATTAATAATTGATCATAAATTAATTGGAATTAATTTTGGGATTAATTAAAAGTACAGGGGCTGAATTGTAATTGTTCAATAGTTGAGCAATTGACAATTAGGGCATACCTAATTGGGTTAAACGAAATTGAGGCCTAAGGCCTTAGGGTTTCACATTCCTTAATGGGTATTGGCATTATTTATGACAGTGATAAGTAGATTCAGTTATATGATAAAAGCCTTATCATATCAGGATCTTAAATAAGGCAGTTATACTCCTTATTGCTTATCACCTGGAGGCTATAAATAAAGGCCTCCTCCACCCCTCATAAGAGACGAAATTCTAAGGGTTTGTACCCTTATCCTCTCTTGTTTTCTTGCTTGCTTGGTTCTGGGTGTGAACCATTAGAGGCATGACACTGTCGTGCTTGCTTTCAAGAAATCTAAGGATCTAAAGGTTAGTTTTTCTTATTTATTTCTTTAGTAATTTTCTGTTGGCCTTTAGGGATTTTATTATATGTTCAAAGATAGAAAACATAGATCCTTTCTAGGCTGCATGTGAACTTAGGGTTTTTGTTCATAGATTTGCAGAAAACCTTTCAGTGGTATCAGAGACAGGTTGTTTTCTAATTGAATTGCTATAATTGTTATCCTTAGATTTAGGGTTTATAGAAACTAAACCCTAAAAGAAGGCTTGATCAAAATTAGGGTTAGGGTTTTTGAAACCCTAGCCTCCCTCCCTCTATCTGCGATTTCTTGCCTAGGGTTTTAGAAGGTTTTCTATTTTTGGTAATTGTGATTATTTAATAAATGGAAACCTTAAACCCACTTAATTGCTATTTTCGAGATTTAGGGGTTTAAGATAGGTTTAAATTAATTTGTGATACCTATATGATTTGATTATTTAAAAAAAAATTTAATTAAAAGATTTAAATTAAATCATTTAAGGGTTTAAATTTAATTTTAAATTAATAGTTAATTTCGCAAAATTAAAAGATTAAACCATTAATATTTTAAAGGGTTTAAAATACATCTTATATATATTATGATTAAAAGTTAATATTATATGTATAAGATAATTGGTTAGTCAAATCAATAGTAGGCCTCATTCACGAAACTGATCTATAAGGAGGGTATAAGGAGACTGCGTATAAAATGGCGGTCTAATAGGTGTCCATTCTCACCCACCGCTCTCTTGGTTAGTGGAGGGTCGTTAGCCGAACGGGTTTGATAGGACCGCTTAATCTCATTAAAAGTATAATGTTATTAATCAAAGTACTAGAACAATTTTCATAAAATCCCAATCTAGTTACTTTAGAAAAAATGTGAAAAGATGCTAATTCATGAAATTGCACATTACACTTTATGAGACATTAGTGGAGCGTGTGTGGTTAATCGACACACTAATAGGGGCTCATAAAGAGTAGTAATGAGTTTCTCATGATTTATCATTATTGATGGAGCGTGTTGGCACATCAATTAGATATGATAAATGACATTGAGGTTACCGAGCATATTTACATGGTTATTCACATATAGTTTGTGATCATCGGCATCCCAGTCACAAACAGTAGAGCATATCCGAGATTAAACATGTCATTGAACAGTTCAATGAATCTCACAGATCTAGGAATTTCATAAGACTGAAATTGATAAATGTTTATCTACCTTAATGACCATTATGTTGTGATTACGGCATCCCTCTTCACACCATAGTTGGTATTTTGGATCCTAGCCTTGTTAAATAATATATTGGGTAATTGTTTAAGAAGGATTAAAATTAAACTAATATATTCAAATTTTATAGATGTCTAAAGATAGTGTCAATTCTCCTCCTTCTTCTCCTTTACCCATTTTTGAGAGTCTCAGAAAACACCTGTTAAATATGGTAAGGCTGACTGGCCTGATCTATGTGATATGACTTCACAAATAGAGAATGGTTCTTAGTTTTGCTGGCAAGCCATATCTTATTAAGTGTATGCTCCCCAAAGCATGGCATCACACAGCAGCTTGTGATGAGCATGACCCATTGACTATTGAGTCCAAGGAAGTTCGTTGTCTCATGCTATTGATCATTGACCCCGAGTTCCACAAGGATTTAGAATTCCTGGGGTCAGATAAGTTAGCACAGCTGGTTAAGGAAAGGTTCCGAGAACCGGTTGAAAAAGGACGGGCTAAGACCTTCAAAGAGCTTGAAGTGTGTAGGAAGTAGCACCAGCTCACATGTTCTCAAGATTGAGAGACACATAGGTGAACTGTATAAATTTGGTCACTTTTAATCAGGAGTTGAGCATTAAATCGACTCGTTGGTATGTTCATCCAGATGTACAGGAAGGGTAACCAGATAAGACAATCATGGAAATGCATTCAATGTTGACTCTGTATGAGTCATTCATGGAGAAGCATAGTTCCATTGATTCAGCTGCTTCGGGATTGAGTCCAGTAATAAGGCACATCAGGAAATGATCCATATCGTCTGGACCGGTTCTTCGATGTCTCAAAATGGGAATCCACAAGGTGGGGCACAGTCACAGAAAGATTGAAAAATGCTCTAAAGTCGAACGGTTTGGCAACTCAGGAATATCTTAAAACTCAGAACTCCTGATCCTTAATTCCTTGATACAGGATGTGTTTCTCACATATGCTCTGTATGCATGGACTCTGTAGGACGCAGGATGTCGTTGCATAGGAGCATATTCGGATTGGATCTGAAACTCATGCAGTTTTGGAGTTTAGTTAGATATTATGACCTTGTTATTAGCTTAATAGATGCATGCGACATTGTCTGTCATATAGTACATTGTTCAAGGATATTTTGTTTTTTATAAAATGTTGATTTTCCTTTAATACATGTTTGTTTAAATTATCCTTGAAATGTTGTATGAGTATGTTAGTTGCATGAATGGTAATAACTTGAATGTTGATACATCCAAAGTGTTTGGATTCATGAATTGTGTCCTCTATGATTGTTAAAGTAAATTTTATAAGGATCAATTCAACCAAAGGTCCAGTTGGACAGGACTTTGGAACCAGTTGACTAAGAGTCACATGATGAATTGAGTTCTTAATAAAATCATTTGTGGCAAGAAATGAATCACCCAAAGATCCAGTGGATAGGACTTTGGAATCAGTTGACTTAGAGTCGGGTGATGATTGCATATCTTGAACAAAATTAACAAAGTCATAAATTTACATAGAGATGTAAAGGACATTAAGATTATGAGCAACGGACACACTAGTTACTGTGTATTGCTCGAGTTTATGAACAGAACACAATTAGTTATACTTCATAATAATTTGCCAATTAGTTTGACAAATATGGATTCTCTTATCAGAATAAGCGATTAATTGAAACCTTGAACTGTTCAAGGACTTCAAAGGAAGTATAAGATCAACAGAACCTAAGTGACACCATAAGCTGAGAAAAGAGTTTGACAGTTTATCCTCTTCCAAGAACGTAAATGGTTATAATGTGTCTTAGGGAAGATGATGGAGCATTGGTCGAAATAGTTCGATCCTCGATGTATAAGATACACTTCCAATTAGTTTTTTCAATGAATTGAATATTCGACCAGTCAGACCATAGAAACCATATTCCGACCACATCTTAGACTATGTAGGTTATGCAGACACTGTCTAAAATGTAAAGCTGGGATCGTCCCACTTGTACATCGAAAGTCTAGGGTCATGTTGCATTCGTCTGAACCTCATGGCATGCCTGTTACTGATCAGCTGTGTCGTTTCATTGGACATCCCGCCTGTGCCTGTGAAAGAAGAGTTCTTTTGGAAAGGGCTCACATTCTAAGGAAACAGTGGGAGTAAGAATAATCCCGAATGAGTTCAGGGATTTTCCAAGTAAAAGAACCTTTAGTCATCACTGGGCCTTAACCAGGAATCGGATTCCTGTTAAACCTGACATATTTTTCTCTTCGCTTGACCAGTAGTGTCAGTCACTGTCATAAAGTATCATGATCTGGGTGACATACCAGTTAGTTGTAAAACACTAAAGTTGGTACGGATAAGCTATCCGACTACTTGGAAGCATTGGTGAGCCCGGTTGCTGCCAGATAAGAGAACCTTAGCGCGAGAAGTAATCTATGTGACAATTTGACTGATTTTACACCTGGTCTAACAACTAGTCGGAGTAATTGAATCGTCAAAAGAAAGCGGCATAGAAATTGATTCCGAGAGAAGCACCCTCAATAGTAGATGAAATCCGAAAGGATACTGTTTAATAAAGCTACACCTTGTGAGTCATTAGTGGAGCGTGTGTGGGTGGTTTACCAGCACACTAATAGGGACTTACAAAGAGCGTGCCAATACAAAGGTACATGGGACCGGGATTCATCCCACGGGCATCTCGCAAGAAGGATATTCGGATTCTCAAAACATGCAAAAATTTTGGATTTTCTGAATAGTTCGTAAGAGTCATATAACCGTGTCAAAGCTAGTAGGAGTATCGTTGTTATCTGCTATCACTGTATGTCAGTTACATAATGTTTCTAGGAAATGTCTCTTATCATTACTAAGTGTAATGACTTGGAATTAAGAGACGGTTCGCTATGAAAGACTTAAAATAGATACAGCGTACTCAGGTGGTTGCAAACATCTATTAGATAGATCAAAAACTCTTCCAATATGATCTTGATGAGATTCAAGATGCATAGCCCCATGAATGGAGTTTCCTATCATTGCAAAGTGTGATGACTTGGCATGGAAGATATAAGCTGGTGCAACACACTCACGTAGTTCACAGCAATCTATCGGATAGATGAAATCGTCAGTATAGACCTAGCCATTGAGAACATGATCTTGATTAGATTCGAGATGCATGGGAAAGAGTCTCCGAAAGGAAATGGTTTCCAGAAGTCATGACACAGAGATTATAAGATTCTGAAAGGGTTTGGAATAAGATTAGATCGGATTCTACGAGCTTCTTGGATCGATCAAAAGTGACATGAACATGTCCTGATGACTTGATGCTTAGAGCATAGTAAGTTGGATTCAGGATATGACCTGGCTGAGAATACTGAATGGGTTATTAGAATACACGTGAGAAATCATTGGGAAATGATTGGGTTGAATGTGATAGTAATAATTTGAAAGGAGTTTCAAATCGGTAATTGTTTACATCAGGACGTGATGCTGAAGGACTTCATGGTTAAAGAGTTTTGTTGGTATTCTGATGGAGCGCGTGTGGTTCACCGGCACATCGTAACACCTCAGAATAGTATTAGGGTGCAGTCATGTAGACTAAAGACCCCAAGAACCATGGGAAGTCACAGTACGCGTCACCGGAATGGAGTAGCAGGAGAGAAAGACAGAATGACAAATTGAGATAACATCGGAATAGTATCCGATTGGATCATTTGCAATTAAGTGTATGAGTGTGAGACACTCTGGATACATAGAAAGAATGAAAAGTTCATGTAGACATAGATATGAAATTTGAATTGAAAGTTTAAAAGAAAAATAAGAAATTGATAATAATTTTATGATAGATCCGACTTGGTGATTACCTCGTGGAGACTTGGTAATAAGCAGGAGTAGCTGCCAGTCAGATTTTATGTTTCACTTTTGCATGTTTTACTTCCCGAATAATTTAATTATTCAAAAGGTCCACAGTCGCTCATACTTTGGGAAGTAAGTATTGAATCAAGACTGTCATGAATTGGTTTGTAGATTGTCTAAGGAGTTAGACATAGCAACATGATTGCTACAACATTCATGAGTACTTAAAAATAGAGATTTGAGTATTGGATAAACCCACGCTCAAAGAATTGCTTCATGGATTATATCACGAGCAATTTTGAGACGATAATATCTTATGGTCTTGAAGCAGAGACATATGAGTTGAAATTTGCAAGTCGGTTGTGCATTGATAATGCATAAACGCATTGGTAACTCGATGTTATAAAACGTATTGTTATGTATGATTTGATGAGTAAAAGACACAAGCATATGAGTCGAAGCTTATTCGTTCCTTGACCCTGATGGGAAACAGATATTTGTAGGCTTCTCGATGATTTTGAAGTTGACTAAAGTGCTGGCCAGCCAGGACTGAATTGATGTGTTCAATTAGAAGTCCTAAAGTCATAAGCAGAATCAGAAATCGGGAAACAGAGTATCAGACAGAGATTGATCTCAATCCATGTCTCATGTCCGGAAATATCTTGTTGGACAGAGAATAATATTGAAGGGTTTTGAAGCAAACAATGAACAAACAATTCTTATGGTTCACATGCAACCCTAGAAAGATCTATGTTTTCTTCTATGAAGATTATAAACTAAAACCTAAGGCCAACAATAATTTCTAAAGATCAAATAAAGAATAACCAACATTTTGATCTTGTTCTTGAAGCTAGCAGCAAAATAATCCTGCCTCAAATGCAAGTCACACCCAAGCAATGGAGAGAAGATTCCAGTAGAGTAATCACAGAGAGAGGGAGGCGTGATTTTTGGGGAGCCATGAGGTTCCTTATATAGCCTCCTAGGGTTACACCTGAAACCCTCAAGGAGCCTCCAAAGTGGGCAAGCCTGATGACCACTTGGACCAGACTTCTCAAACCCTAATTAAGGTTTTCGTCCCATATGGAGATATCTCCATAGTTGGCGCCAATTTAGTCCCTGGCATCTGGTTTGTCAGTTATTCAATTATTGAATAAATACAAACCAGTCCCTGTACTTTTAATTAATTAATTCAAACCCCAAATTAAATCCAATTAATTCTAGATTAAATATTAATTAATTATTATATTTTCTAATTAATATATTAACACTTACATATATTAATAAACTATTTATTTATTTCTATTGATTTATTAAACAATTAATAAATCAACCTTTCTCTCTACTGAACTCTACATCATTCCTCCAGCTATAAGGGCAACCCAAATAAACTTTGCTTCAATTAACAAGTTAAACACAATTACAAGTCATGGCTTAGACACCAAATCCAACAGTCTCTCACTTGGATAAGTCTATGACTTTAATTGTCCTTTTACCTTCTGATTAATATCAGTTTCCCAGAAACTGTTCCTGAACTCTGACCCAGTCAGTTCTGTCCAAAGATAAGTGATCAGATGATCCTCCGTCCAACAAGATATTTTCAGACTCAAGACATGGATTAAGATCAATCTTGGTCCGATACTCTGTTTCTCGATTTCCGATTCGCTTATGACTTTAAGACTGCTAATTGAACACATCAATTTAGTCCCGGTTGGCCAATACTTTTAGTCAACTTCAAAATCATCGAGAGGCCTACAGATATCAGTTTTCCCATCGGGTCAGGGGACGGATAAGTTTCGACTTATATGCCCATACATTTTACCAGTCAGAATACTCATAACAATGCATTTTATAACACCGAGTTACCGGCGCGTTTTCGCATTATCAATGAGCAACCGTCTTGAAAATTACAGATCATATCTCTCCACTTAAAGATCAAAGATATTATCGTATTAACATTGCTCGTGATGTAATCCATGGAGCAATCGGTTAAGCGCGTGTTTATCTAATACTCAAATCTCTATTTTCTAAGTACTCATGAACGTTGTAGCAGTCTTACTGCAATGTCTAACTCCTTAGACAATCTACAACCGATTCATGACAGCCTTCGTTCATACTTACTCCCTAACAGTATGATCGACTGTGGAAATTTAAATAATCTAATTACTTAGGAAGTTAAACATGCAAATATAGAAACACAATAATAAACAATTGACAAAGGCAGTAACAATACTCATTTATAAATCTCCATTATAAAATTACCAAGTCAATTACATTTATACTGTTACAAGTTTCAATATTCTATCTAATTGCTAAAACTAATATCATCCTTCAGTCCAATGCTCCGAGCATGCTGATTGTGCTTGATCCTGCTCAGTGCCTTAGTCAAAGGATCTGCAGGATTGTCTTCTGATGATACCCTCTTAACCAAGAGGTGACCTTCTTCTACTTGATATCGAATATAGTGGTACTTTCTTTCGATATGCCTGGACTTTCCATGGTCTCGTGGTTCCTTTGTCAAGGCGACCTCTCCTTTGTTATCGCAGAAAAGTTCCACCGGCTCCTGAATGCTCGGGACAACTCCAAGATCCCCGATAAAGTTCTTCAGCCATGCCGCTTCCTTAGACGCTTCACTCGCTGCAATGTACTCTGATTCACATGTTGAATCAGCCACCGTTTCTTGCTTGGAACTTTTCCAAGTGACCGCTCCACCGTTCAAAAGAAATACCCAGCCCGACTGGGACCGCCCACTGTCCCTATCTGTCTGGAAGCTGGCATCTGTATATCCACTCACTTTCAAGTCATCACTGCCAACGAGGACTAATACCATATTCTTTGTCCTTCGCAGATACTTGAGTATGTTCTTAACCGCAATCCAATGTGCCTTTCCAGGATTACCCTGGTACCGACTAACCATGCTTAGTGCAAAAGATACGTCGGGACGAGTACATGTCATAGCATACATGATCGACCATACTGCCGAAGCATAAGGTACCCGACTCATCTCAGCTATTTCCTCATCGGTACTCGGACTTTGAGTCTTACTCAACTTGGCATTACTCTGGATTGGTAGCTCTCCCTTTTTGGAATTTTCCATGTTACACCTTTTTAACACCTTTTCCAAATATGTACACTGGCTCAGACCTATTAATTTTCTCTTTCTATCTCTCAGTATTCTTATCCCGAGAATATAAGCAGCTTCTCCAAGGTCTTTCATGGCGAAACACTTCCAGAGCTAAGACTTGACATCTTGCAAGGTCAGAATGTCGTTTCCCATGAGCAGTATGTCATCAACATACAGCACCAGAAAAGTGACTATACTCCCACTAGCCTTGACATATACACAGGACTCATCTTCACTCCTAGAGAAGCCAAACTCTTTGACTTTCTCATGGAAGCAGAGATTCCAGCTGCGAGATGCTTGCTTCAACCCGTAGATTGATCTTTCAAGCTTACATACTTTATCAGGATGCTTTGTGTCTACAAAACCCTCTGACTGATTCATATAAACATCATCAGTCAGTTTCCCGTTAAGGAAGGCGGTTTTGACATCCATCTGCCAAATTTCATAATCATGAAATGCAGCTATGGAAAGCATTATCTTGATTGACTTAATCTTGGCTACTGGTGAGAAGGTTTCATCATAGTCAACTCCTGGGGTTTGAGTGAATCCCTTCGCAACCAGCCGAGCTTTATAAGTATGTACTTTACCATCCATGTCGGTCTTCTTCTTGAAGATCCATTTGCAACCGACTGTCTTTCGACCCGGTACATTGTCAACCAATTTCCAAACTTGATTGTTATACATGGACTTTATCTCGCTGTCCATTGCCTCTTTCCATTTGGCAGACTCAGGGCCCGCCACTGCTTCGCGGTAGTTAGCTGGCTCATCCAAATTAGTCAATGTACGATCACTGACCAACGTGTCACCGTCCGAAATAATACGGAAACCATAAAACTCGGGAGGCATGCTAACTCTACTTGAACACCTAAGGGGCAAGGAGATGTCGGTGGGTCCAACAGGAACCTCTTCCTCATGTTGGTTGCTAGTTTCTTCTAAGGTTGTTTCATCGGGCGTCTCCTGAATTTCTTCAAGATCGATTGTACTCCCACTGTCCTCTTTAGAAATGAGTACTCTCTCTCTCTCGAAAGAACCCCCGTCTTGCTACAAAGACCACGTCCTCACTCGGTCTGTAGAACAAGTATCCAAATGACTATTTCGGGTATCCGATGAAGAAACACCTCTCACTTATTTCCGCGAGCTTGTCATGAGTCTCCCGTCTTACGATAGCCTCACAGCCCCAGACTTTGATGTGCGCCAACGAGGGAACTTTCCCCGGACACATCTCGTGCGGTGTTTTTGCAACCTTCTTGGTTGGGACAAGATTTAGGATATGGGCGGCAGTCTCTAAGGCATACCCCCAAAAATGGATTGGAAGTGAAGCTCGACTCATCATGGAACGAACCATGTCCAACAGGGTTCGGTTTCGCCTTTCAGCAACACCGTTCAACTGAGGTGTCCTTGGAGGCAACAACTGTGAAACAATTCCACATTCCTTAAGATAATCGAGAAACTCGATACTAAGATACTCACCGCCTCTGTCGGATCTGAGCATCTTTATCTTTCTGCCCAATTGATTTTCTGCTTCATTTTTGAACTCTTTGAACTTTTCAAAGGTATCAGACTTATTCTTGATTAAGTAGATATACCCATATCTACTAAAATCGTCAGTAAAGGTCACATAGAACTGCATGCCATCTTTTGTGGTTGTTCTGAAGGGACCACACACATCTGTGTGTATGATATCCAACAAACCTTCACCTCTTTCAAAGGAACCTTTGAATGGTGATTTTGTCATCTTGCCAAGCAAGCAAGATTCGCATACATCATCCGACCCGAGGTCGAATGATTCCAACACTCCATCCTTTTAGAGTTGGGCGATGCGTTTCTTATTGATATGGCCAAGGCGACAGTGCCACAGACACGCCTTTTCTATACCGCTTGAAGAATCAATAGCTAAAACATTTTTACCATAATTATCAACACACATAATAGATTCATACACTTCATCACAAGGCATAGCATTAAATATAAAAACATCATTTTTGAAAACAGAAATTGAACTATTCAATTTATTAAAATCATAATAAAAGCCCTGTCTGAATAATGCATGAAAAGAAATTATGTTCTTTGCCATATCAGGAGAATAGCAACAATTATGTAAATCTAAACAGACTCCACTACTAAGCACTAATCTATAGACACCGATCTTGGTAACAGGTGACGTTCGCCTATTGCCCATGACCAGGTTCAATCTATCGTGCTCCAGCTCCCTACTTTCCTTTAGGCCCTGCAAATCAGAACATATATGAAAACCACATCCTGTATCAAGGACCCAAGAACAGGAAGAATGTGAGTTATTAGATATAGAATATGTACCTACTTGTGATGGCTTTACTTTGCCATCTTTGATGTCTTGCAGATACTTGGGGCAGCTTCTCTTCCAGTGACCCTTTTCCTTGTAGTAAAACAATCAGCTTCTTTGGGATTCGTGACGTATGGAATACCGGAAGACTTAGCTCTCGGGGCACTGCTAGATGTCCTGACATGAGTCTTTTCCCTCTAGTTTTGCTTCGGAGGGCCCTTCCGTTTCTTTCCATTGCCAGATCCAATAGCCAGGACAGGTGGGTTGACATGGAGCAGACCTTTTCCCTTCATCCCGTCTTCAGCAATACGAAGCATGCGGTGTAATTCAGCTAGGGTCGCCTGATTGTTGTTCAAATGATATGCTAGTGTGAACTGGTCATAAGAACTGGGTATGGAGTTTAGCACTATGTCAACAGCTAAATCCTCATGAACAGGCATTTCCAGCTTCCTAAGCCTCTCCACGTAACCATGCATCCTTTGCACATGAGTGCAGATGGACTCTCCATCTTTAGGCTTGCCGTTAGTGAAAGCTTTTACAACCTCACGCCTTTCGATGCGCTCTTGCTTGCGGAACTTTTCCGCGAGCTCTTTGTGCATCTCGTAAGGCCAATAGTCCTCATAGATACGTTGCAGTTCATGGTTCATGGTAGCGATCATGATGCAGGAACTTTGGTCGCATCATCTGAGTGTTTAGTGTACGCGGCGACTTCCTCGGGAGTAGCGGTAACTGGGTCAACCTCAACTAGCTCGGTTTCCAGAACATACTCCTTGTGTTCAAACCTTAAAGTCATTTTGATGTTACGGATCCAGTTGACAACGCCTAGTAATATCACATATTTTAGTCGTTGTTGAGCTCTATTCTTAGTGAAATTATATCATATATCTACTGGTATTACTCATTTTTTGTGCCAGTACTTGTTTGGAAAGAAATAATGAAAACAGGGACTAAAAGCGTGCAATTTGGAAGAATTGTGAAGATCAAGGCAAAATCAGGAAAATACGTACGCGCGCCGCGGAAAACATCAAAGCGCGACGCGGATATAAGGCGGTGGAACAAATTCAAATGCCGAAGAAACGGGGATAAACCCCTACGCGCGACGCGGAAACCATAAAAGCGCGGCGCGGCTGCGGGAATTTTGCAACTATAAATTGAGGCTTTTTCAGCCGAAAACCCGAGCAAAGACCTGGTGTAAAATCGACCTTCAAGGCTCTTTGACTCTGAGATTTAGCTTCAACAACTACCTTTTTGGTATTTTCAGGTTTTATGTTTAATTTTCTTTAGATTAGTAGTTAGTATTAGTGGCTAGTATCTTTGGGAGTGACAACCATTGATATTGAGCTTGTTAGTTACTGTTCTTCAATAGTAGGTTACTGTTTTGGACCTGTGGAATTCGTTTTGGTTTATAATAATCATTTGGTTACAAGTAATTATTGGTTTTCGATGTTTTATGCTTGTTATTGGATTGTGCGTGTTTGGATTGTGTTTGATGTTTGTATAACCTTGTTTGGACTGATTTCCCTTGCTGATTTTAGTGACCAACTAGGGTTAGCTTTTGGTTTTGAACTTGGTCAGTGACTGTTCATTGGGACTTTAGTTATTGGTTTAGTTTATGCTTGGTTTATGTTTGATGATTGCCTTTGTTTGCTTCTGAATTAGAGATGCACTTCTGATTTCAGCAAGTGACTAGGTTTGGGTAGTAGTCTTAGTTAGTTTAGGCTCTTGGGATTGATAGTCAAAAGCTAGGAACTAGGTCATCTGACTGTAACTGTGACACTGCAGTTGGTAATCTGTCACCTGACTCGACAACGTAACTCCTGCGGATCGACCATGACTACCACTGTGCTAGTGTGTGTTAGGTATTTCTCTTATTTTTGACCGCACGACGACCTAGGCGTGTCAAATTTTGGCACCGTTGCCGGGGAGTTGTGAACTGGAGAGTAGGTGATCTGTAGGACTTAATTTCTGATTTTTGATGTTTGATTTTAGTTTTTTGATTTTTGGTATGTGTACATCCTTATAATGGGTGATTACATGTACCCGGATCAGTATTATGAGTATTATGAAAATCCGACCGACACCTATTATGAGGATGATTACTATAATGGATCAATCGATGACAACGGATGGCGGACCGAGGAGTCATCTCAACCTGAAAATTCTGTAATTTGGGCCCAACTTTGGGTACTCATGTATAACACCTACCAAGTACAGAAGGACCAGGCTGATGCTCTTGAAAAATTGCAAGTTTCATTAGATAAGTTAGAGGAAAATTGGAAATGTTCATCACCCTCGCCAGAACCTGAAGCGAGTGATTTTGGTACCAAAGATAATGTGTGTGAACTTGCATCACCTGAATATGTGATGGAAGGACATGCACCTTGGGAAAGTCAAGAGACCACTGAGATGGTCGAAAATGTTGTTGAGGAAGAGGTTGTAGGTGACAATGCTACCTCTAAATCAACAACTTTTGATGTTTTTGATGTTTTTGAAAATGTTGATAATGTTGATCTGGTGAGGTGTGAATCTGTACCATCACCAGACAATTTGATTGAGGAGGATGTTGTGGAGGAGGCTGTAGATGACAATACTACCCCTAAACCTATAAATTTTGAAAATTTTGAAAGTGTTGAAAGTGAGGATCTGGTGATGTGTGAATCTGTACCTTTACCAGATCAAACCAGTCACTCACTCTTGGTCTCGATCCACCTATTGGACGATGATCAAGAAGATGATGCTGACGAGTTGGTTTTTGAAGATAATAAACATGATTTTATAGCCACTCATGATCTGTTCATGAATGGAAAAATAGATGTAATCAATACCATCGATGAGGACATATGGAAGCATCCCGATATGTTTCTTTCCGATCCCATTCGATTGGAAAATCTTTATTGGCATTGCAATCCAAAATTGCAAACTGAAGGTCACCCGCAATATGTGAGCAACAAACGAGGCACAAAACAACTACTGGGAGCATCATTGGGGACACTCCACGTCAAACCGGTAATTTTGAAGAGATGCAGAAGGAAGGATCGAGCTTGGAGGTTCAAAGCTACCTCCAAGCATTCACGGGAAGTAATCGGAAGACGGCAACCAGGCAGCAGCAGGAGGACCAGCAAGCCATTCGATCCAGGAAAGTTTGAGGAGCAGTGGGTCAACAAAGGGACGGTGGTGACTAAAAATCAGCAAAGAAAGAAGGCATACGATCCACCGTAGCTGTAGAAGGAATAATACGTCTGGCTGAAGACGTTAAATGTAACACCCTGATTTTCACACAAATTTTTTTTTTTTTTAAAAACAAAACTTATATTACAAATATTTAGTCATACAAACCATTTAAGTTTTCACAAACGGGGTATCACAAATTTGCATCAAAACCATAGTTCAAACCTGTTTATTTTACAATTTGTACAGCAGAAACTACGGTCCCACACCCGACTCTTCTAACGCCCTTCCTGTTTACCTGAATACATAGCATTTTAAAAACAATACGTGAGACATAATGTCTCGTGAGTATTATGGGTTTAGACCCAAAACAGTTTTCCAATGATAATTTCATTCTTTAAACTTTCCAATGTTTTATTCCATATGAGCGCACCCATATGTATTCCTTATTTTGTGATAGTATATTCCTACGAGCGCACCCGTAGGTTTTATACGAGACGCACCCGTATAACTACTTCCCCAATAGCATGAAACGGATTCATGTATCAAGGTAAGACAACTACTTCGCGACGGGAGGTACCATCCCAGTAGTGTCTTATTGCCACCCCTACCGCAGCAGGCAGTGGTCTTTATCCGGATACTAATCAACTTATCATCATGGGCCAATCACATTATTACTTCACTGTATTTCTGATTTTACTTCTTTACACATTATAATCATATTGTTCATAAAATACCTTTAAGACATAAAACCACTTCGACTCCAAAACATTTTAAATAAAATTCATTTTGCTATGTACCAGAAAATCCACATAACACTCACCTCGGTCACCTAGAAGTTACTTAGCTTCGTGGACTCCTTTATCTTTCGCTTGATCAATTCTATTAGAACCACCACCTATTATATACAAAATATATATTTATACTCAATTCATATATATAATAATCAACTTCACAGCACAAGAGTGCCATACAATGCAACTACGGGTCATAATTAAACTAAGACTCTCATTATAATAACTTTCTTTAATTTATATATTTTCCTGAAATACGCGTATTTTACTACAGTACCCTCGGGTGGTCGTATTTCGGTTCCGACAATTTTATATATATATATATATATATATATATATATATATATATATATATATATATATATATATATATATATATATATATATATATATATATATATATATATATATATATATATATATATATATATATATATATATATATATATATATATATATATATATATATCTACAAAGTTTTGGATCATAAGGGACTTATGTTTAAAATTTGAGGTCAAACGGACAAGTCTAACCCCAACTTTCACAATGAAAAACTCAAAATCCTCCTCAGTATATTACACGGTCGTGTAATATATACTGAGGAAGTTACACGACCGTGTAATTAATTTTTACTATTTACCCTATTAAAACATTACACGGTCGTGTAATATTGCCCTTGCAGATTACACGGCCGTGTAATTCTGCTGGGCTGTTTTCGGGTCCGATTTTTGTTCTGCAGCCCCCTGTTTTCGTGTATTAAGCTCTTAATACTTAGCCTAACCAATTTATATCATTCTATGACTAAAACCTTCAGTTTACATCAGGTTTTAACCCATAGAAACAACTAATTCCTACTTCAATTCCATAGAATCCCGTTTTTAGTATTTTTCACCCAAAAACATCAATTTTCGAAATTAATCACTTGGGGATGTCTTAATACATCCTAAGTGATTCCTAAGACTTAATGAAAACACTGGAATCAACTTTGAATCTCATGAACCCGTGGGTAGGGTTCTTAAACTCAAAACCCCCAATTTGGCAATTCCTCAACACCCTTGAGATTTGTGCGTTTACTTAGTTGTTTAAACTTGTTTAGATGGAGGAAATCATAGGAACAACCTGAACCATGACTATGAATTCAGATTTCAGTTTGTCCCGGGATGAACACACATGCTTATGGTTCAAGAATTTGATCACTAACCTTGTTTTTAGCTTGATATCTTTAGTTCTTCAACCAAAATTCTCCGATTCTTGCTTCACTTCTACCAATCCTCAAGTTCCCGTGCCTTCAAGCTCTCTCTCGTTCTCTCCCGATGTTTCTATAAGTTTCTGGGAAGTGGAAGATTCTTCCCACTATTTATAGTTCCCAAATTTTCAGTTTTAACCCTCTAGTTCTTTTTCTACTAATTTGGCACCATAACTTAGTTTTTTATTACATCATACTTTAATTTCTTACATTAATACACATAATTACAACATATTTTACATTAAAGTTTAAAATATGACAAAAGACTAATTTGCCCTTATTCCAAAATTTTACTATTTCACCCGATTATTTTACATTTTATTACACATTTTCGCGGGTTCTTACAACCTCTCCCCCTTAAGAGGATTCCGTCCTCGGAATCTTCTCATAGTTCGTAAAATTGGGATATCTTCTCTTCATGTCTTCCAAAGTTTCCCAGGTCAAGTCTGAACCCGATTGATGCTTCCATTTGACTAAGACTAAATCAATCTTCTTGTTTCTCAATTTCTTGGTTCTTACTTCCAGCATTGCTTCTGGTTCTTCTATCAGCTTATTCGGGGTTTCCACTTTTAAATCTTCCAACGGAATAACAAGTTCACTCTTTCCAAAATACTTTTTCAAATAGCACACATGGAACGTATCATGTATACCACTCAGTTCACGTGGTAACTCTAACTTGAAAGCTTGTTCGCCAATTCTCTTTAAGATCTTGAAAGGTCCAATGTATCTTGGACTCAGTTTACCCCTCTTTCCAAATCTTACCACACCTTTCCATGGTGATACTTTGAGCATCACCAGATCACCTTCTTTTAAATCGTAAGGTCTCTTCTTCAAGTCTGCATAACTCTTCTGCCTATCTTGAGCAACTTTCATATTAGCTTGAATTGTTTTGATCTTTTCGTTTGTTATCCTTACAATTTCTGGCCCAGTTATTTTAGTCTCCCCTGCTTCCAACCAACACAAAGGGGTTCTGCACTTCCTGCCATATAGGGCTTCGAATGGTGGCATTCCAATACTGGAATGATAACTGTTGTTATAAGAAAACTCTACTAATGGCAAGTGTTCGTCCCAATTTCCACCAAAATCTAAAGCACACGATCGTAGCATATCTTCTACGGTCTGAATAGTTCGTTCACTTTGCCCGTCTGTCTGGGGATGATAGGCTGTACTCATTTTTATTTTTGTCCCCATTCGTTCTTGTAGTGCCTCCCACAATTTTGAGGTAAATCGTGGGTCTCTATCAGACACAATAGACAAGGGAGCTCCATGAAGTCTTATAACTTCATCCTTGTATATCTGCGCCAATGTTTCCAATTCTGCATTTTCTTTAATGGCCAAAAACATTGCACTCTTGGTTAGGCGGTCAACTATGACTCATATACTGTTATGACCTCTTCTAGTTCTGGGCAACCCAACTATGAAATCCATGGTTATGTCTTCCCACTTCCCCGCTGGAATTTGCAGTGGTTGAGTATTTCCATATGGGGCTTGATGTTCCGCTTTCACCTGTGCACAGGTTGCACATTTAGAGATATATTTGACAATTCTTTTCTTCATTCCCGGCCACCAATACTGTTCTTTGAGATCCCGATAAGTTTTCGTACTTCCAGGATGAATGGAATACTTTGACTTATGAGATTCTTCTAGAATCAACTTTCGGATTCCACCTGCTTTTGGTACCCATACGCGGTTTTTGACTGTCTTCAATCCTTGCGTATTTTCTCCAAATACCAAATCCTTTCCCAGCTTTTCTTTCTTTAAGTCACCTCTTTCCAATACTTGCTTTTGCGCATCTTTAATTCTTTCTATTAAGCCTGATTTCAATTCGATCTTCATCAACCTCTCTTGACTTTTCTTTTCGTGAAACTTTCTGCTTAACGCATCTGCTACCACATTTGCTTTCCCAGGGTGATAGGCGATTTCACAATCATAATCATTTATTAATTCTAGCCACCTACTTTGCCTCATGTTGAGTTCCTTCTGTGAGAATACATACTGCAAGCTTTTGTGATCCGTGTACAAAGTACATTTCGTTCCGTACAAATAATGCCTCCAAATTTTTAGTGCAAATACAATTGCCGCCAATTCTAAATCGTGCGTTGCATACCGAGTTTCGGGTTCTTTTAATTGACGAGAAGCGTACGCTATCACTTTTCCCCGCTGCATTAGTACACAACCCAATCCTCTATTCGAGGCATCACTGTACACCACGAAATCTTCAGTTCCCTCCGGTAAGGTAAGAACCGGTGCATTACATAACTTCTCTTTCAATGTTCCAAACGCTTTCTCCTGTTCCGCCCCCCATTCAAATTTTACCCCTTTTCTTGTCAGCTTTGTAAGAGGTACTGCAATTCGTGAGAAATCTTGGATGAATCGTCGGTAATACCCCGCGAGTCCAAGGAAACTTCTCACTTCTGTCGGGGTCTTGGGAATTTCCCATTTCATCACTGCTTCCACCTTTGCTGGATCGACCTTAATGCCTTGGATTGAGACAACGTGTCCAAGGAATTGCACTTCCCTCAGCCAAAATTCACACTTCGAAAATTTTGCGTATAACTTCTCTTTCTTTAAGACTTCCAGTACCGTTCTCAGATGATGTTTGTGTTCTTCTGCATTCTTCGAGTAAATAAGAATGTCATCAATAAAGACAATAACAAACTTATCAAGGAACGGCTTGCATATCCTATTCATCAAATCCATGAAAATTGCTGGGACATTGGTCAAACCAAAAGGCATGACTAGAAATTCATAATGCCCGTAGCGAGTGTGAAAAGCAGTCTTCTCAATATCTTCATTTCTTACGCGCACCTGATGATAACCAGACCGAAGATCAATCTTGGAAAAATAGTCAGCACCTTGCAATTGATCAAACAGGTCGTCTATGCACGGTAACGGGTAACGATTTTTAATGGTGATTTTATTGAGCTCACGGTAATCAATGCACATTCGCATCGTGCCATCTTTCTTTTTGACAAACAGCACCGGTGCACCCCAAGGCGACACACTGGGGCGTATGAAGCCTTTATCGAGCAATTCTTGTAATTGTGACATCAATTCCCGCATTTCGGTCGGGGCCAAACGGTATGGAGCACGGGCAATAGGAGAAGCTCCGGGTACAAGATCAATTCGGAATTCTACTTGTCTCTCTGGTGGCAAACCGGGTAAGTCGTCTGGAAATACTTTAGGATATTCTTTCACCACGTCAATATCATGTACTGTCTTCTTTACTTTATCCTCCATCATTACATACGCCACATAGGATAAACATCCTTTTACCAAACATCTTCTGACTTTTGATGCACTAATCAAATTGGACACCCTCTTAGGTTTTTCACCATACACATACACTTTGCTGCCACCTGGAAGTTTCACCGACACTATCTTTTTCCCACATGCGATTTTTGCATCGTTGGCCCCAAGCCAATCCATACCAATGACAATATCAAATGTCTTCACTCCAATTGGAAGAAGGTTCAACGAAAATTTATGATCATCTATACTGAGTTCGCAACCACGGTACACATGTTTTATCTCCACCTTTTTACCACTTGCCAATTCGACCTCGCATACATGATCTAATGGTTCTAGCGGTATATTAAATTTTAGACCAAACTCATGGGACACAAACGAACACGTAGCACCAGAATCAAATAATACGTAAGCAGGCATCTGGTTAATTAATAGGGTACCTGAGACCACGTCTTGTGTCTCCTTTGCTTCCTCCCGGGTAAGTTGGAAGGCGCGAGTCTTCACCTTTTGGGGCTCCGTCTTTTTCTGCGCAGTTGATACCATTGTCTCGCCACCCTTCTTTGGACAGTTGAAACTATAGTGCCCCTTTTCATGACATGAGAAACACTCGACTTCGCTGAGCTTCGGATAAGTACATTCCCTAGCCTTGTGACCCGTTCTCCCACAGTTAAAGCAGGCTGTGCTTCCCGTCTTGCATTCACCCATGTGTTCTTTCCCACACTTATCACACGTCTTCCGACTGCCCTGTTTGCTTGACATCACCACCGACTTCCCCTTCTTATTCCAACTACTGCTCCCGCCACTGAATTTACGTTTATCACCAGAGACTTGCCTTTCCATTGTTCTTCTCTTCCACACATCCTCCACATTTCTTGCCGCTACAAATGCTTCATCCATAGTTACCGCCCGTTTTACTTCCAATTCATACTCCCAGGGTAGGCCTTTCACGTAACGGTTGATACGTGCCCGCTCCGTATTGTAAATATTGCCCACAAATGGCAACATATCATTGAACTTCTTAGTGTACTCAGCAATAGTCATATTCCCCTTCTTTAAGGTAAGAAATTCATCTTCAAGTTTTTCTATGTCCCGAAGGGGACAGTATTTGTTCTTCAGACGAGTAGTGAATTCGGTCCACGACCATTTGTAAATTACCTCCTTCCCAACCAGTTCGTACAAGGTATTCCACCAAACTAACGCATCGTCTTTTAACATTCGTGAGGCATAATAAACTTTATCTTTCTCATGACACTTGCTGACCTCCAGCACTTACTCCGTCTCCCGAATCCATCGCATCGTAACTTTGGGCTCAAAACTTCCATAATATTCCATCGGTTTACATGCCAAAAAGGTTTTGAAGGAACATCCCTTCCTGTCTTCTGTCCCCACACTGTCCTCTTCTGTAACCGAGTCTCCGTTAGTGGGTCTCCAAGAGGCATCATCCGCGGAAGGATTAGGGTGCGGTTCTCCCAGCCGAGTATTCAGCATCTGGCGCATATCTTCCCGCATTTCCGTCTTTAAATTGCTAATAAGATTTTGTATAGCCTCCAAAGTCACAAGTGGAGGTTGCGGTATTGGGTTTGGCATATCACCCATATTGTCCGCATCGTTGACGGGAATACTCCCACGAGATGGAGTATGACTGGCTGCCCGTCCCCCACTTGAAAGGCTATGATCACCGCTCGCCATTTACTATATAAAATAATAAAATTCACGTTTGTTATTCTGCATAAATATATTTATCAATATACATCCGAAAGCTATAGCATGTGACCTTCCTATGGAACCTGTGTCCCTAAGTATCTCTCTACTTATTTCCACAGCCAAATTCTTCAGGCTCCCTCGTGACTTCACCATTTCCAAGGCATATCCTGTGGTTACAATAATACGGGCCCAATATTACTTTAACCACCTTTATACTTTGGCTCTGATGTTATCACAAGACTCCCCTGATTCATCGGTTTCTGTGGATTCCAACATTGTAATTTACCGTCTCTACCCCGTTAGTTAGTACTTAATACCACTACTTTACTTATTATTAGTCCACTAGTTTAAGCCTAGGATGGTTACCCAACCTAATTCGCTTAAACCATGGCTCTGATACCAAATTGTAACACCCCAATTTTCACACAAATTTTTTTTTTTTTTTAAAACAAAACTTATATTACAAATATTTAGTCATACAAACCATTTAAGTTTTCACAAACGGGGTATCACAAATTTGCATCAAAACCATAGTTCAAACCTGTTTATTTTACAATTTGTACAGCAGAAACTACGGTCCCACACCCGACTCTTCTAACGCCCTTCCTGTTTACCTGAATACATAGCATTTTAAAAACAATACGTGAGACATAATGTCTCGTGAGTATTATGGGTTTAGACCCAAAACAGTTTTCCAATGATAATTTCATTCTTTAAACTTTCCAATGTTTTATTCCCTATGAGCGCACCCATAGGTATTCCTTATTTTGTGATAGTATATTCCTACGAGCGCACCCGTAGGTTTTATACGAGACACACCCGTATAACTACTTCCCCAATAGCATGAAACGGATTCATGTATCAAGGTAAGACAACTACTTCGCGACGGGAGGTACCATCCCAGTAGTGTCTTATTGCCACCCCTACCGCAGCAGGCAGTGGTCTTTATCCGGATACTAATCAACTTATCATCATGGGCCAATCACATTATTACTTCACTGTATTTCTGATTTTACTTCTTTACACATTATAATCATATTGTTCATAAAATACCTTTAAGACATAAAACCACTTCGACTCCAAAACATTTTAAATAAAATTCATTTTGCTATGTACCAGAAAATCCACATAACACTCACCTCGGTCACCTAGAAGTTACTTAGCTTCGTGGACTCCTTTATCTTTCGCTTGATCAATTCTATTAGAACCACCACCTATTATATACAAAATATATATTTATACTCAATTCATATATATAATAATCAACTTCACAGCACAAGAGTGCCATACAATGCAACTACGGGTCATAATTAAACTAAGACTCTCATTATAATAACTTTCTTTAATTTATATATTTTCCTGAAATACGCGTATTTTACTACAGTACCCTCGGGTGGTCGTATTTCGGTTCCGACAATTTTCTACAAAGTTTTGGATCATAAGGGACTTATGTTTAAAATTTGAGGTCAAACGGACAAGTCTAACCCCAACTTTCATAATGAAAAACTCAAAATCCTCCTCAGTATATTACACGGTCGTGTAATATATACTGAGGAAGTTACACGGCCGTGTAATTAATTTTTACTATTTACCCTATTAAAACATTACACGGTCGTGTAATATTGCCCTTGCAGATTACACGGCCGTGTAATTCTGCTGGGCTGTTTTCGGGTCCGATTTTTGTTCTGCAGCCCCCTGTTTTCGTGTATTAAGCTCTTAATACTTAGCCTAACCAATTTATATCATTCTATGACTAAAACCTTCAGTTTACATCAGGTTTTAACCCATAGAAACAACTAATTCCTACTTCAATTCCATAGAATCCCGTTTTTAGTATTTTTCACCCAAAAACATCAATTTTCGAAATTAATCACTTGGGGATGTCTTAATACATCCTAAGTGATTCCTAAGACTTAATGAAAACACTGGAATCAACTTTGAATCTCATGAACCCGTGGGTAGGGTTCTTAAACTCAAAACCCCCAATTTGGCAATTCCTCAACACCCTTGAGATTTGTGCGTTTACTTAGTTGTTTAAACTTGTTTAGATGGAGGAAATCATAGGAACAACCTGAACCATGACTATGAATTCAGATTTCAGTTTGTCCCGGGATGAACACACATGCTTATGGTTCAAGAATTTGATCACTAACCTTGTTTTTAGCTTGATATCTTTAGTTCTTCAACCAAAATTCTCCGATTCTTGCTTCACTTCTACCAATCCTCAAGTTCCCGTGCCTTCAAGCTCTCTCTCGTTCTCTCCCGATGTTTCTATAAGTTTCTGGGAAGTGGAAGATTCTTCCCACTATTTATAGTTCCCAAATTTTCAGTTTTAACCCTCTAGTTCTTTTTCTACTAATTTGGCACCATAACTTAGTTTTTTATTACATCATACTTTAATTTCTTACATTAATACACATAATTACAACATATTTTACATTAAAGTTCAAAATATGACAAAAGACTAATTTGCCCTTATTCCAAAATTTTACTATTTCACCCGATTATTTTACATTTTATTACACATTTTCGCGGGTTCTTACATTAAACTTAGTGTAAGACCCATTTTCATTTTGAGATGCTTACTAAGGTAAGTAGAGTTATTACCTTATAGCCGGTGTGGTCTTACATATGAGTTGTTTAGAGATGTGTTAATCTAAAGTTATAATTAGCCTAATCAAGTTGTTGAACTTTTCCTTAGCTTTCTAAGCATATAAGGATTGTTAAAAACGGATAAGAAACGAGAAAGTTACGATCGAAAAACTAAGTGAAATTCCAGATTCACACGGGGCGTGCAGATTTCACACGGGGCGTGTGAAATCCTGCAGTGAGCCTTTCCAGAATCACACGGGGCGTGTGGAATTCCACACGGGCCATGTGAAATCCTGCAGTAGGCTATTCCAGACTTGCACGGGGCGTGTGGATTTCCACACGGGCCGTGTGGACCTGACAGACCCTTTAAATGTGCAGAAAATGCTCATTACGGGAAAAACATTTCCTTTTCGACCTTGAGAGCTCCAAATGGCGATTTTGGGTCAAATTGAAGCTGGAGAATCGTAGGGAAACATGGGGAGATGCAGATCTAATCCCGTACACGCGTTCTTGCTTCCTAATTCGTCGAGGTGAGTGATTTCTTCGGTTTGGGGTTTTTGAAACCCTAACTTTGATTTCGTGATTTCGTTATATATTGTTATATATGTTGATAGTAGATTGTTAGTGGATGCCTTTAGAGTTATTGGTGAGAGTATTGTCGAGTTTCTACGGTTGAATGAGTAGAACCGCGGAATTTGGGGATTTCGGTAAATATTGAGTTGATATTTACCGTTTATACTCCTTTTCCTCTTTTGATTGATACATCTTTGAGATAGATGGTATTGAGATGATTGTGGATGTTGAAGAATTGATTTAGACTATGGTGATATAACCAAGTCTAGCGAACAGAAGCCCGGTACGTGCAAGTTGGGAGTTCCACGTACCAAGCCGATATTAGGTGAGTAGTTATAATTCATTATATATAGTTTGACTATATCTAAATTTAATTATGGTACATGTTAATTGGTTGAGATACTAAGTTGTATGAGTTAAACAAGGTTTAGAATTCACTGTTATATACGAGTACTTGGTTTGAATGAATATACTGAATGACTGAGATAATCATAGAGATTGAGTTAATACATATGTTGTACATATATTTGTTGTATTGATATTGCGGTAGCTTAGAGTTAAAGTGGTTATGTAAATTGTGGATAACAAGAGACGAGTTATAGTCTATACTTGAGCATAAGATCAGAGTATATGCTAAAGTGAGTGACTTAAAGAGTCTTTGAGTTTGATTGCTACAACCATGATAACTGTTATAATTGAGCATAATTAACAGTGAAATGAGTTTATATGAGTATATAGGATTGAGTTTATGAGTAGTATCAGTCGAGATACTTATTTATTGAGTTGATATTACTACTAATTAGCTGGTGTTTGTAAGGCTAATATGTTTGCAGGTTTCAGAGTTTAGAGAGAGTGAATATTGCTAATGAGACTAGCAAAAAGAAGAATGAGAAGAGAGTTTACTAAAAGAGATTGTGGAGTATGATTGAGATTTCTCACTAAGCTTTATAAGCTTACACTTGAGTTGTTTGTTGTTTTGCAGGTATCTGTAGCAGTGATAGGGGAAGGCATGTGATAAAGAGAGATAGACAACTCAGAGCATGTCCTTTAGTTGTGTTAGGTTTATTTGTAATGCCTGGTCAAATTTTAAGGACCTTTTGTGTAATTAATGTTTGATAACATCTTGTTTTTCCTGGGTTGAGTGCAAGTATACCCATTTTTAATGTATAATTGTTTGCAAAATTTTGGGTGTACTTTGTATGAGAAACCGGGTGTTACAAGTTGGTATCAGAGTATGGTTTAAGCGAACTAGGTCTTTGAGTGTAGAGTCCTAGACTTGAACCGAGAAGAGAGAGAGAGCCCCTATCACATGCTTGGAAAAGATACGGCTGCAGATATTAGTGTATGAGTTAAGTATAACTATTCTGTTATATTATTATTTGTTGTTTTCTGTCTGTAAATACAGATATGGAGTCAGATGAAGGATGAGTTGAGAAATTGGTAAGAGCCGGTTGGACCAATAGTGGATGATGAGACGAGATTTTGGCTGATATGAGATATTAACCAACGAGAAGAAAAGAAATTCGGCTAATTATGAGATGTTAACTGAATATGAGATGAGATTCTGTTGATGGAAAATTTCCAGATGATGATGAGATGTTAAGATGAGATCCCGGTCGAGGCAAAATTCTAACTGATGATGAGAAAGAGTTTGAGCATATGTTGAGCATGAGCTAAGAGTTGAGATATGTGAGTGTAGCCGAGTACACTCAAGATTTGAGAACCGCGGTACGTAAGGTTCAACTAATGAGGAGACGAGATTTTGTTGCTATGAGGTATGCAAGTAATTTTACTTAACATGTTAGCTGTAACGTGTCACGCGTGTTTAATTGTTGATAATACATGTAATAGAATATGTATAAAATATGTAGACACGTAAAAGATCAATTGAGATTACATGTGTTAGAGAATTGTGGTTATAAAGTGTAGTAATCGGCATCGAGATGAGAATCTCGTGTCCATTTGAGGTAATGTTTACATATCACATAACGAGTGCTTTGTAATTGTATATAACTGAGATTATAAGTGGTTGCTTGACGATTACTTAACAACCATAGAGAAGTGTGTATAAAGAGTATATACATGGTAAAAATATATATATAAAATTTGATATTGTATATATAGTGTTTGTTGTTTCACAGATGTGACGAGACTTCTATGTACGAGTACTTTGTGGTTGAGACCACATATTCTGTGGGACCACATATCGAGTAAAAGTGGTTGAGACCACATATTCTGTGGGACCACATAACGAGTAAAAGTGGTTGAGACCACATATTCTGTGGGACCATATATCGAGTAAAGTGGTTGAGACCACATATTCTGTGGGGCCACATAATGAGTAAATGTGATCGAGACCACATATTCGATGGGGTCACATATTGAGTAAATGTGATCGAGACCACATATTCGATGGGGTCACATATTGAGTAAATATGATCGAGACCACATATTTGGTGGGGTCACATATTGAGTAAATGTGATCGAGACCACATACTTGGTGGGGTCACATATTGAGTAAATGTGATCGAGACCACATATTCGGTGGGGTCACATATTGAGTAAAGGTGATTGAGACCACATATTCGGTGGGGTCACATATTGAGTAAAGCTGATTGAGACCACATATTTGGTGGGGTCACATATTGAGTAAAGGTGGTTGAGACTACATATATTGTGTGACCACATAGCGAATAAACGTGGTGGAGACCACATATTCTGTGAGGCCACGTATTGAGTAATTGAGGTTGAGACCACATATTTCAGTGGAACCACATAACGAGTACCTTATGGTTAGAGTAGTGAGAACCTTGGTGACTCAAACCGAAGAAGGAGTGATAGTGAGTCTTTATGGCTCGATACCGAGAGGGAGATCCGCTAGAGTCAAAGAGGAGATGGATTGAAATCAGAAATGGTACGAGGTACCATGATTTGATCAAAGGACGGTATAAGATACCGTAACACAACGTTGATTGGTGAAACCAGAGGATGGTATGGGGTACCACATATTTCTATCTTTTGTTTGTTTATATTTTATTTGTTTATATTCTGTCTACATTTAATGTTTTGTTGAGTCATGCATGTTATACCAAAAATGGAGGAGTTGTTTCAAACAAGTTTGGGGTCACCGTGCCCCCTCCACTTGTCTTGACTACCGGCGTGTTCACTGTTGCGCTACAACTCCAGAACACGAAATCAAGGACCTTTTTGTTCGAATTTTGTACATGTGATACCGAGTACCAACCAAGTGATCTACCGTCCAAAGGGGTAACTCTTTCTCTCTTGTTCTAAATAATTTTTGTACAACGGGGACGTTGTATGGTTTTAAGTGTGGGGTGTGGACGGTCGAAAGAGCAGTTAGTTTTTTGAAATTTTTGCGGGAAAAGACCAATTTTCAAAATTTTAGCAACTTTTTCAAAATTCTTATTAGATTATAATTTTGAAATAAATAGTTTGTGATTGTTTATAGCATTAGTATTTTTCGAGAGATACTATTTTGTTGTGATCATGCTATTAGTTGAGTCAAATAAGTTGAGTTTTAGGAGTTAGAAGATTGGACTGTTTTAGGATTGGAATTTAGGAAGGAACTGTCAATCAGTGGCCTTTGTTGTTCGAGCCGGTAGGTCCGAAAAGGGTGGCCTCGAAGAGGCATTTATGCACCTTGCCACCTAAGATCGTCTGGTCTGGGATGGTATTTCCGAAAGCTCGTTACACGGACAACATCGAAAGTCATGGACAATTCTTTTATGGCCTTTAGAATCTGAATGAGTACGTACACTTCATTGTGGACAGAAAATTTATAATCAAGGGTTCTTTAGAAAGCCACGAATTCCAAAGAACATTCTGATTATGTTTTCACGTACTATTTCACTCTAACTCATAAGACAATAAGCTTTGAAACTGAACACAGTCAAAAATTGTTTGAATCTTAATTAAAATATATTAAAAACTCTCTTGCTTGGGGACAAGCAAGGCACAAGTGTGGGGTGTTTGACAACGCCTAGTAATATCACATATTTTAGTCGTTGTTGAGCCCTATTCTTAGTGAAATTATATCATATATCTACTGGTATTACTCACTTTTTGTGCCAGCACTTGTTTGGAAAGAAATAATGAAAACAGGGGCTAAAAGCGTGCAACTTGGAAGAATTGTGAAGATCAAGGCAAAATCAGGAAAATACGTACGCGCGCCACCGAAAACATGAAAGCGCGACGCGGATATAAGGCGGTGGAACAAATTCAAATGCCGAAGAAACGGGGATAAACCCCTACGCGCGACGCGGAAACCATAAAAGCGCGGCGCGGCTGCGGGAATTTTGCAACTATAAATAGAGGCTTTTTCAGCCGAAAACCCGAGCAAAGACTGTTGGATTAGGTGTCTAAGCCATGACTAATAATTAGTATTTATCTGATTAATAGTAGCATAGTCCATTTGGGTTGCCCTCATAGTTGGAGGATTGGCAGAAAGTCCGGTAGAGAGAAAGATTGATTTATTATATGATTAATAAATCAATAGAAATTAAATAAATAGTTTATTAATATATTTAAGTGATAATATATTAATTAGAAACTATAATAATTAATTAGAAATTTTTCTGGAATTAATTGGAATTAATTTGGCAGGTAAATTAATTAATTAAAGGTGCAGGGACTAAAACTATAATTATTCAATAGTTGAGTAAGTGGTAGTGTGAGTGACCATGTGGTGGCCGAAAATATATATATAGATATATATATTTTCGATATATATATATATATATATATATATATATATATATATATATATATATATATATATATATATATATATATATATATATATATATATATATATATATATATATATATATATATATATATATATATAAGGGTTTCTATGCAATCAATGAACACAAAATTACCTGAGGTTCACATGCAACCCTAATATTGATCTATGTTTTCTTCTATGAAGATTAGAACTAAGAACCTAAAGGATACAATTCAATTCTAAAGAGGAATTAAGAAAAACCAACCTTTGATCTTATGATCCTTTTAAGCAGCAGCAAAAGTATCCTGCCTCAGATGAAAGTCACACCCAAGGGATGGAAGAATCAGTCCAGCAGAGTGAATCCAGAGAGAGGAGATGGCGTGAATATGAGGTGCCAGGGGGTTCCTTTTATAGCGTCCAAGGGTTACACCTGAAACCCTAAGGAGCCTCCAATTGGACAAGGCTTTTGACCACTTGGACCAGGCTTACCAAAACCCTAATTAGGGTTTCGCCAAACCCTTGGAGAAGCCTCCAAGGTGGCGCCACTTTTAGTCCCTGGTTTTCCTGGCCAGTTATTCAACTATTGAATAAATACCAAACCAGTCCCTACACCTTTTAATTAATTAATTTAATCTCCAAATTAAATCTATTTAATTCTAGATTAAATCTCAATTAATTAATATAGTTTCTAATTAATATATTAGCACTTAAATATATTAATAAACCATATATATATTTTCTATTGATTTATTATACAATTAATAAATAAACTATTCTCTCTACTGAACTATCTATCCTCCACCCATGAGGGCAACCCAAATGGACTTTGCTTTTAATCACAAGATAAAAGTTCAATTACAAGTCATGGCTTAGACACCTAATGCAATAGTCTCCCACTTGGATAAGTCTATGACTTTAATTGTCTGAACTCTGACCCAGTCAGTTCTGTCCAAAGATAAGTGATCTGATGATCCTCCGTCCAACAAGATATTTTCAGACTCAAGACATGGACTAACATCAATCTTGGTCTGACACTTTGTTCCTCGATTTCTGATTTGCATATGACTTTAGAGACTACTAATTGAACACATCAATCAAGTCCCGGTTGGCCAACACTTTCAGTCAACTTCTAAATCATCGAGAGGCCTACAGATATCTGTTTCCCATCGGGTCATGGGACGGATAAGTTTCGACTCATATGTCCATAACTGTTGCGGGTCCAAATACATACAACAATGCGTTTTATAGCACCGAGTTACTGGCACGGTTTCGTATTGTCAATAAGTACTTGTATCACAAATAATAGATCATATCTCTCCACTTAAAGATCACCGGATATTATCGTCTTAACATTGCTCGTGATATAATCCATGAAGCAATCTGTTAAGCGCGGGTTTATCCAATACTCAAATCTCTATTTCTAAGTACTCATGAACGTTGCAGCAGTCTTACTGCAATGTCTAACTCTTTAGACAGTCTGCAACCAATTCATGACAGTCTTAATTCATACTTACTTCCTAACAGTATGATCGACTGTGGAGTTTCAAATAATCCAATTATTAAGGAAGTTAAACATGCAAATATAGAAACACAGAAATAAACAATTGACAAAGGCAGTAACAATACTCATTTATAAATCTCTATTATAAAATCACCGAGTCAATTACATTTATACTGTTACAAGTTTCTAATCTATCTAATTACTAAAACTGACATCATCCTTCAATCCAATGCTCTGAGCATGCTGATTGTGCTTGATCCTATTCAGAGCCTTAGTCAAAGGATCTGCAGGATTGTCCTCGGATGATACTTGCTTAACCAGTAAGTGCCCTTCTTCTATCTGATGTCGAATGTAGTGGTACTTTCTTTCGATATGCCTGGACTTTCCATGGTCTCGCGGTTCCTTTGCCAAGGCGACCGCTCCTTCATTATCGCAGAAGAGTTCCACCGGCTCCTGAATGCTCGGGATAACTCCAAGATCCCCGATGAAATTCTTTAGCCAAGCCGCCTCCTTAGACGCTTCACTCGCTACGATGTACTCTGATTCGCACGTTGAATCAGCCACCGTTTCCTGCTTGGAACTTTTCCAAGTGACCGCTCCACCGTTCAAAAGAAATACCCAGCCCGACTGGGACCGTCCACTGTCCCTATCTGTCTGGAAACTGGCATCTGTAAATCCACTCACCTTTAACTCATCACTGCCACCAAGGACTAATACCATATTCTTTGTCCTTCGCAGATATTTGAGTATATTCTTGACTGCAATCCAATGTACTTTTCCAGGATTACCCTGGTACCGACTAACCATGCTTAGTGCATAGGATACGTCGGGACGAGTACATGTCATAGCATACATGATCGACCCTACTGCCGAAGCATAAGGTACCTGACTCATTTCGGCTGTTTCCTTATCGGTACTCGGACTTTGAGTCTTACTCAATTTAACACCACTTAGGATTGGTAACTCTCCCTTTTTGGAATTTTCCATGTTAAACCTCTTTAACACCTTTTCCAAATATGTACACTGGCTTAGGCCTATCAATTTTCTCTTTCTATCTCTAAGTATTCTTATCCCGAGAATGTAAGCAGGTTCCCCTAGGTCTTTCATGGCGAAACACTTCCCGAGCCAAGCCTTAACATTCTGCAAGGTCGGAATGTCGTTTCCCATGAGCAGTATGTCATCAACATACAGCACCAGGAAAGTGACTATACTCCCACTAGCCTTGACATATACACAGGACTCATCTTCACTCCTAGAGAAGCCAAACTCTTTGACTTTCTCATGGAAGCAAAGATTCCAACTGCGAGATGCTTGCTTCAACCCGTAGATTGATCTTTCAAGCTTACATACTTTATCAGGGTGCTTAGTGTCTACAAAACCTTCTGGCTGACTCATGTAAACATCTTCAGTCAGTTTCCCGTTAAGGAAAGCGGTTTTGACATCCATCTGCCAGATTTCATAATCATGAAATGCAGCTATGGCAAGCATTATCCTGATTGACTTAATCTTGGCTACTGGTGAGAAGGTTTCATCATAGTCAACCCCCGGGGTCTGAGTGAATCCCTTCGCAACCAGCCGAGCTTTATAAGTATGCACTTTTCCGTCCATGTCGGTCTTCTTTTTGAAGATCCACTTGCATCCGACTGTCTTTCGACCCGGTACATTGTCAACCAAGTTCCAAACTTGATTGTCGTACATGGACTTTATCTCGCTGTCCATTGCCTCTTTCCATTTTGTAGACTCGGGGCCTGCCACTGCTTCACGGTAGCTAGCTGGCTCATCCAAATTAGTCAATGTACGATCACCGACCAACGTGTCTTCGTCCGAGGTAATATGGAAACCATAGAACTCGGGCGGCATGCTAACTCTACCTGAACGCCTAAGGGGCAACGAAATGTCGGTAGGTCCAAGAGGAACTTCTTCCTCATGTTGGTTACTAGTTTCTTCTAAGGTTGTTTCATCGGGTGTCTCCTGAATTTCTTCGAGATCGATCGTACTCCCGCTGTCCTCTTTGGATATGAGTTCTCTCTCTCGAAAGAACCCCCGTCTTGCTACAAAGACCACGTCCTCGCTCGGTCTGTAGAACAAGTATCCAAAAGACTGTTTCGGGTATCCGATGAAGTAACACCTCTTACTTCTTTCTGAGAGCTTATCTGAAGTATCTCGTCTCACGAATGCTTCACAGCCCCAGACTTTGATGTGTGCCAACGAGGGAACTTTCCCCGTCCACATCTCGTGCGGTGTTTTCGCAACCTTCTTGGTTGGGACAAGATTTAGGATATGGGCGGCAGTCTCTAAGGCATACCCCCAGAAATGGATTAGAAGTGAGGCTCGACTCATCATGGAACGAACCATGTCCAACAAGGTTCGGTTGCGTCTCTCTGCGACACCATTCAGCTGAGGTGTTCTTGGAGGCGACAACTGTGAAACAATTCCACATTCCTTGAGGTAATCGAGAAACTCGATACTAAGATACTCACCGCCTCTGTCGGATCTAAGCATCTTTATCTTTCTGCCCAATTGATTTTCTGCTTCATTCTGAACTCTTTGAACTTTTCAAAGGTATCCAACTTATTCTTGATCAAGTAGACATATCCATATCTACTAAAATCGTCGGTAAAGGTCACATAGAACCGCGTGCCATCTCTAGTTGTTGTTCTGAAGGGACCACACACATCAGTGTGTATGATATCCAACAGACCTTCACCTCTTTCAAAGGAACCTTTGAATGGTGATTTTGTCATCTTGCCAAGTAAGCAAGATTCGCATACATCATCTGACCCGAGATCGAATGATTCCAACACTCCATCCTTTTGGAGTTGGGCGATGCGTTTCTTGTTTATATGGCCAAGGCGACAATGCCACAGACATGCCTTTTCTACACCGCTTGAAGCATCAATAGTCAACACATTTTTACCATAATTATCAACACACATAATAGATTCATAAACACCATCACAAGGCATAGCATTAAATATAAACACATCATTTTTGAAAACCGAAATTGAACCATTCAATTTATTAAACTCATAATAAAAGCCTTGTCTAAATAGTGCATGAAAGGAAATTATGTTCTTTGCCATGTCTGGCACATAGCAACAATTATGTAAATCTAATCTAACTCCACTGCTCAGCATCAGTCCATAAACACCAATCTTGGTAACAGGTGACGTTCGCCTATTGCCCATGACCAGGTTCAGTCTGCCATGCTCCAGTTCCCTACTTTCCTCTAGGCCCTGCAAATCAGAACAGATGTGAAAACCACATCCTGTATCAAGGACCCATGAACGGGAAAAGGATGAGTTATTAGATATAGAATATGTACATGCCTGTGACGGTTTCACTTTACCGTCCTTGACATCCTGCAGATACGTTGGGCAGCTCCTCTTCCAATGACCCTTTTACTTGTAGTAAAAGCAGTCGGCCTCTTTGGGGTTCCGAACATGTTGAATTCCGGAAGACTTACCTTTCGGGTCACCGTTAGATGACCCGACGTGAGTCTTTTCCCTCCAGTTCTGCTTAGGAGGGCCTTTCCGTTTCTTTCCCTTTCCGGAGCCAATAGCCAGGACAGGCGGGTTGACAGGGAGCACAGCTTTTCCCTTCATCCCGTCCTCAGCCGTACGCAGCATGCGGTGTAACTCAGCTAGGTTTGCCTGGTTGTTGTTCAAATGATACGCCAGTGTGAACTGGTCATAAGAACTGGGTAAGAAGTTCAGCACTATGTCAACTGCTAAATCCTCATGAACCGGCATTTCCAGCTTTCTAAGCCTTTCCACGTAACCATGCATCCTCTGCACATGTGCACAGATGGACTCGCCCTCTTTGGGCTTGCTGTTAGTAAAAGCTTTTACAACCTCACGCCTCTCGATGCGCTCTTGTTTGCGGAACCTTTCCGCGAGCTCTTTGTGCATCTCGTAAGGCCAATAGTCCTCATAGATACGCTGCAGTTCAGGGTTCATAGTAGCGATCATGATGCAGGCCACTTTGGTCGCATCATCAGAGTGTTTAGTGTACGCAGCGATTTCCTCGGGAGTAGCGGTTTCAGTGTCCACATCAACAAGCTCGGTTTCTAGAACATACTCTTTATGTTCAAACCTTAGAGCCATTTTGATGTTGCAGATCCAGTCATTGTAGTTGGTGCCGTCTAACGTCACCTTTGAGCATAATGACAGAATCGAGGTGACATTACCGGGATTTGAGTGGGGAACGGATTGGTCAGAAGACATCTGAACAAGAAGAAGGTAGTTTTAATTAGATAGAGTAATAATAATAATCCTCATATTCACCCAAGAATAAATACGAGGCTAGGATCCTACAATAACAATCTACAATACCGAAAAGGGATGCCGTAATCAGTATTGCAAATTTTACAAGGTAGGCGAATGACGATTCAGCCAATTCCACCGCGGAAACATAATCATATTATAATGGAATTCCTAGTTTCTTTGAGATTTATCGAACTGTTCGATAGCATGTTTTAATATCGGGAATGCCCCACTGTTTGTGACTGGGATACCGAGGATCACAAACCGGGTGTGAATAACCATGCAAATTGCTTGGTACTCTTGAAGTCAATTGTCATCTCTAATTAACGTGCCGGTAAACCACACACGCTCCGTTAATAATGACAAAATCAAGAAACCCATTGCGACGTTTTGTGGACCCCAGTTGGCGTGCCGGTAAACCACACACGCTCCACCAACGTTCCACAAAGTGCAATGTGCAATTTCATGGATTAGCACCAATTCACATTTTTAACCTAAAGTAACTAGATTGGGATTTGTTTTAGGGTTCTAGTACTTTCAATTACAGCATTATACTTTTAAGAGGCTTAGCGGTTCTATCATACCCGTTCAGCTAACGACACTCGATTGACCAGGAGAGCGGTGGGTAAGAGTAGATACCCATTAGACTAACATTTTATAGTCAGTCGCCTTATACCCTCTTTATAGGACAGTTTTGTGAATGAGGCTTACTAGCGGTAGACTAACCAATTTTCTTATACATATTAAATTAACTTTTAATCATAAATATATATAAGATATATTTTAATCTCATTAAAATATTTTAGAATTAATTAAATTCTAATTTTCTCAAATTATTCTAATTTTTTTGAAAATTTTAATTAATTCTTTAAGCTGATTTAATTGGTCTTTTAATTAATCAATTAATTAAACTAATTAACTCTAGGTTACAGATTACCAAATTAATCAAATTAATTAATCTGTATTATCCCTTTGATTTTCGAAATTTACATGCCAAATAAAAGGGTTCAAGTTATTTTAACTGATTTAGTTACCAAAAATAACAACACACAAATAAGGCAAGCAAATCAAGCCATCAAGGATGGGATCAAGGAGGGTGGCGGCTAGGGTTAGGAAACCCTAGCCTTGGAATCGATTTTGGCCTTCTTACAAGGGTTAATTTTCGCCAATAACCCTTAGGCATAAAACAATTCAAGCAGTTCATAATCAAACAGAAGAAAACAAGCTAGCTCTGATACCACTGAAGGGTTTCTATGCAATCAATGAACACAAAATTACCTAAGGTTCACATGCAACCCTAATATTGATCTATGTTTTCTTCTATGAAGATTAGAACTAAGAACCTAAAGGATACAATTCAATTCTAAAGAGGAATTAAGAAAAACCAACCTTTGATCTTATGATCCTTTTAAGCAGCAAAAGTATCCTGCCTCAAATGAAAGTCACACCCAAGGGATGGAAGAATCAGTCCAGCAGAGTGAATCCAGAGAGAGGAGATGGCGTGAATATGAGGTGCCAGGGGGTTCCTTTTATAGCCTCCAAGGGTTACACCTGAAACCCTAAGGAGCCTCCAATTGGACAAGGCTTTTGACCACTTGGACCAGGCTTACCAAAACCCTAATTAGGGTTTCGCCAAACCCTTGGAGAAGCCTCCAAGGTGGCGCCACTTTTGGTCCCTGGTTTTCCTGGCCAGTTATTCAACTATTGAATAAATACCAAACCAGTCCCTGCACCTTTTAATTAATTAATTTAATCTCCAAATTAAATCCAATTAATTCTAGATTAAATCTCAATTAATTAATATAGTTTCTAATTAATATATTAGCACTTAAATATATTAATAAACCATATATATATATTTTCTATTGATTTATTATACAATTAATAAATCAACTATTCTCTCTACTGAACTATCTATCCTCCACCCATGAGGGCAACCCAAATGGACTTTGCTTTTAATCACAAGATAAAAGTTCAATTACAAGTCATGGCTTAGACACCTAATCCAACATATATATATATATATATATATATATATATATATATATATATATATATATATATATATATATATATATATATATATATATATATATATATATATATATATATATATATATATATATATATATATATATATATATATATATATATATTACAGATAAATGTGGTTTGAATGATTAAAATAATAGTTTATCTTAATTCGAATTCAAAAAGGATTATCTGTAACGATTATCTGATCACCACATGGAGGCTATAAATAGGGAGGCTTCCCTAAACCCTAGACCACGTTTTTTACTCTCTTTCTCTCAAGAATTTTCGGCCAAGAGCTCCTGCTAGGGTGTGACTTCATTTCAGGCAGGTCAATTGTGCTGCTTTGCTTCAAAGAAATCCTAAAAGGTTAGTTTTTCTTATTTTATTCTTTTAGTTAATTTCTTCAGGCCTTCTAGGATTTGTTATATGTTTAATTAGAAGAAAACCTAGATCTATATAGGTTGCATGTGAACTTAGGAATTTTAGTTCATAGTTGCAGAAAACCTTTCAGTGGTATCAGAGCTATTTGGTGTGTTTTCTTGTTAAATAGTTATAAATGTATCCTGTAAATTAGGGTTTATTGTTTCTAAACCCTAATGTGGCCATTTTGAATATTAGGGTTAGGGTTTCGAAAAACCCTGGCCCCTCCCCCCTGCTTGGCGTGAAAAAGGGAATGGTTTAGTAGGCTTTCTATTTTTGGTAACTTTAATTGTTTAATAGATAAAACCTTAAACCTCCTATCTTTAAATTCGAAAATTAGGGGATCATGATAGGTTTAAATTAATTTGATTATTTTGTGACACCTATCTGCAAAATTAATTAATTTAATTAATTGTTTAATTAAAAGATAATTAATAGGATTTAATTAATTTCGATTTAATTGTTTTAAATTGCGAAAATTAATGGATAAAATCTAGAAATATTTTAAAAGGTTTAAAATATCAAATTTAATTAATTTAATTAATTGGTTAATTAAAAGATAATTAAATCGGCTTTAAATGGTTTAATTTAATTTTAAAATTTAATAGCTTAAATTGACAATAAATTAAAAGATGAGCCAAAAACAATTTTTTAAGGGTTTAAAAAATTACATCTTATATATATTATAACTAGGAAGTTATTTTTATATGTATGAGATTAAATGGTTAGTCAAATTATTAGTAGGCCTCATTCACGAAGCTGGTCTATAAAGTGGGTATAAGGAGACTGCCTATAAAATGGCGGTCTAATGGGTGAACACTCTCGCCCACCGCTCGCCTGATCAGTGGAGGGTCGTTAGCCGAACAGGTTTGATAGGACCGCCTAGTAATCACTAAAAGTATAATGATTCAAAGTACTAGAATACTTAATAAAACCCAAATCTAGTTACTTTAGGAAAAATGTGATTTGGTGCTAATCCATGAAATTACACATTGCACTTTATGAAACATTGGTGGAGCGTGTGTGGTTTACCGGCACGCCAATAGGGGTTCATAAAGAGATGCAATGGGTTTCCCGGGTATTATTATTCTTGATGGAGCGTGTGTGGTTTACCGGCACATCAATTAGAGATGATAATTAACCCGAGAGTACCAAGCTAATTTGCATGGTTATTCACATCCAATTTGTGATCCTCGGCATCCCAGTCACAAACAGTGGGACACATCCGAGATTAAACATGCCATTTAAAAGTTTAATGAATCTCATCAGAACTAGGAATTTCATAAGATGAAATTGATAAGTGTTTATCTACCTTAATGACCATTATGTTGTGATTACGGTATCCCTCTTCACACCATAGTTGAGTTATTTTGGATCCTAGCCTTAATAAATAATATATTGGGTAATTATTTAAAAGGAATAGTTAAACTAATAAATTCTATTTCTTTTATAGATGTCAAGTGTCAATTCTCCTCCTTCTCCTCCTTCACCCATTTCTGAAAGCATCAGAATGCACCTGCCAAATATGGAAAGGCTGACTGGCCTTAACAATAAAGAATGGCTTCGCAATTGGAGATTGGTTCTCAGCGTTGCTGGCAAGCTACATCTCACCGAGTATCCGATCCCGGTCCCACCGGAACAAGTCATCATAAAAGGTTCTTATGATAAGCATAACCTCTTAGTTGATGAATCCGAAGAGATTCGTGACCTCATGCTATTAACCATTGACCCCGAGTTCCGCAAGGATTTTGAATCCTTGGGGCCATATGAGTTAATGCAACTGGTTGAGGAAAGGTTCCAAAAGCCACTTGAAGAGGAACTAGCTAGGATCTTCAAAAGACTTGCAGAGTGCAAGCTAAAGGCAGGAAGTAGCGTCAATTCGCATGTTCTTTAGATTGAAGCGTACATAGGCGAATTATACAAACTTGGTTATTTCATGAGTCAGGAAAAGAGTGTTAACATTCTACTCGATTCGCTGACTGGTGAGTACGATCTGTTTATTCAGACGTATAGAAAGGAAGGCCAGGAAAAGACCCTCATGGAAATGCGTCCACTGTTGACTTTATACGAGTCACTCTTGGACAGGCATAGCTCCAATGGCTCAACTACTTCTGTATTAAGTCCAGTGAAGAGACGTAACAAGAAACGATCGAAATCGCCCGGACATGTCTCAAACTGGGAATCCACTAAATCGGATACAGTTACGGAAAGATTGGAAGTCACTCCAACTCTTTGGAAAGCTCAGGTATATCTAAGAACCTCAAAACTCCTGTTCCAAGCGTTCTTGATGTATAATGTGATAGTCACATTTTGGTTGACATGCAGGGAATCAAGAAGGCACGGGACTCTGTCGTATATGAGCACATTTGGATTGGATCTCCAGCTCGTGCAGTTTTGAAGTTTAGATAGATATTAAATATTGTTATTAGTCTTTAGATACATTTTTGACATTGTCTATTACATTGTTCAAGGATTTTATTTTTAATAAAATTGTCATATTTTCTTTTAACACCTGTTGTCTGAAATTATCCTTGAAATGTTATATGAATGTGTTGAATGTATGATTAGTAATAACTTGAATGTTGATGCATCCAAAGTGTTTGGATTCAAGAATTGTGTCATTTATGATTGTTAATACAAATGTTATAAGAATCAATTCAACCATAGGTCCAGTTGGACAGGACCTTGGAATCATTTGACTTAGAGTCACTTGATGAATTGATTTCTTAATGTGTCAAGAAATGAATCAACCAAAGGTCCAATTGGACAGGACTTTGGAATCATCTGACTTGGAGTCAGATGATGATTAAGTTCTTTATAAAGCACATGTGGCAAGAAATGAATCACCCAAAGATCCAGAGGATAGGATTTTGGAATCAGTTGACTTAGAGTCAACTGAAGATTGCAAGTCTTGAACAAAGTCATAAGTTTACATAGATATGTAAAGGACATTGAGATTAAGAGCAACGGACACACCTGTTGTTGTGTATTGCTAGAATCTTGATATAGAACACAATTGTTTGTACTTCACGATATTCATCATTCGGTATGACGAATATGACATTGCTAATCGGGATAAGCAATTGAATTGAAACCTCGAACAGTTCAAGGACTTCAAAGGAAGTACAAGTTCCACAGAACCTGAGCGATAACATAAACTGAGAAAAAGATTTCACAGTTCATTCTCTTCCAAGAATATTAATGGTTATAATGTGTCTTAGGGAAGATAATGGAGCATTGGTCGAAACAGTTCGATCCTCGGTGTATAAGATACATTACCAATTAGTTTCCAATAGGATGAACACTATACCAGTCATTCCATATAAACCATACTACGACCACATCCTAGACTAAGTAGGTCTTGCAGACACTGCCTGAAATGTAAAGCTGTGATTATCCCACTTGTACATAGAAAGTCCAGGGTCTTGTAGTGTTCATATGAACCTCATGACCAGCTGAACTTGATCAGCATTGTCGTTTCATTAGCTATCCCACTGTAACTAAAGAGCTCTTTTAGAAAGAACTCATGGTCTAAGGAAACAGTGGGAGTTGGGACAGTCCTAAATGAGTTTAGGATTAGCAATGAAAGAACCTTTTAGTCATCACTAGGCTTGGAGCAGAAATCAGATTTCTGCTTTACAACTGACATAATCTCCTCTTAACCAGTAGTATTGATCACCATCATAAGTAGTTATGATCGGGGTGACATACTGATTAGTGGTAAAACACTGCAGTTGGTACGGATTTGCAATCCGACTACTTGGAAGCATTGGTGAGCCCAGCTGCTGCCAAATAAGAGGACCTTAGGACGAGACACGGTCTGTGTGAAAATTTGATTGATTTTACACCTGGTCTAAAAACCAGTGGGAGTAACTGAATCATCAAAAGAAAGCAACATGGACATATGCATACCTTCAGAGCATCTAGTTGAGTGAATCGATACTCAGAGTCAAGCAATTGATTCCGAGTAAAGCACTCTCAATAGAAGATGAAATCCGAGAGGATTCTGCATGGCATAGTATGAGTCGTTAATGGAGCATGTGTGGTTTACCGGCACACTAATAGGGACACACATAGAGCATGCCATTACAAAAGGTACATGGCCTCGGGTTTCGTCCCACGGTCATCTCGCAAGAAAGGATATTCAGATTCTCAAAATATGCCAAAGGATTGGATTTTGAGAAAGGGCTGAAAGATTTCCATTAAAATGTCAGAAAGGTTTGGATTCTCAAAATGTGCCATAAGTCCTGGATTTTGTGAATAGCCTAGAACCGTGTCAAAGCCAGTGGGAGTCGCCGTTATCCACTATCCCCACATGTGGGATAAATAATGGTTCTAGGAAACGTCTCTTTTCATTACGAAGTGTAATGACTTGGTGTTAAGAGACGGATCGCTATGAAAGCCTTAATAGAAATACGGCATACTCAGGTGGTTGTAAACGTCTATGAGATAGATCCAGATTCTGCCATGATGATCTTGATGAGATTCAAGATGCATAGACTTAGGAAAAGTTTTTCTTGTCATTGCAAAGTGTGATGACTTGGCATGAAAGAAATAAAGAAGGTGCAACATACTCATGTAATTCACAGTATCTATTGGAAAGATGAAATCACCAGCATAGACCTAGCCATTGTAAGCATGATCTTTATAAGATTCAAGATGCACGAGAAAAGTCTCCGAAAGGAAAATAGTTTTTCGAAAATCATGACACAAAGGATTATAAATAATCCTTGGATTCCGAAAGGGTTTGGAATAGGATTAGATCGGGTTCCACAAGTTTTGGATCGATCATAAAGTCCTGAACATGTCCTGATAACTTAATGCTTAGGGCATAGTAAGTTGGATTCAGGACATTGCCTGGCTGGGAATACTGGATGGATTGGTTGAACTAAAGTGAGAATTCATTAGGAAATGATTAGGGTGAAAGTGATAGTATTAATTTGAAAGATTTTCAAAGTGGTAATTATTAACATCAGGACATGATGTTAATGGACTTCATGGTTACAAAGTCTCGTTGGTATTCTGATGGAGCGCGTGTGGTTCACCGGCACATCATAACACCTAGAAATAGTCTTAGGGTGCAGTCAAGTATACTAAAGACCCCAGAACCATAGGAAGTAACAGTACACATTACCAGAATAGAGTTAGAAGAGAAATTGACAGGATAACTTATTGAGATGTTATCGGATGAGCATCCGATTGGATCATCTGCAATAAAGTGTATAAGTATAAGATACTTTGGATACATAGAAAGAGTGTAAGGTTCATTAAGACATAGCTGTAAAATTAGAATTGAAAGTTTAAAAGAAATACTGAAACCGATAATAGTTTATGACAAGGTCCGACTTGGTGATTACCTTGTGGAGACTTGGTAATAAGCAAGAGTAGCTGCCAGTCAGATTTTTATGTTTCGCTTTCGCATGTTTTACTTCCCGAATAATTTAATTATTCAGAAAGGTCCACAGTCGCTCATACTTTGGGAAGTAAGTATTGAATCAAGACTGTCGTGAATTGATTTGTAGACTGTCTAAGGAGTTAGGCATAGCAATAGGATTGCTACAACATTCATGAGTACTTAGAAATAGAGATTTGAGTATTGGATAAACCCACGCTCAATAGATTGCTTCATGGATTATATCACAAGCAATATTGAGACGATAATATCCTATGATCTTCAAGTAGAGAGATATGAGTTATAATTTACAAGGCAGTTGTTCATTGATAATACGAAAATGCATCGGTAACTCGATGTTATAAAACGTGTTGTTGTGAATGATTTGACAGGTAAAAGATATAAGCATATGAGTCGAAGCTTATTCGTTCCTTGACCCTGATGGGAAACAGATATCTGTAGACCTCTCGATGATTTTGAAATTGACTAAAGTGCTGGCCAGCCTGGACTAAATTGATGTGTTCAATTAGAAGTTCTAAAGTCATAAGCAGAATCGGAAATCGGGGAACAGAGTATCGGACAGAGATTGATCTCAATCCATGTCTCGTGTCTGAAAATATCTTGTTGGACGAAGGATCATCTGATCACTTATCTTTGGACAGAACTGACTAGGTCAGAGTTCGGCAGCGGTTTCTAGGAAGCTACAGTTGCTAAATTAATTAGAGGGTAAATTGGTAATTTTAGTCATAGACTTATCCAAGTGGGAGACTGTTGGATTAGGTGTCTAAGCCATGACTAATAATTAGTATTTATCTGATTAATAGTAGCATAGTCCATTTGGGTTGCCCTCATAGTTGGAGGATTGGCAGAAAGTCCGGTAGAGAGAAAGATTGATTTATTATATGATTAATAAATCAATAGAAATTAAATAAATAGTTTATTAATATATTTAAGTGATAATATATTAATTAGAAACTATAATAATTAATTAGAAATTTTTCTGGAATTAATTGGAATTAATTTGGCAGTTAAATTAATTAATTAAAGGTGCAGGGACTAAAACTGTAATTATTCAATAGTTGAGTAAGTGGCAGTGTGAGTGACCATGTGGTGGCCGAAAATATATATATAGATATATATATTTTCGATTTATATATATATATATATATATATTATAGATAAATGTGGTTTGAATGATTAAAATAATAGTTTATCTGATCACCACATGGAGGCTATAAATAGGGAGGCTTCCCTAAACCCTAGACCACGTTTTTTACTCTCTTTCTCTCAAGAATTTTCGGCCAAGAGCTCCTGCTAGGGTGTGACTCCATTTGAGGCAGGACAATTGTGCTGCTTTGCTTCAAAGAAATCCTAAAAGGTTAGTTTTTCTTATTTTATTCTTTTAGTTAATTTCTTCAGGCCTTCTAGGATTTGTTATATGTTTAATTAGAAGAAAACCTAGATCTATATAGGTTGCATGTGAACTTAGGAATTTTAGTTCATAGTTGCAGAAAACCTTTCAAAGACCTGGTGTAAAATCGACATTCAAGGCTCTTTGACTCTGAGATTTAGCTTCAGCAACTACCTTTTTGGTATTTTCAGGTTTTATGTTTAATTTTCTTTAGTTTAGTAGTAAGTATTAGTGGCTAGTATCTTTGGGAGTGACAACCATTGATATTGAGCTGGTTAGTTACTGCTTTTCAGTAGTAGGTTACTGTTTTGGACCTGTGGAATTCGTTTTGGTTTTTAATAATCATTTGGTTACAAGTAATTATTGGTTATCGATGTTTTATGCTTGTTATTGGATTGTGCGTGTTTGGATTGTGTTTGGATGTTTGTATAACGTTGTTTGGACTGATTTCCCTTGCTGATTTCAGTGACCAACTAGGGTTAGATTTTGGTTTTGAACTTGGTCAGTGACTGTTCATTGGGACTTTAGTTATTGGTTTAGTTTATGCTTGGTTTATGTTTGATGATTGCATTTGTTTGCTTCTGAATTAGAGATGCACTTCTGATTTCAGCAAGTGACTAGGTTTGGGTAGTAGTCTTAGTTAGTTTAGGCTATTGGGATTGATAGTCAAAAGCTAGGAACTAGGTCCTCTGACTGTAGCTGTGACACTGCAGTTGGTAATCTGTCACCTGACTCGACAACGTAACTCCTGCGGATCGACCCTGACTACCACTGTGCTAGTGTGTGTTAGGTATTTCTCTTATTTTTGACCACACGACGACCTAGGCATGTCACCAGTCATTGTAGTTAGTGCCTTCCAACGTCACTTTTGAGCACAATGACAGAATCGAGGTGACATTACCGGGATTCGAGTGGGGAACGGATTGGTCAGAAGACATCTGAACAAGAAGAAGGTAGTTTTAATTAGACATTATTAATTAATCCTTATATTCACCCAAGAACAAATATAAGGCTAGGATCCTACAATAACAATCTACAATATCGATGAGGGATGCCGTAATCTATATTGTAAATTTTATAAGGTAGGCGAATGACGATTCAGCCAATTCCACCGCGGAAAAATAATCTAATTATAATGGAATTCCTAGTTTCATTTGAGATTTATCGAACTATTCGATATCATGTTTTAATCTCGGGAATGCCCTGCTGTTTGTGACTGGGATACCGAGGATCACAAACCGGGTGTGAATAACCATGCAAATTGCTCGGTACTCTCGAAGTCAATTGTCATCTCTAATTAACGTGCCGGTTAACCACACACGCTCCGTTAATAATGACAAAATCGAGAAACCCATTGCGACTCTTTGTGGACCCGAGTTGGTGTGCCGGTAAACCACACACGCTCCACCAACGTTCCACAAAGTGCAATGTGCAATTCCATGGATTAGCACCAATTCACATTTTTAAACCTAAAGTAACTAGATTGGGATTTGTTTAAAGTTCTAGTACTTTCAATTATAGCATTATACTTTTAAGAGGCTTAACGGTTCTATCAAACCCGTTCGGCTAACGACACTCGACTGACCAGGAGAGCGGTGGGTAAGAGTAGATACCCATTAGACTGCCATTTTATAGACAGTCGCCTTATACCCTCTTTATATGACAGTTTTGTGAATGAGGCCTACTAACGGTAAGACTAACCATTTAATCTTATATATAAATATTAACTTTTAATCATAACTATATAAGATATATTTTAATCTTATTAAAATATTTTAGAATTAATTTTTTCTCAATTTTTGCAAATTTTTAAACTATTTTTCGAAAATTTTAATTAATTCCTTAAATTGATTTAATTGATCTTTTAATTAACAATTAATTAAATTAATTAAATCTAAGGTAGATAACACAAATTAATCAAATTAATTTACCTACCTTAAACCCCTAATGGATCGAAAATAGCAAGCTAGGGTTTAAGTGTTCCAGTTATTTTATTAATCCAATTACCAAAAATAACAACATACTTTCCAAAGCAAGCAACGGGGGGACCATATGGGGGTGGCGGCTAAGGTTAGGAAACCCTAGCCTTGAGATCGATTTTAGGCCATTCCAAGAGGTGTTTTTAGCAAAAACACTCAAGGCAAAAACAGTTCAAATCAATTCACAAGAAAACAAAGCCATAGCTCTGATACCACTGAAGGGTTTTGAAGCAAACAATGAACAAAAAATTCTTATGGTTCACATGCAACCCTAGAAAGATCTATGTTTTCTTCTATGAAGATTATAAACTAAAACCTAAGGCTAACAATAATTTCTAAAGATCAAATAAAGAATAACCAACCTTTTGATCATGTTCTTGAAGCTAGCAGCAAAATAATCCTGCCTCAAATGCAAGTCACACCCAAGCAATGGAGAGAAGATTCCAGCAGAGTAATCACAGAGAGAGGGAGGCATGATTTTTGGGGAGCCAGGAGGTTCCTTATATAGCCTCCTAGGGTTACACCTGAAACCCTCAAGGAGCCTCCAAAGTGGGCAAGCCTGTTGACCACTTGGACCAGACTTCTCAAACCCTAATTAGGGTTTTCGTCCCATATGGAGATGCCTCCATAGTTGGCGCCAATTTGGTCCCTGGCATCTGGTTTGTCAGTTATTCAATTATTGAATAAATACAAACCAGTCCCTGTACTTTTAATTAATTAATTCAAACCCCAAATTAAATCCAATTAATTCTAGATTAAATCTTTATTAATTATTATAGTTTCTAATTAATATATTAACACTTAAATATATTAATAAACTATTTATTTATTTCTATTGATTTATTAAACAATTAATAAATCAACCTTTCTCTCTACTAAACTCTACATCATTCCTCCAGCTATGAGGGCAACCCAAATGGACTTTGCTTCATTTAACAAGTTAAACACAATTACAAGTCATGGCTTAGACACCAAATCCAACAAATATGATCACTTATCTTAGGACACAAAACTGACTGGGTCAGAGTTCGGCAGCATGCTTTTAGAAGCTGCAATTTGCTGGTCAATTTAGAAGCTATATTGAATTATAGTCATAGACTTATACAAGTGGGAGACTGTTGGATTAGGTGTCTAAGCCATGACTATAATTTAGAAATATACTTGATTGATGGCAGCACAGTCCTTTTGGGTTGCCCTCAAAACCTAGCAGAGGACAAGATAACTTAAAGAGAGAGAGAGAAATATGATTTGTTAATATATTATGAGAATAATATATTAATTAGAAATCATAATATTTAATTAATAATTGATCAGAAATTAATTGGAATTAATTTTGGGATTAATTGGATTAATTATAAGTGCAGGGGCTGAATTGTAATTGTTCAATAGTTGAGCAATTGACAATTAGGGCATACCTATTTGGGTTGAACGAAATTGTGGCCTAAGGCCTTAGGGTTTCGCATTCCTTAATGGGTATTGGCATTATTTATGACAGTGATAAGTAGATTCAGTTATATGATAAAAGCCTTATCATATCAAGATATTAAATAAGGCAATTATACTCCTTATTGCTTATCACCTGGAGGCTATAAATAAAGGCCTCCTCCACCCCTCATAAGCCACAAAATTCTAAGGGTTTCTACCCTTCTCCTCTCTTGTTTTCTTGCTTGCTTGGTTCTGGGTGTGAACCATTAGAGGCACGACACTTGTGGTGCTTGCTTCCAAGAAATCTAAGGATCTAAAGGTTAGTTTTTCTTATTTATTTCTTTAGTAATTTTGTGTTGGCCTTTAGAGATTTTATTATATGTTTAAAGATAGAAAACATAGATCCTTTCTAGGCTGCATGTGAACTTAGGGTTTTTGTTCATAGATTTGCAGAAAACCTTTCACCATTATCATTCCTAATAGCTCGTACCGGTATTTTAAGGTGTAATTCAAATTGCTTGATGAAGGCAATCAGTTCTTTCGAAGTATCTGATTTTTGCCTTAGAAATAGGACCCACGTGAATCTTAAAAAAATCATCCACAATCACCAAGATGTACTTTTGCTGTCTAATGATTCAATGGAAGATGGTCCACATAGGTCAATGTGTAGAAGTTCCAATGGTTCAAAAGTGTCGATGTCAATGATGATCGGATGCCCTTACCGTTTTTGTTTGTTGTGTTCGCATGCGGCACAGAGTGTGTCATTATTGAACTTCAGAGCTGGAATTCCTCAAACTAAGTCTAATGCGACAATCTTATTGATATTTTTGAAGTTTAGATGAGATAATCGTCTATGCCACAACTAACTCAAATATTTGATGATGCTTTTAATGACAATAAGCATATTGACGGTGATCCGACTATAGGCTTCATATCAAGTGGATACATCTCTCATTTTCTTCTTGATTTGAGAATTACTTCCTCCATAGCTTTCATTTCTCTTACACTACCTTCATCATCAAATGTAACTTGATTCCCAGTCCCCACACAAAGTTGTGAAACACTTATCAAGTTGTGTTTTAATTCTTCTACATAAGCAACCTTATTTATAGTAAACTTCCCATTTGTTATCTTTTTGTAACCCTTTATTGAACATCTTTAGTTGTTTCCAAAATTCACATTACCAACATCTTCTAGACCTCTATAATCACGCAAGTATTCCTTCTTTTCAATCATATGACGTGAGCAGCCGCTATCAATGTACCATTCCTTGTCATACTGCTCGTCATTCATAACCTATGATTAGAGAGAAGATTCAGGTACCCAATTTTGTTTGGGTCCTAGTGGGTAAGCATTTGGATGTTTAATCCATGTGTGAATAATATCTTCTTTCTTGGTTCCAGAAGTGGAACCTTTTTCTATGATGGAAACTAGTATCTGAGGATCAATTTTCTTAAACTTAGGAACCCATTTACAAACTTTCTTCGGAGGAGCAGATTTAGGTTTTGACTCAGAATTTTGACATTGAGATTGTTGTTTTATAGACACCCACCTTTTCTTGCTTGACGTAGACTTCCCGGATGAGGAACTACATTGAGTAGACTCACATAGATATTCTCCGTATGCAAGTTTGAAATCGTCAATCGTAAGATTTTTGTCATTGAAAAGATCAAGATTTTTATCCTGCCAAACATGAAATGTATCAACCGAATTGCTTCCTTTTGTAAAATTCTTCTTTGTAGGTTTTTCATATTCCTTTTTGAACAATTAGGTTTGTAACGTATGAAAATTTGTTTTTGTCTTTGATTCAACCTTCTTTTGTTGATTTCTAAAAGCTTTTTGTCTACATCCGAATTCAAGGAAGGTTTGGTAGAAATCTTTTGAAGATACATGTTCATACAGTCAACTTATTCAATATCAGAATCCGAATCACAATCATCAACTCTCACAGAGTTATCATTCAGAGAATTATTCACAGAAGCACTTTCATTCATATATGGTTTAGCGGGAATATATTCATTCAACAATTTCAAGAGACCATTAGAACATAGAAACTTTTCAAATGGTACCAAACCATGAACATATGTCTGATTTGGTATTTCAGCAGAAGAGACAATAAATTCATATTCGTATGAAATCATATCAACATCTTGCAATTTGAATTCAAGAAAAGGTAAAAGTTTTTTATGATGTTCTAAAGCAAAATCAGATGAATGATAGATACGTGTAATGTAAGCATAAAGTCACTTTACTGTTTTACGAAAAATATTCCTTTGTTTTAACAAGACATCATTTTAATTCCTAAGCTGATTTCTAGATTTTTCTGAAATCTTTATTCTAAGTTGATGTTTTTCAATCGCTCCCCGCATTCCTTCAAGTTTGTTCTTTAGTGAAGTTACTTCGTCCCTTACCTGTCAAGTAAAGTGTGCTTCTGGAATATTGAAAGAAGTAAGTAAAAGAGATACATGTTCATGAATAGAACGTGAGGTTGAAGAACCTTCAACACCCTTAGCCATAAGGCACACGCTCGTCACTTCTCCACTGCTCTCTTTGTTACTATCTTCATCTTCAAACCATATCCCATCCTCAGTATGAGCTACAAACATGGATCCATATGTAGGCCTTTTTATTTCCTCATCATCTGATCCATATGACAATAGGTTCCATCACCACCACTTGAAGCCACCAAGGAAAGACTTTGGGCCTTCGCTCTCATTTCTTCAAGCTTCTTAGCATAGTAGGCTTCATCCTTGACCCTATCCTTATTTTCATGCTTTTCTTAGCATGCAGTCTTTGGTAAGATGATATTTGCCAAAGCAGTAGTTATAGTCATACCCCTAGTCACATAACAACTTCTTCATAGGCTTCAGAGATGATTCCACCTTTGGTTTAGAAGGAACCTCAGTAGATCTCACAATTTGCTTTCCAGTTTTGGAGTTTCGATTGTAGTTTGGATTTGAAGGAGGTTTATTAGGGAAGACGTAAAAGACGATTCCACCTCTTATTGTTTGTAGAGTAAAAGACGACTACTTCCCCATTCTCATTCATCTCATATTGATCATCTCCTTCGTCATCAGCAAAGACGTTATCTTCATTGTTTTTAGAGTTTGACACAAGAGCCAGGGTACCTGCATTCAGACGATCAACTAGACTCTCCATGACATCACATTCGTAAGATTTTAGTAGATTATAGAGGACTTCTAGAGTGTAGCTATCAATATTCTCATGTAACTGCACCATGTTGGTGATTTGTCTCCATCCCTTTTGAGACACTTCATGAATTTCACACTCTTCTCATGTGTACTCTTGGTGACCCCATACTTTTCCAGACTATAGAAAATGTCACTGAAACGTTCATATGTTTGATCAATGTTTTCAGATTCGAGCTGTTTAAATTCACTGAACTCAGCTAGTTAGTGGTTCGCCAGTTGTTACAATCTGCTCCTTAGATCACTTATACACTTTGGATGACAACGTGACTTTGGATGAATAAAACTTTGGCACAATCCAATACCCAACAATTTCAGTTCTTGTGGGGTATAAGAAACGATCTTAAGGGCAGTCTTGGAATTTCACAATATTTTGAAAGCTAGAGTATACATGACAAAAAATAGTAAATGAACCATTTAAAACCAAAAGCAAGAGCAAAAGTTTATTGGGTTTGAATGATACTAACCCTATAATCAATTAATTGTCCCATTATTATTCAAGTTTCATCCACATCAAATACAACTTCAAAATAATTCCATTTCATCCTCAACACTATCTTAAAGAGCAGAATATGATTAAAATGACTTTTTAAAACCTAAGCCAAAAATAATTAAAATGCCGTTCTATAGTTGAGTGATTATCTCATCATAAAATAGGCTTGGGTAAAACTTGTGACGCCCAAACCTGGGGAATTGCTGTACCGCCTACAAACCGTATTAAATGAAAGGAACACCTCTCATCTTCTTTGTTCTTCTTATCTTGAAGAATCCACACACTATCGAATTCAGAACTGAAATCATCCACTTAAAATGCGCATCCTTTCGAGGTCGCCGTGCCTCTCATCAATCTCTCCTTCTTCTCGATCTCAATGTATCGCCAGACCCAACTTCCATTTATCAATTTCAACTTATTCCACTTCATCATCATGTTCGTCCTCATCGTCTTCCTTTAGTTTCCTTAACTTTAGACCCTACAATAAGCGCTTTCATTTCTTCAACGCACCTCGTTCTTCCCTAAAAGAAACCAAAAAACAGCAACGAACCCTTCAAACTAACGCCCCACCACCACAAAGCAGCATCAGGAGACTCTTGAACTTGAACAATAATCCTAAAGACGATGATGGCGGTGGTGGTGATGGTGATGGTGGTGATGAAGATGATCAGAACGAAACTGCGATTAAAGGGACCATTATAGCTGGTTTGTTGCTCGTGGGTGTTGTTGGCGGGTTCGCTTCTGTTGGGTACATCTATAGAGACCAGATCAATGCTTTCTTGACTCAGTTTTCTAGCTTCATTGAAGGTATACCATTATATCATAAATTCCCAATTCGATTATTGCTTTCAGTTCTTCTCGAATTTCGGGATTCATTGAAATTGAATAATTGCAACTAGAGATTACAAGATAATTAACACGATTTTGGCTTTCCGAAAAGAATTAAAAACGAAATAAGCACAGGGGATTTGTGGTAAAAGGAATTTCTCCATTTAGTCATTCTTTCTGCAACGATTATATTTGGATACATTAATAATATAGGCAATGATTATATTTCCATTATCAAATAGGTAACAACATTATATCATCATAAGTAATATGTTTAGAAAAACTATCAATTGAGCTTGATATCTCTCCTATATACAGGATATGGTCCTGCTGGATATGCTCTTTTTGTTGCAGTTTATGCTGGCTTGGAGGTAATAAGCTATCCCCCTTTTTTATATCAATAAAGATTAATTTTTTTTTTCTTTCAAAGATGCCTTTTTGATAATGGAAATATAATCATCAAGGCTTCTACTTGTTCAACACATATTTTGTTGTAGGTACTTGCAATACCTGCAATCCCACTCACAATGTCAGCCGGTCTTCTTTTCGGATCATTTACGGGCACAATTCTTGTCTCTATAAGCGGGACCGTAAGTTTCTTAAACGATATTTTTGCATAAACATGAATTTAGAAGACAAGTGAATGACTGTGTGTGAGTTTTTGCATATGTTTCAGGTGGCAGCAAGTGTTGCATTTCTAATTGCTAGATATTTTGCACGCGATCGGATACTTAAAATGGTTGAAGGAAACAAGAAATTTCTTGCAATTGATAAAGCAATTGGTGAAAATGGTTTTAGAGTTGTGACACTTCTTCGTTTGAGCCCATTACTCCCATTTTCTCTTGGAAATTATTTATATGGACTTACATCCGTCAAGTTTCTCCCATATGTCTTGGGAAGGTTAGCCTTTATTATGTTAATGACTTCATTGCTTATGATTTTTTTCATGTTCTTTTCGTACTTCTTATGTCCTAAAAGGGCTAAATAGGAATAAACACAACTTACTTCCATTGCTTATTCGATTTAGGAAAAAACAATTTTCCCGGTTTTAGAAAAGGGCAAAATACAAAAAAGCACAACTTACTTTCACCATTTAATCGATTTATCCGCTGAACTATTATTTTAATTTAGAGTAAACAAGTGTTTAGACTGTCTACGCGATGCTGCGGAAGCCCGGTATATTGAAAAACGCAGCTCGACAAAAAAAAATTATATGAGGGACGAAAAATGTAACTTTAAAATATAAGAAGGGACCGGAATCGTAACTTAGAAATACCAATAATATAACTTTATAATAAATAGGGATGAAAACAATTAATTCGAAATTAGTTGAGGGGAAAAAACGTAAATATAAAAGTTTGCTATAAGAAGAATCAAAATTGCTATTTTCAAATAGAAACTTATTTATATTTTGTATCAAATGCTTTAACAATTATACTATTATCTTAATTTAGTAGTTATAGATCTGGAAATAACTATAACAAATGAATAGTAACTTTTCCTCACAAACCAAACTTGCAAATTAATATATATATATATATATATATATATATATATATATATATATATATATATATATATATATATATATATATATATAATTACATTTTTAGTCCCTGTGGTTTACACCAAATTACAGTTTTGGTCCTAGTTTTGAAAATCTTACACCGGTGATTCCTGACGTTTCCAAATATTTCACTTTTGGTCCCTATGATTTCCAAATCTTTCACTTTTGGTCCCTCCCTGTGTTATCCTTTGTGTAAACCTCAGAGACCAAAAATGAAAGATTTGGAAACTACAGGGACCAAAAATGAAAGATTTGGAAACATCAGGAACCACGATGCAAGATTTTCAAAACTAGCACCAAAACTGTAATTTGATGGAAACCACAGGGATCGAAATTGAAAAATTGGTGAAACTACATTGTGGGTTTCTCTATTTTTCCCTCATCAATATGAAAACCGGTTAGACAAAGATGTTATTTTTTTTTGAAATGGTCAATAAGTATAATGGTTTAATGATTATAAAACTAGTAAAGTGGATAAAATATATGTGTTGTGCAGTTGGTTGGGGATGCTACCTGGAACATGGGCTTATGTTAGTGCAGGTGCATTTGGTCGAGCAATCATTGTGAGTTTATTCTTTCTTTTTCAAATTTTAAATTTTATCATGCTTTTATTACATTATTAAAATGCTTTTATTCTTTCTTTTTCAAGAAAGGACGTATTTTTTATCTGTATATTATAGCATCCTACTTTCATTTGTTCTATTATAGCATTGTACTTTGGAAATTTTACCTATTTATAGCAATGTCATTCAAGTACAAAGCAATTTTCATTTGCTATAAGGTTCATTGCCATTGAAAATTGGAATTTCCAAATTTCGACTTTTAATGGTGCTAAAAGGATTAAAATCACGACTAATTGATATGTGATTATCAGCTTCCAGTTAATTTGTTGTACTTGTTGACATTTCTCCATATTTTTTCAGCAATTGTTCAATTTGTTGCTTCAATGAACGAATTTATATTTGAATATTGTCCTTTAAAACACTGATTGCTTCATGAAATTACTGATCTAGTCATGATGGATCGAAAGTACGTTACTATTTCTTGTATATGCAATGTTGTATTATGTCCTAATAAAAAAAACATTGGAGGTACAATGTTGTAATAGAAAGAAATGAAAGTAGGAACCTATAATCTACAAATAAAATGAAAGTACGTTGCTATTTCTTGTATTTAGCTCTTGTATTTGGCTTAATAAGAAGAAAGATGAAAGTACATGGCTATGATTGGATAGATTTTTCCAAGTACAATGCCTTAAAAAAGAACATCATTGAAAATACATTGTTGTAAGAGAAAAAATTTAAGTAGGATGTCATAATTCACAACTAAATGAAAGTAGGTTGCTTTTTTTCTTATTGATGGTTATTATGGGATAACTTATTGCAGCAAGAAGAATCGGATTTGGGTTTGACCGGGGGGACTAATCAGCTTTTGACACTTGGTATCGGATTACTCGCAACCGCCCTGGCTGCAACCTATGTCACACGTTTAGCCAAGGTTACAAGCTTTCAACCGAGGGCATTCATGTCTTTTTGCACTGACATTATGTTTTGTCGTGTCTTGTGGGGTATAACATTATGTATAACCTTTTGTATTTAACTAATTATGGGTGCTTGCAGGATGCCATGAAGGACATTGAATAAAACATATGGCCACTAGTTGCTTAAGAGCTTCCATTTACAAATTTGATGGCAATCAGTATTAGTGTGAGCTCTAGCTCTGTGTATATTTGAATCGGCCACTTGTTGAAGCAAATTGTAAATTCGAACATCCTTTTTATAATTCATATCATCTTAAGCAAACCCTTCATATCTGGTCATTGCTGTCAGGGACCATAATCATGAGACGCTATTGAACAAGCTTTGTACGACTATTTTTTATTATGATTATAAGGGCATTCGGTAAATCATGTATAGTATATAATTTAAGGGTAATTACAATAATAATAAAAATGAAAATTAATATTACAAAAAGGTAGCAGGGAACATTGGAAAAGCAATTTTTTGCGAGGACAAATATCATAAAATACATCTGTAAAATAGATTGTTGTTTCTTTTATAGAGAATAAAATTTCCATCTTTGTTTATTTTGTGATAAGAAATAAAAGGTAATACGAAAAAAAAAAAAATTGTAATAGGGACTACCGGGAAAGCAATTTTTGGGAGAAAAAGACATTTCACGAAATCCATCTACAAATTTGATTATCATTTTGTTGGAAGTTTAAATTTTCATTTTTGGGTACTTTTTGTGATAAGCCTTACGATGTCATTTAATTACCATGAACATCCCATCTTAAATTTATGGGATTCATAACAATAGGATTATAGTGGAGCATGAGGAGTATAGTTACTCATTTCTACTTTAGGTGTCCCTTGTGATATTTGAATGGCAGAATCAATATTTCTCAAATCCAAAGTTAACATGAATTATATACATTGTTATCATGTATTCTCTATAACTATTGTTTGATGTTGCTTACATACATAAATTAATAAAACAAACCGTTAAAGTGTTAAGTGTTAATTAGGATGAACACATTGCTTTTGCCTATTAGATTTGATTGTGTTTATTGGTTGTTCATATCTATTTTGTTATAAAAGTTGTAATGTCTTGGTTTTATGTATTTCTAAAAAGTTTTTGTTTGGGTTGTAAATCTTGTTGTAAGTTTTTTTGTTAAAACTGTAAAGTGTAAAATGGCTCAAGATGACAACAAAAACCAGAAAGGCATTGGACCAAGAAGAATGGAAAATAAATGCCTACCTCACTCGGTCCAACAACATCCGAAAGGGCTTGTTGCTGCCTTGACCTGTATCCTTGGGCTAGTTGCCCATCTTGGTCCGCTACCGAGTGACCCAACGTATGGTGGGCTTTGATTACCGCATGACTAGTGGCGCCTTTCTCTTTGGATAACGGATCAGACCCGATAAAGCTCACTTATAACATCCATATTTTAGGCTTAGTAATTTTGTCCTTTTTAGATAATGTATAAATTTTTGGAAAATAATATAAATAAAAATCAATAGAATTAAAATAAAATAAATTAAATATGGAAATTCTTAAGTTAGGAATATTAATAAATGCCATTTTTATGAAATTTTAGAATGAGGGATCAACCTTGTCAGATTCTTGAAACTTAATTTTGAACTAATAAACATCATAAGGTATAAATATTGTAAAGGATGGAAGTCCTAAGCTATGAATCATGGTAGATGTGTGTGTGTATATATATATATATATATATATATATATATATATATATATATATATATATATATATATATATATATATATATATATATATATATATATATATATATATATATATATATATATATATATATATATATATATATATATACACATATATATATATATATATATATATATATATATATATATATATATATATATATATATATATATATATACACACACACACACACACACACACACACACATCTAATATATATATAAGGACTAAAAGTGAGTCAACATTAACCTTGTTGGACTTCGTTGTTGACCTAAATGTTAAAGATATAATGTGGGAAGAATCAACCTTATTTAGGCATTGGATGGCCAAAATAGGGAAAATACAAGTTGAGTGGGTATGGTTGTCAATAAACCATAGTTTTAAAAACTAAACATCGTCTTCTTCCATTTTATTTAGTTGAAACGAGTTCTAGAGAAGAAAAGGGATGTTTAATAGCTATTTGAAGCTTTTGGTAGATATTTGAAGTAGTTATTGAATTATTAGCACTAAATGTTACTTTAAGGCATCCAAAAAGTGCTACTTATATTCCTCTTTTTCTTATTTTTGAGCTAGGGTTTAAGGAAAACTACACATACGAAAATCAAACTTGTTAAAGGAGTTTGATTGATATTCTAAGTTAGTTTTTATCATTAGAATATTAGTCTACTTCCATCTCTATTATCTATAACTTGATTTTGAGTATGCACGAGCTTTTGAAAGTTTGAAACTCTAACAATGGTAGTATCTGATTTTTTTTTTATAATTCCTCATGTAGTTTATGTTAGTTTTAACCTTATTTTGATATTTCTAAACTATAACTATGCTAAGGAATCCATCATTTCACATATTGATCAATTTAGATTTGTCAAGCTATGCCTTAGCCTTAATGGAGTTGCTAAGATATTGTTATGAATTAAGTTAGGTTTTGATCCATTAAAACATATTATTATGTCATTCACTAGATCCATTAAGCCATTTGAAGTACATTTGATAATGATATAGAGTTAATAAAGGTTTTGATGTTGTTTCGAAGTGCTTATCATGTTTGGGAAACTTAATCAAATTTATGTTGTTTAAAATCGCTGAAACAAATAATTGTATCTTAAGTCCTTGTGCATTTATGTTCTGAAAAGATTATAACATGTCCAATCGATGTTTATGGATCATTCTAAGTCATTAGTATTTCAAGCAAAATTTTCATTATCGATACTTTAGAGGTAGTATCTTAATATTTCATTTATAACAAGTAAGACTATTTAAAAATAAATATAATAAAAACATTTGAAAATTTATACTTTGTAGAAGTTATCATTATACATTATTATATATATATATATATATATATATATATATATATATATATATATATATATATATATATATATATATATATATATATATATATATATATAGAGTTAGGATCTTTTGAGAACCACAAGTCCCCCGAGAACCCGAGAACTCCCAAACCGATATTTTTTTCAAAAAACCGACCCCATAGGCCTCTAAAACGCACATATCTAAGATTTTTCGAAAAAAAAATTCCAAAAAAAACGACTTTTTTTTTTGAAAAAAATTTGCACATGTACAAAAAAAAAACTTTGCACATGTGCAAAGTTTTTTATACGTACATTTTTTTTCAAGTTTTTTTTATGGATGTCTTTCTAACATATATTTAAGGCGTTCTGTAAAAAAAAATTTCAAAAAAAGTGTACGTATAAAAAAGTTTGTACATGTGCAAAGTTTTTTTTTTGCACATGTGCAAATTTTTTTCAAAAAAAAAAATCGTTTTTTTCGGAAATTTTTTTTTCCGAAAAGTCTTAGATATGTGCGTTTTAGAGGCCTATGTGGTCGGTTTTTCGAAAAAAATATCGGTTTGGGAGTTCTCGGGTTCTCGGGGTGAAGTTGGTTCTCAAAAGATCCTAAGTCTATATATATATATATATATATATATATATATATATATATATATATATATATATATATATATATATATATATATATATATATATATATATATATATATATATATATATATATATATATATATATATATATATATATATAAAATCAAAGAACATACTGTTAATTTAAATTAAATATTTGGATTTGAGAAATGACCAAATAAGTAGTTTATAAATTGATTTAAAAATAGATAAAAGTAAAAGTAAATCGAAATTATACATTAATTTTATCGATGCACAATCTCTAGGGAGATGCTTTTAAAATCACTTGGTTCAAGATAACTATTTATCTTAGAACCATATTAATTATAATTTTATTTTATAAATTGTATTCATTTAATATAATTGTTACAAATTTTGTCTTCTAATTTTAAAATAATGAGGACATTTCTATATAAAAATTTGAAGTTTATATGATTACATAATTAATTCGTGTATTTACTCTTGTTTTTAACCTTAAACCTCTTATGTTGTGCTCCATTTAACTGGGAGTTTCGTTTAAATGAGAGTTACGATCACTCATTTTTGCTTCCACAAAATAGAAAGAGAAATTATGTGTGTTTTTGACGTTGGGTTTCGGTGATACTTATTAAAATGCTTACACCTTTCTGATACAAAATTGCATCGTGTTTGTCATCATAGAAAAAGAATTGTTGGTGCAAGTGTACGTAATCTAAAATCCCATATTATTTTGCCCTCAATAATCTCATCGTGTTTTCACAACGGTAAATGGAAAACTCAACTAGCATGAATTGTTATTGTAATTTGTAAGTCAAATTATTACAAGTATTTGATCACAAGAAAAGATCATTGAGAATTTGCCTCGGGATGCTTGTCACAAATTTAACATTAGTTATTCAAGCAAACGTGCCTCATGATTAACTCGGCATTGATATCTTATGGTATCACTTTTAAAATTGATCTTAGACCTACTAAGTGGAGAATCTTTATAAAAGCTTCTAAACACTCAAAAAAATCAAAGTTTGTGTAAAACTTAACGTTGGAGGTACATTTAATTTCAGAATTATGTTGTTTTAGAATTTAGATAACTCCAACATGATAAATCGAAGCCGGTCTTCGTACATGCTTAAAACAAGATTTTTTACTCCATTATTTTACACCATCCCATATAATACACTTTCAAACACCGTCAAACACACCATTATACTTACAATTTTTTTTTATTACTATGTACTTTGAAAAATCAAACCAATAAAAACATTATAGAGTTTCTTATTCAGACTTTGTACTTTCACATATCTATTCAATTTTAGTTGTAAAAATTGTTTTGTATTTGCATGATAATGCTTTAACCGGGTAAAAATTATAGAGTATAATGATGTAGTAGAAAGAAATCAAAGTAGGACGCTAAAATAGACATCATTTATAGTACGGAAAACCACATTTAACCCTATATAATTTTCATAAACGTAAACCACGTTTAAATAGATATATTCAATACAAAAAGTAATCAACACGTTCCCATTTCTTACACAATGATGCATGGATTTTATGTGGCAAGACAAAATATGCACATTATTCATGGGGAGGTGAAATATTGTTGAGTCCAAAGACATTTGAATGCACATTCTTTGTAGAAAACATGAGTTGGTTCTTGAGATTATCTGGTCGCTCAACAACTTCAATTGTTCGGCTTGCTGCAAGATTCACCTGTATATAAACCAAACACCATTCTAATGTTTTAACATCCAAAACTTATTCTCATCAATTTCCACTTCTATACAAGTAAATCAAAAGCATACAATTGCACATATCCAAATAGTTAAGGTAAAAGATGCTGATAACAAAATTACTAATATCCCAAATAAATCTTGCCATGAAAATGCATACAAGTTGCACAATATCACATGAAACTCTTTTGGTTTTGGATAAAATGACTAGAAAAACATACTTAGGAAGTTCAAACTAAAACTCATTTTGAATTTTGATTAAATAAAAGTGAGGAATATATATACACTAAGGTAATATGTAAGGATAGCCAATCATACCGATTCAGAAACCATTGTAAGCAAAGCCTTCCCAAGAGGCACAATGCAAAACCTTCAAACAAGAAAACAAAATACAAATTCAGTAGATTATCACGACTTACTTTCACTTTATAGAAATAAAACATGATTCTTTTGATAATCCCTACACTTAATACCCTAATATTATGGATTACAAGAACGTTTTAGACAATTCCGATTAATTATCAAGCGTAAAAGACAGTTTTTTCCGAATTTATTGTCAAAATGTAGGCTTATGTTTTAAAACGGCAGCATAAACAATTAGTAGGAAACGAATTACATTACAAGAAGAAGAAAAGGGCAATTACATTCCGCGGCCATAGGCTAGGGCAACTTCCGAAGGTTCTCTCCATTCATCATACCTGCGATACATTTAATAAATTAATAGGTATTGCAGTTGTATAAATGAAGAATCAAGTCAGAATCATATGATACAGAGACAAATAATTACACATATCCGTAGCGTTTGTCAAACAAAAACCGTTTTGACGAAAGTTTGGAACTTGGAGTAGAAATCTTAGAGCTCGAGTGGACTTCCATGGTTCTCTGCATCTGTTTGGTACATGAATTGGATATGAAATTCGAGGACGACCCTAATTTACGAAGGTTGGATCTGTTAGCAATCCAAACAGCCCCTTAATAGTAGAACAAACACATTATTTTTTGAAAATTTACAAGATTTTCATTTAAACATAAATAAACTCATTATAAATTCAGTCCCTAAATTTAATTTGAGATAATTACAATTTAGTCCCTCAAAATAGTAATGGAAAAAAGACATATTTTTTGAAAAATTACATGATTGCCATATTAAATAAAGAGTAAATTACAGTTTCGGTCCTTATGGTTTATCTAAATTTTCACATTGGTCTAAGTTTTGAAAATCCCACATACTTGTCCCGATGGTATGCATTTACTTACAAGTTTGGTCCCTCCCTCCGTTAGAGTTAACCTCTCTCTATCTCAAAAGTCAAAGTCACAAACCCCGATTTGTTTATGTTTTTATTCCAAGTCTTACGACAGCCAAAAATGCGAAGGATGTGTCGCCGTAAACAAGCCCAATAAAAGTTACTATCTTTAGATTTGATCCAACCTAGATAAAGAGAGAAATTAGCATTATAGTTGACGTGTACTACATACTTCTTTCTCGTTAGTTTTTGGTTCGACAAATAGCACCGATAACTTTGTTATCATCAACATCGTCGGCAATTAGACCACATATGACTCCCCTAACCAGCAACGATGCTTCGTTTATTCGTCTTCAACGTCGGAAGCAACAATAAGGAAGAATATTGCAGTTGATTAAAGTGGGCAGAAAATTTCGAGCATTCCATCAGAAAGGAACCATAGGGTTTGCAGGCAATTTTCAAGTTTCTGTTGTTGATGATAGTGGGTGGAGTGGGCTCGGATTATGTCTTAATGATAATTTGGGGGATGTTGTGCAGAAACCATCTGATCAAATTACAGGTTTCCAAGGCGTCAATTTATGCACCGAGATCCTCCCTGCTCATGGCTAGGACATTGAACAAGCTATATAAAGTATTACTTCAACATCAGAGGAAGACCACATCAATCATCCCACCACATCCCGCCATCAACACTGACACCCTCACAACCGACAGACTCGAATAATTAGGATTTATTGTCGCCGAGGGTGTAGGTCTACTAGGTTTGGCATGTAAACTCATCACACTTCTGATTTCCATCATTTTAGGGAGCCTAGGGCTAGTATCTGGTGCTGCAGGGATTTCAAGATCATTACCCAAATGACAGTTCATGTATTAATTCTATCTAATGTACATGCATTCTACGAGTTTCATTTTGGGGTGCCTATTGTTAGGATTCGATCATATAAACACATAACACATGCAGCGGAAGACAATCAAGATCAAATCACAGATTATCCATGAACATTGTCCAGGATCGTGAAGTTCCTAATAGTTATTGCAACTTAAAACTTAAAAAGAATATACCTCAGCAAGTCTCCTTGTTTGGCTACTGGTCAGGGCCACGATTGCAAGGGATGATCAGGATCCAAAGTAGAATCCCTCTAATGATTCACACCCAGTGATCTCCAGAAAACTAGACAGATTAGACCTTCTTCAAGAGAAAGGAAGCAAAGAACTCTAACCCTAGAGAGGGGGAGTTTTCGTAGAAAGGAGAGAGGGAGGGGAGGAGGCGGCACAGAAGGCTTAGGGATGCCTTAGGGATGAACCCTAAGGCCTCTATTTATACTGCATGGGCTCCTAAGGTTTCAGACTTAGGAGTCTTTTGGCGACCGCACCCCCTGGACTTCTTTTCATTGATTGAACCTTTAATCAATTATAATCCAGTCCCTTTAATTAATTCTAAATTAATATATCAATTAATTTATTGATCTAGTTTCTAATTAATTTATTTCTCAATAAATTAATAAACCAAGCATCCCTTCTTTATATTCCTTTTGACTCTGTCTGTTTTTCTGGGTCATGAGGGCAACCCAAAAGGACAATGCTATTATTAGAAATATTAGCACTAGTTGATGACCTTGGACACTTATTCCAAAAGTCTCCCACTTGGACAAGTTGTCAACTTTGTGTGATCTCAATATTATCTGATGATCAGAAGATAGTATGTCATCCAGTGCAATTGCCAAACTCTGATCAAAGATAAGAGACGACCCTTAGACAAGTGGTCTATGTAAAGTCGGATTTGATGTGTGCGGAATAATAATAACGTGAAGAATGAAACAAATATCCAAAGTGCCGAATGATTAATATTCAAATGTAATCAAACATGTGAGAGTGTACAAGGTTATTGCATAAAGCACCTACACCTCACATTGTGAGCTCTAACCTACAAATGAGTAAAACTATACTATATATAGGTAGGCTACAAATTAGGGCAAGGCCCAATAACAAGGTTTTAGTATGGGCCAACCAAGCTTGTCATGCATCACTCCATGAGGGCTTTTGTACCCCAACAATCTCCCCCTCAAAGGGAGGAATGGATGATGTGTGGCAAGATGGCAAATGAGCATTGGCGGAACCGAAGATGATGACCACACGGGATGTAAAGGCGAATCCGATCTCCTCATATACGTGAAAACTCCCCCTCAACGTGTCACCGATCTTCAAAGAGATGTCATCGTGAAATAATCCGCCAAAACTGAGAATGCGCTCAATCGAAAATTTATAAAAACTCCCCCTCGACTTGAGCGTATTCGTCAATGCTCAAAAATTCGGCACTTTCTTTTTAACAATATGAATTATGGAATTCAAAAACTTTTCTTGCGTTCTTGTTCTTCTTTGTTTTGTTCACCGTTCACCAAAAAATTGTTTACTGTGGAGGTTTGACTTTGTTTAGAGTGAGGATCCAAAATTTTACAAATGGGGTTTGAATTTGGTTAAAATGGGTTAAAATTGGTTAAAGAATTGGGTTTAATGGGTTTAATGTTTGGATTCGGATGGATTTGGGTTAAAAGGGTTTTTGAGTGTCTGATGGGCTGATTTGATCCAAAGGGGCTATTGGGCTGTGAACCGATCTGAAGGGGTGAGGCTTAATGGATTCAGATAGGTATTAGATTTGATTTCTGCTTTTGGTTACGACTTGTTGACTGCAAAGTCAACATCCCTTCATTGTTAGCATTCATCGCCTTCTCAATCTATCGATCCAATGCCACACAAGACATCGATTCCCATCTGATTTCACTCCTTAAAATATTCATTCCATGGCAACCAATCAATGTCTCCCGTCTGAACTCTTCTAGTTCTGTTAATCGCGACCCAACGAAGGCAAGTAAACATTCCGATTCATTCCGATTTCATTCTTCTGCAAGTGATGCTGTCATTATCCGACGGCAAGATAGCCATAACCCTTCGGAATTGTCTTCAACTGTTCCGACCACCGAAGGCAGTCACCAACAACCACCTATGGCGACAGCACTCTGATTTCACGTTCATCTCCGAAGGCATCTCAACATCTCGATTCCTTTGTTCCGATTTAAACCCAATCCAGGTTCCGAAGGCAACAAAACCAGTATCATTTTCTCTTCTACTCCGAATTCTATTCACGTCTGCTTCATCTTTTGCGATTGATCTAGTTCATGATTATGTTGACTACGAAGCCAACAAGGTTTCGTTCTCTTCACTTGACTACCCCCTTCGCATCAGCTTTTCTCTCCGATTTGATCTCAAAATCCGATTAGCCTTCATTTCGATTAGATATTTTTGTCTTTCCTTTTCCGTTTACCAGTAAACCCAACATTCTTCACGTTCAATTCAAACCGAAGTCACGTTAAGTGTTGTCGTTTTAGTTAACTAAATGGGGTTAGGTCACAAACACCATTCAGCAAATTTTCTTTTCAAAAGAGGATCTGAAGATGAATACGTCAAAATATTCACCGTCAAGGTCAAGAACACTTCCAAAAGTTCATCTCCACAATTGATCCTTAATCCAAAACAGGCGGTTCCAGTCTTCAATTTCAACACATTGGTACAATACTCTTGATTTTTGTTAACAGAATCGTTTTCTACTCATACCGCAAGTAACGAGTATCAAGGTGCTCGAGTTTCATTTCTATCGACTTGCAGATTTCAGATCTGAAATCAATTCTAATACATGTGGGTTCCAAATCTGATTCGATTCTGAGAATGATAATTGGATTTGAGATATGTATGCGATTTCTATTTCATTGAGTGTTGTCGATTGGAATCATGAATGAACAAATGGAAAATAAGTTTCAAATCAAAACGAGAAACAAAGATGAGTAGATCTGATGAGTGGAAATATGAATCGGATAATAGTAGACGAGATTCAAACTATAATCGATTCTCAAATAATACATGATTGGACATAAATGGTTAAGCTCATGGACAAAGACGTGTATATGAGATTTAAGCAAAACAGATGAACAATACGAACAGTGAAATATCATATTAGGAATAAATCACAAAGAATAGTTGAAAAATGAATAGAATAATCTTTTTGATTTGGAATGTGAACAGTGAATGACGAGTAGTAACCATGAATATCCAACAATCAAGAATAATAGCAAAAGAAAGGATAAGCCAACTCTTTTATGAACTATAGAATCTTGATAATGAACATTAACATGAACACTATGATGAACACCAAGAACAAACAAGATGAACAATATCCTAAAAAGATAAATGAATCCAAAAATTCATGAGAGACTCACCAACAATCCTTGAAACATTGAAACAATCTTCAAAAGTTGTCAAATCGAGATCGTTCCCCTGAAATAATCGCAAGATCTTCAAGGTACGACTCTGATACCAATTGTAAAGTCGGATTTGACGTGTGCGGAATAATAATAACGTGAAGATCGAAACAAATATCCAAAGTGCCGAATGATTAATATTCAAATGTAATCAAACATGTGAGAGTGTACAAGGTTATTGCATAAAGCACCTACACCTCACATTGTGAGCTCTAACCTACAAATGAGTAAAACTATACTATATATAGGTAGGCTATAAATTAGGGCAAGGCCCAATAACAAGGTTTTAGTATGGGCCAACCAAGCTTGTCATGCATCATTCCATGAGGGCTTTTATACCCTAACAGTCTATTATTCCTCCGTTCTACAAGATATCATGAATGTACCAAGGTCATGGAAAATGTCAAATCCCGATAGCTCAAAATTTTTGTTTCCTGACAGAGATTTATGATTACTCTGTCGGACCAATGATTGAACACATCAGTCTGCTTAGGGCTTGGCCAAGCGCTTTGTGTCAGCATCAAATCATTGAGGGCCCCACATATATCACTTCTCCTTGTTAGGGCAGAAGGAATATATAAAATCTGACTACATAGTCTCTGTCTATTTCATCATGTTATACATGGACATACCCTTTATAACTACTATTTACGGACATAGTTTGAGTAGACCAATGCATAACAGAATCATAGCGCAAATCCTCATGCATCTCGGTTTGAAGAATAAAATATAGGCAAAATTACACTGTAGCCCATCCAACTCTCGGCTTCTGGTTTAAAAGGTCCCTCAAGTTATTTTTTTTACTTTATAAGGGTACGAAGTATAGAAAATAGGGTTTAAAACACCCTTGACCCCCAAGTGAAGGTGTAAACCGGTAACAAACTGACTCAACTGCCTAATCATCGTCAATGTGTCTCCTAATCAGCATCCATGTCACTCGTCAGTATCCTAATCAGCTGCCAATTTCTACTCCAAACCCCTAATCACTTCTCGTCATTCACCAAATCCCCCGCAAGCCGCTCATTTTGGTATCTGTCTCCGCCCCATTCACACTCATTCACGGAATTAGGAAGCTAGAACACCTCCAGGAACAGCTAGGCGAATAAGCAAATCGAGCCCTAGAAGTCGACATCGTCCCTGTAAACAAAAGCGTCAGTGCTAACCTAAAAGATGAAATCACCTGACTCACTCTCAAGGAACCAACATCCCAAACCTTGAAGAACAGTTGGAAAATGTCCGAAATTGATTCACAATTGATAGCGTCGCTTCCGAATAAAGATCAGGCAAAAACCCAGTCGAATAAGAAAAGGGAAAATAGAAACTTTCTTATGCTTGCATCGTAATTGTAGGGTAATGGAACCGTACCTTCCGATCAAACAATTGAATGTGTCCTGATGGAACAATGGACCTTCCGATCGAACAACGGAGGTGGCCCTCTCGCTATTCTCTTTCTAATTGAGTTCCACATGTCGCCGTTGACCATCGTGGCTGCCAGAGGCGGCACTACTGCCCCAAAACACCACGACTGTAGAATAGGAGGCCGATAGTGGAATTCATCTTCTTCATCCATCTCTTGCTAAAATCATGCACCAAGGAGGCCGATGGTGGATTTAGGTTCCCGTTTTCTATACTTATAATCCCCTTCTTCTCGATGGTTGTTGGAGCCGAGAACCCTAAGGGATTACGTCAGATCCATCTCTCTCGTTTTCTCCTGAATCGTTGTCCCTCTGCTTCGCTATGTTGATAACGCACACACAAGAACGACTGTTTTTCACTTTGACGAATACTTTCAATTTGGGGGTTATGACACGTCAGGTACACGTTGCACACACAAAATGATCCGTAACCGGTTGAAATAGGTTAAAGGATTAAATAAACAGGTAATATTTGAGTTCATACCCTTATAAAGCAAAAAAATAACTTGAGGGACCTTTTAAACCAGAAGCCAAGAGTTAGATGGGTTACAGTGTAATTTTTCCTAAAAGATATTATCATCGTAGATTAGTTGTGACTTAATCCATGAAGTAATCACTAGGTGCGGGTTGTTCCAATACTTGAATCTCTGCCAAGTACTCATGAGGGTTAGTCGCAATCGCCATGCCATGTCTAATATCTATAGACAATCTATTAAAACTCCATGACAATCTTAAATCACTACTTACTTCCAAGAGTTACGCCCGACTGTGGAGGTTTGAGTAAATTAATACTCGGGAAGTGGGTTCTAAACATGCAAAAGTGAAACACAGTAAAAATTAATGAAAAATGGTAGCAATCAAACTCTTTATTAATTTCCATTAATAAAACACCAAGTCAGATACAATTAATATTGCTATATGTTTCAGTTTCAACCTATTAACTAAACATTTAATACATTTCGCTAGCAACTCTAATGCCTATGGACCTAGTATGCTCATCATGCTTGGCCCACACCAACAACTTGGTGAAAGGATCAGCTGGATTCTCTTCTGATGGAACCCTACTCACCATGATGTCTCTGTCTTCAACTCGGTTTCGAATGTAGTGGTACTTTATGAGTATATGTCTTGATCTCCCATGGCCCTTGGGTTCTTTAGTCAATGCGACTGCACACTCGTTATCACAGAATACTTCAAGGGGATCACTGATGCTGGGGACAACGCCAAGATCATCGATGAAGTTCTTCAACCATGTAGCTTCCTTTGCAGCTTCACTAGCTGCTATATACTCAGACTCGCATGCTGAGTCAGCTATCGACTTTTGCTTCGAACTTTTCCAGTTTACCGCTCCTCCTTTCAACATGAACACCCATCCTGACTGTGAGTAAGAGTCATCTCTGTCTGTTTGGAAACTTGCGTCACTGCACCCTGTGACTCTTATCTCATCTCTTCCTCCATATACTAGGAATATATCTTTAGTCTTCTTAGATACTTAAGTATGTTTTTCACTACCGTCCAATGACTTTCGCCAGGATTATCCTGATATTGGCTCACCATGCTCAAAGGATATGAGACATCAGGTCGAGTACATATCATGGCATACATGATCGATCATATAGCCAAATTATATGTGATTCGACTCATTCTGTCCAGTTCATCACTAGTCTCGGGACATTGCTCTTTACTCAACTTTATGCATTGTTGCATGGGCAAGAATCCTTTCTTGGAATCATGCATCTTGAATTTCTTCAAGATTTTATCTAGATAGGTACTCTGGCTTAGTCCTATTAGACGCTTCGATCTATCTCTATAGATCTTTATACCATGTATATATGATGCATTTCCCAGATCCTTATAGAGAAACACTTCCCAAGCCAAGTCTTTACATTTTGCAACGTTGGGATGTCGTTTCCTATAAGAAGTATGTCATGAACATACAGTACTAGAAATACTACATTACTCCCACTGGCTTTATCATATACACATGACTCATCCTGATTTATAGAAAATCCAAAGTTTTTGACCTTTTCATGGGAGCAGATGTTCTAGCTGTGAGAAGCTTGTTTTAGTACGTAGATGGACCTTTCAAGCTTACACACTCTATTAGGGTACTTTGTATGTACAAAACCCTCAGGCTGTGCCATATACACATCCTCTAATACTTTGCCGTTAAGGAAGCCGGTTTTTACATCCATCTACCATATTTCATAGTTATAAAACACAACAATTGCAAGTAACACTCTAATAGATTTTATCTTGGCTACTGGAGAGAAGGTTTCATTATAATTAATTCCTTAAGTCTGAGTGAAACCCTTTGCAACCAACCTAGCCTTGAATGTGTGTACATTCCCATCCTTGTCAGTCTTCTTCTTGAAGATCCACTTACACCCAACGATTTTTAGGCCTGATGTAGGATCAACCAAGTTCCAAACTTGGTTATCGTACATGGATTGAATTTTTCTTTCCATCGCTTCTTCTGCAAAGAAGCGGTAGAGATACGTCAGTTTTCTCAGCAGGAGTTTCATCCTCAGGTTGAGTGCTAGTGTCAACAATAGGTTCTTCATTGGGTTATTCTTGAATTTCTTCAAGATCAATTTTATTCCCATTAGCCCCTTTGGATATGAGATTTCTTTCCAGAAATACTCCTCTTCGAGCAACAAACACTTTCCTCTTGAATTTTTTAGAGGAAATCCCAGATGGTACGATCATCTGCGATTTCCTCTGAAAATTCAAGAGGCACTCTTAGTTTCCCTACCAACAGCGATTACGTGATTAAAAATGCGTACTTTGCACATTAAATGTTGTACTATCACGTGTTTAACGCATCTAACTTCGATTTCATTTACTTTTAATCATTTGAACAAGAATATACCGACTATCATCAATTTCAAAGAATTTGATCACAAAATTAAGGAAGCTGTTGCATGACTAAATTAATGACCCACAAAATGCTATATTTGAAACAATGACGTTTTGACATCTACTATTCATACCTGCCTTGAAAGGCGATCCGTTATATAATGTAACTATATGATGTTACACAAGATCTGCCCCATTGATCCTATGGAACACAACGGTCGTCTACATTTTCAGATTCAGAGTTCTTTTTATCGTTCGGGGAGGAAGAGTTTTGTTTAGTGACGACACCTAGTAATATCAACTATTTTAGTCATCGTTGGACCCTCTTTTGAGTGGAATATATGTCATAAACTGTTATATACTCACACTTTTGTGTCTAGTGTTTGTGTGCGAAATATATACAATACATGGGTTAAACACATACAAAAAGGTCAAGTTTGGAATGAAGTGCATTTTCAGGCGAAAACACACACGCACCACGAGTTGGAAGATACGCGCGACGCGGGACAGCTGTGTATCAGATCAGAGTTTCAAATTTAAAAAGCGAACATCGGGGTTATAGATAAGGACATGCCGATGATTTCACTCATGCGTGCCGCATCCAGACATTTTTCGCAACTATAAATAGAGGCCTCCGGTTCGTGTTTCGGGAGCGAAGACCCGACCTTTGAGTGGAACTCAGGCATCTTCAACTCGTATTTTCGGATTTCAGTGATCGATAGTTGGTATTTTCATACTTTTAGTTTATTTTAGTATTTTTTGGTTTTGTTTATCGCACGTTTCCAATGGTTCTGGATTGTAGAACTCGCTGGACCGTATAGATCTAGATTTTCAGACCGCAATCAGAATCATTCGGTTCAGTACTGTTTTTAAGTTTAATGCAAGCATTTAGTTTCGTTTATTTTTTGGTGTTGATTCGGTTTATAATTTATTATTTGTTTGATATTTTGGCATTGCTTTACGATTCTGATTTTCTAAGTATACCTCGGGGTCAGAACGTATTAGTTTGGATAGCTCGGAATTTGGAATTGAATAGTTGGATAATCTTTAGTTTATGTTTTCGATATTTCGTTTTGTTTGGATTTTGCGAAGTGTATGGAACGTCACCAGCTATAGAGTGACACTATAGTTTGGTTAATTCTTGACACAGACTTTAACCACAGACTCCATGGTTCGACCCTTACTTCCACTTAGCTAATGTGCTTGTAAGGTATTTATCTAGTATTTTTGACCGCATCGACGACTGCGACGATGTCAAATTTTGGCGCCGTTGCCGGGGAGTTGTGCGCTTGACGTACTGTGTCAGTGGCTTTTGTTTTTGATTTTCGTTTTAGTGTTTGATTTGATTTAGTTTTTGTTTGACGGTCGTTTGCACTTTGTGCATGCGTTCACGTCGGGGTGAACAATCGTCATCTCTTCTTTTCGATTTTAAGATTGAACGAACCGCGCGCAGAAATCGTGTGCGTAGGCGATTGGTCAATATGAGTTTAAACGATGTTTCAGTCGAAGATATTATCAATGAGCCGACAGGAGAGGGAATGGGGGGGAGGCAGCCGTTTGTGCCCCCGGTTGTAGTAAATTTTAATGAAGCCTCTACTAGTAGTGGTGGTGGTGTAGTTTTAGCCATACACTTATTCCATCATGTACTCAGCCTACAGTTCCACTAATGAGTCAACCAACCATAAACCCTAGTGGAGTTCCTGTAAATGCTATGTTAACATGGGGAGTGCCGACCCGTGATGGTACCCCGTGTCCACCACAGCCAGTGCAAGTTCCCCAACCACAACCACAACCATTCCCAGTTCATAAACTTCAACCACCCATTTTACAACCACAACCCCAACCACAACAACAGCCACAAGAACAGCAACATTACCAGATGCAAGCTGGAGTTCAGGTATATGATGACGAGGACGAGGGTTGGATGCTGAACAACCCGAACAATCAGATCCAACAGTAGAATCGAGGTTAGGGACCTCCGCGTCAATAACAGCAACAATACAATCATCAATGGCAGGGGCAACAGTAGTAAAAGAATGAAATGCAAAATAATGGTAAGTTCGTTCCCCCTTTGTATTTTTCTCAACCGATCGGGCAATCAGTTGCGTCGCACTTCCAACCGCGGGAGTACGACGATGCATCGCCAATCTATTTTCCTGATAATATTGAAAGTCAAATTGAGATTAGACCTCAGTTGTTAGGAGTGTTGCTAGAGTTTAGGGGATATAGACAGGACGACCCATACAACATTTGTACAAATTTTTAGCGATAGAAAATGCCAACATCCCCAGAAATGCTGTAAGTCCCAAAAGATCCTAGATCTCACAAGGTATCAATCAAACACTCAAAGGTGCGGAATCCCAATGAGTGAATCAAATCAAAACAATAAGAACAATGGAGATTAAACCTTCAATGCACACGTTTTGATTAAGAAAGGTCTAATACATAAGATCTCTTGATTGCTTGAACAAGGAATATTCTCTCTATAGCTAGCACAAGTTCCAAAGCAATCAATTAGCCTAATGACGGCTACAACAAGGTATAAATATCCTATGAATCACCTAGCTAAACCCTAAGCCCATCCATTAAAAGCCCACCGAAGACAGGCTAAAGCAAAACCGAAATCCATGGGGATTTTGGTCATCACAACCGAGATCAAGAGGGATTTCAGTCCAGTCCGAAATCACCCACCAACCCATTAGAACTTGATTTTAGCACTATAATGTCAAGCATAAACTATCGATTTTAGGGTTTAACAATCTCCCCCTTGGTTTACAGCTTGCATTGATCTTCAGGATTCTATTGATCTTGGCTTCAGTCGAACACTGCCGTAATGTTCTAACAATCTCCCCCTACACGAGTGACGGGTGCAGACGTTAATAGCTTTTAGCACGTTGCAGAGAAAACTTCATCTTTGGATTGGACCGTCTTCAAATTTGACGTTAAACGCGCATTGGGTACGGGCTTTAGCTTAGATCTTGAATCAGCACAACCAGCTTTTGATTTAACTATGACTAGGACTAGAGTCAGACTCTTCACATCTTCGGATTGGACTGTCTTCAAATTTGACGTTAAACGCGCATTGGGTACAGGCTTTAGCTTAGATATTGAATCAGCACAACCAGCTTTTGATTTAAATATGACTAGGACTGGAGTCAGACTCTTCACATCTTCACTTCTGATCACTTAAGGTGTAGATGTAGTAACAAATTGATTGAGGAGGAATTCAACGCAGCTTGTCACATAGAGTTATGCTTCACCTTCTTCTGGGAATAAAGAGTTCGTGTTGAAATTCTCGAACTTCACTCTTACTGGCGCTTCAGGATAGGAATGATAACCGCAAAACCCGTGGGTTACGGAGTTATAAAGCTCTCACCACAGTTGTTCAAGGACCCAGCCTTGGCTCAGGAAGAGACTTCTCGCAGTATTTGTGTGAACCTAGAGGAACGCATTGCGATTGTTTGAGTATCGGAGAACTACTCGTGGCCATTTTGATTTTGGCCCCTGCATATCCTTGATCAAAGATCTCAATGCAGTTGACAAGTCAACAAGTTGACTTGACTCTTGGCGAGACGTTCAATGTTATCCAAACTGTTGAGTTAAGTTTGTGATGAAGTGCCACCCAATCCGAAGACCTAATGTATTGATAGAAGACCCTGAAGACTGAAGACTCCGAAGGGTGTATCCTGAAGGATCCGAAGACTTAACAGCTGCAATAACTTTTGGTGCACGCGTGATACCAGACTACGTGTTGCATGAATCTACAATCCTATTGGCTAGTACACTGATATGATATTCCCTGTTTATGTTTGTACTATCTTATCTTTGATTTTGTATATATATATCAGAGATACCTTATCGTGTCGAGTGTGAATTTGATCCACCATCAATTGTAAAACCCTAAATCGTAATATCAAAGCATTCATCACTCTTTATCCAATAGTTACTGTGTTCTTGATTGTTCTTCATATTTGTGTGTGTTTTCATTGCTTCTCTAGAATCAATTCGTCATTATACTTATTATAGTTTACTACTTGATTGATTTCAACACCTAATACGTGGTATCAAAGCAGGACAGCTCGCAAACCTTTTTTTAGAGTCTCATTTCATTGTTACAGTTCTAGATCTGAATTGTTTCTCAGATCTAGTTTTCCGCAACTGTTAACTATCTCTATTACTTGTTTTTCTGAAAAGATCATGTTGAAATTTGTTCAAAATGACTGATTCTACTGCTACTTATGCTAACATGCTCAATTATGCCAATCTAATCGGCTCCTCTACCAAAGCTCCAGTTCTTGTTCCAACCTACTATGATTTCTGGGCTGATCGAATGAGGGATTACCTTGAAGGTCTTGATGAAGAAAAGGATATCTGGAGATCTGTCAAAGATGGTCCTCATACAGACATTAAAGGAAGATTTGTAGTAGTTGATGGAGAAGATGCTGAAGTCCTGACAGCTGCTGATCTGAAGAAAGTTAGAAACGATGAAAGAGCTATGAGAGAACTCCGAAGTGACTAGGTCTAGATTTTCGACATCACATCTCTGGTGCAAAGTGTGCTAAAGAGATTTGGGATCATTTAGCTGTTTGTTTTGCTGGTGATAACACTCTTTAATCGAGTGTTGTTCAAGAAGTGTTAGCTGACTTCAGGAACTTCAAGCAACAAGAGAATGAAACCTTGGAACAAGCGTATGAAAGATATAGAAAAATGGTGTATGAATTGGAAAAGTATGGGGAAACTCGAAGTTAACAAGAGATCAGCATCAAATTTATCTATAGTTTGAGACCAGAATGGAGACCAATCATGTTGATGATCAAGTCATATGAAAACATTAACACCTACTATTTGGTTGCTTTATACAATCTCATCACATCATATGAACCTGATATTTGTTGTAGAAGAAGCGAGAAGGCTAATACTAGTTCCTTAGCTCTAGTGTCTAGTGTTGATGAAGAAGAAGATAAGGATGAGCCTGATGGCTACTTAGAAGGAGAAAATGGTGAAACGATTGCTTTGTATGCTGCAAACAATCGAAGATTTAGAAAATCTTTTGTGAACAAGTCTAACACAGCTAAACCCTTCGTAAAAGCCTTCAACAAAAACTCTTTCACTCCGAAACTTAAGCCTGAGATCTATACGCCTAAGGAGGAAACTGTGAAATCTTCCACTCCGAAGCCCACTGAAACAAAGACTTCGGAGATACCAAAAGATATATCTGAAGAAAAGAAAACTGTTGGTGACTCTGGCTTTGACTGTAACTATTGCCATGGTAAAAATCATTTTGCAAAGGATTGCATGCTTCACAAATGAAATTAAAAACAAACTCAAGTGAAAGATGAGGCTTACTATGCAAGAAAGATGGAAGAAGTGAGAGAGAAAACCAAAGATCTGGCTCTGATGGCTTTGGAAGACAGAATGGGAACTTACCAAATTTGGTCGTTTGACTCCGAAGACGAGGAAATAAGGATGCCAACTCATCATGCATTCATTACCTATGATGATGGTAAGAGCTTCCCGAAGTATACCTCAGAGGAGAGTGAAGCTGAAGGAGTCTTGAACTACGAAGGATTTGAAGAATTTGGTCATGGGAATTTAGAAGTGAAGAAAGGGCGTGATGCAAAAGCTCCGAAGACTTGGACTGATGACTCTTCGGATGATGAGGAGGGTGTTTGCTTCATGGCGAAGGACTCACGCCTAACCATTCTCGAACAGGTATCCAAACTTCTCTGATCTCTTTAAAATTCATGCATCCAAATTTTCAGCTGATATAAATGAAATAACACGTGATTGCTCTGTGATGAACAAACTGCTAATTGATGCTAAAAATAGGGCAAAGATCAGTGAGCAGGAGATTCTAAAATTGAGGGGGAGAGTTGAGAGTCTGAAGCTATCCCTAGAAAAGGCCAATTTAAGAATCTCATTGCTAGAGGAGAATAGAGAGAAACATTTGAATAATAATGATGTAATTTTGAGACAACGAAATATCTTTTATGAAACTGCTAGACGTTTGTATGCTCATATTACTCGTATTTATCACTCTGCTGATGTTTGCAATGTTCAACATAGACAACTACTGCCTTTTATTGAGTTTAAGCTGAAAGATGTTGATAGTATTTCATATGAATATGAATCAATAGTGTCTGGTCCGAAGTAACTAACCCTTCGTATAAGCATGGTTTGATTTCCGTTGAAAAACACTTAACCGCTGAAAACATGTTGAAATTACTACTAAAAGAAATCCCACTGTTGCAAAGAAATGTTCCCCAAATTGAAAACAAATCAGAAGTCACTGTTGAGACTGAGTCTGAAAAGGATTCTGAATGTGATTCGGATATGGAGGAGATTGATTGCTCTTCTTTGTCTAAAATAACATCATCCTCCGCATCCGCATTACCCTCCGAAGACATCTCACAATTGTCTTCGGTTGACTAAGGCAAAACCAAAATTGATTGTGATTATGAAACTTTGGAAAACAAAGAAATTTTAAAAACAAGCTCAAGTTTTTGATGAATGTGTGTCATATGAAGAATATCTCAAAGACAGCTCAAAAAGACTAGTCGATGTTGCTTGTATCTATATGAAAATCTCTTATTTTAAAAAACTCTATTTTTGTGAAGACTGGTGGCATGCTTTTAATTGACAATGATTTGAAAAAGATTGTTGAGGAGGATAATTCCACAGTTACTGAGGAAGGATTCTTCTCATCATAAAAAATGGTTGAAAATGACATGAATGAAAAATTGGAAGTGAAAATCAATATGAGAAAACAAGATTTATATGGTCACAACATTTAAAATCGACTTTTCTACGAAAAAGAAAAGATTCCTAAAAACATGACTCATATTTTAAATGTTAAAAACAATAATCATGTTTACACTAACAGAAATTACAAACAAATTCAAGTTATGGAGAAACCCATAGCTCCGAAGATGGATGTTTTTCAGTTAATGGAGTCATGTGAAAGTGTTCCTCTTACACAATCTTTTGAAAATGCTGTTGCAAAACCCAAGAATGTTGTTTCCAAACCCACGTTACAAAAACCTCAGATCTTGAAAAGACCTCAAATTCAAAACTTTGCATCAACCTCCAAAACAAAATCAGCAATTGTGATTACAAAACCAATCCAAAAGCCAATTGCTGCAAATTTGAAAACCAAACAAGTATGAAACCTTGTTAAAAGGAAAACTCCCTTCGTAGTTTCAAAACCAACCATTACGAAGGCTTCAACTTCTGGAACAAAACAAGGAATACGAAGAATTCACATGTTAAAAACCAACTTTCCAAACCATCCTTTGCTCCAACTAAACCAAACTTTCCAAATCCCAAGTTTCAAAAATCTTCAAAGAAAACATTTTCAAAAGGTACAAATTTGATAGATACATTCCATCAGTGGCTGGACAAAAATTTGGAACTGTTTAAAGATAAAAATCTTTCATTAAATGATTTCAAACTTGCATACGAAGAGTACCTATGTACTTCTACACTATGCAGTTCAATTTCAAGGAAATCAACAATCGAAAACTCAAAACAAAACTGGAAGAGGGATGACATGAAAGAAAACTTAATTCCAAAATCAAAATCTTCAAGGTCATCAAATTGTTCAAAAATTTCAAAAGCCAAGAAAACCTCAAATTCTTCTATGACTTCAAATTCCTTTAAGTCAAAACCATCCAAGCAAATATGGGTACCGAAGACTTCCAGCACATCAAACTCTTCGGACACATCTTTTCTAACAAAAGACTATTCGGAATCATTTTCTGACTCTTCATGTTCATCACATAAGACTTCTGAAAATATGATCAATCTAAATGCAAATGAAATATCTGAAGAGGCTGTCGAGAAGTGGATTCAAGAATGCTTTGCTTACCTTGAGGACCCAAGATTGATTGGGTACCAACTCCTTCTTGATTGCTTGCAGGTTATGTCAAATGAGTGGCACGATGCAAAATGGTACATGGATAGTGGCTGCTCAAGACATATGACAGGAAAAAGGGAGTATCTCAGGGATTATAGAACATTGGATGATGCAGGGAATGTTCGCTTCAGTAACAACGAAACATGTCCATTTCGGGGTTATGGCGAAATCACTAATGGGCAATTTACAATAAACAGAGTGGCATTTGTAGAAGGTTTAAAGCATAGTCTTGTGAGTATCTCTCAGTTGGTGGTTGGAACTGGAAATACAGTCACATTCAACAACCAAGGGAGTGTCATCTCAAAAGAAGCAACAAACAAAGTCTTGTTGAAATCTGAAAGAAAGGGATCGATGTTTCCCTTGAATCTAAAGCCAGTGACTGGTGGGCAATCATTGTGTCTTCTATCCAAAGCCAACTCAGATGTCAGCTGGTTATGGCACCGATGACTTGCTCATCTAAACTTTAAAGACTTAAACAAGTTAGTGGATATGGATTTGGTTCGTGGAATGCATGCTCTAAAATTTGATAACGACTCCCTTTCTTCTGCTTGTAAACATGGCAAGCAAACAAAACAAAGGCATCCAACTGTGATCAACCTAAAAATCACCGAACCTCTTTCTCTTCTGTAACACCACGTTACTTTCGGTAGAGTATTTTTATATTAGTCTTAGTGAAATTAAGATTTATTAGATTATTGTATGAGTTTGTGTAGTTAGAATTTCATTTGGAAGAAATTTGAAGTTGAAAAATTGCATAAAGCAGGTAACACGGGTCGTGTAGAAGGTACACGGGTTGTGTGGGAATTCTTGTTGAACTTATTGGGCATACCGATGGTTACACGGGTCGTGTAAGTTTAACACGGGTCGTGTAGTAAGTTGATGAATTCCTACCGTAAACTACACGGGTCATGTAATAATGACATGGGTCGTGTAGTTCTGCAGACCAAAACTTCAAATTTATACCGTAAACTACACGGGCTGTGTAGTTTTGGAAACGGGTCATGCTGCGCACAGGCCCCACCCATTTAAGTCGTGAAAATCCATCTTTTGGTCAGATTTCTCTCGATTAAAAACCTCTCTTTAACCTTAGAATCATCCCTCTTTCATTCTTGGACCAAATTGAAGGCTAATTCGCGTTGGATTGAAGTGATTTTCGATATTTGGCTTGTTGAAGGTAAGGTGTTCACTTCTATCCCTTTTGAAAGATTGATTTTGATCTTTTGGAGTTGGTTTCGAGTTGGGGTGAAGGACCACCTGTGTATAGCTAGAAATTTAACTTATACACATGTTTGGGAAGTGTTGAGATGCTTCTAAACTCGAGTCTTAGCTATTGAAATCGAGTTTCAAACCTAGATGGTTGAAAAACAAAGTTTTCACCTCAACATGGTGTGTGTGTGTGATTGTGTAGGTGCAGGAAAACCTTAAGGTTTGTGATAGCCTCGGTGGTGCAAACTAGAACTATAAAGAGTCTCAATACCAGGTGAGTAATCTCTCTTATATCAGTTATGATATTTGTATTGATTGAACTCTTGAAATTGAAAGTAGCCTTAACATCTAAAATGGCAATCTATAAGTTAGTCAATTACCTAATTGGTATGGTATAACGGCCTTTGAGGCTAGGAGATTGGATTTCGTATCCAAATGTTAACGGCCCTCGTGGCTAGGAGATTGGATTTTGTATCCAAATGTTAACGGCCCTCGTGGCTAGGAGATTGGATTCTGTATCCAAATTATACGGCCTATATGGCTAGGAGATTGGATGTGATATCCAAATAATAACAGCCCTTGTGGCTAGGAGATTGGATTGATATCCAAAGGTTGGTTCAATCAAGAATGTACACTGTATTGAGTTTTAACAACTTAATTATATATTTACATGTTAAATTGTTTATATGATTACTAATTGAGCTTTATGGCTCACAATATATGTGTGAATTGTCCCTGCAGGTGAGCATGTCCCTGCTAAGGGTAAAGATGTAGCTCATGGATAGGACTGTCTGTTGTAGCGGCCCGGCTTAGAAGGAGTTTACTTTTGATATATACTCCTTGATACACTTGTACCTTTTTTGTAATAACTTATACACCTAAACAGTTAGTTTTGTATGTTTAAAACTGTGATTAAAAATGAAAATTTTTGGGTGTATTTTGTTTGAAAAAGCCGGGTGTTACAAGTTGGTATCAGAGCCGTGGTTTAAGTGAACTAGGTGTCTGTAGAATAGATCCCTGGACTTAAACCTTGCGAGATAATAGACATGTTGAACATTTGGTTGTATATAAGTTGTTATTATATATAACCTAACCATTTGTTAAATTTTGAAGTATGAGAAGTACTAGAAGTAATCCTATGCGAGGAAATTCGGGGCGTGGAGCCTCAAGAGGCGGTCGGGCCCGTTCTCAAGGCTCGGTTGGAAGAGGTGCGAGTGGACCAGCAAATGAAAATCCACCAGATTTACGCACCATTGTAGCTGATGTGGTACGTGAACTATTACCTACCTTGGTAAATGCACGTGATGAAAGTATTGCAAAGCAAGTTCACGACAAGCAGCCTGAAAATGAGAGTCAAGAGGAAAGTAGAGTTCGTGTTGAGAAAGAAGTCCAAGGAGAAGGAAGTTCAGGGAAAAAGACTGAATGTACTTATAAAACTTTTATGGGCTGCAAGCCCAAAGAGTTTTCAGGGACGGATAATCCGGTCCAAGCTATGGAATGGTTGATGCATACAGAGAAGGTGTTTCGAATCAGTGAGTGTGCTGAGGGAGACAAGGTGGAGTTTGCCACGAATCAATTAACCGGTAATGCATTACATTGGTGGCAAGTGTTCAGTAAAGCGTTGGGTCCCGACTTGACCCAGTCTTTACTTTGGGAACAGTTCAAAACGAAGTTTAATGAAGAATATTTTTCCGAGGTGGCTGTGAAAAGGCTAGAAGAGGAGTTTTTGCATTTGGAACAGGGATCTCACACGGTGCAAGAGTACACGATGAGTTTTCTTGAAAAAGCTAAATTTGCAGAGCATCAGATAAACACTAAGAAGAGAAAGATTGATAAATATGTGTGGGGATTGAAAACTAGAATCCGAGAAATTGTACAACCGCTTCAGTTGTCTTCTTTCCGACAGGCGGTGGATAGAGCCACAGAAAGAGAGACGGAACTACAGAGACAGGAGGAGGAAAAGAAAGTTGTGGAAATTAAACGAAAAGCGGAGGAACAACCGTGGACGCCCCAGAAAAAGTCGCAACAGATGGGGTCCAATTTTAAAGGCAAAGGTCCGAAAGAGGAAGCAAAGTGGTGTGAAAAGTGCAGGAAAAAGCACTTTGGAAATTGCCAAACTGATATTCCATCGTCGAGTTGTCGTAACTGTGGAAAGCAAGGGCATATTGCTCGAGACTGTCGAGCGGAGCGGAGGTGTTTTCAATGTGGGCTATAGGTCATATTCGCCCAAACTGTCCCCAGATAAAAGCTAGAGCACCTAGTGATAAACCCAGAGAGGAGCGGGGAGGAAAGAAAGAAGAAGTAAAGGGTCGGGGAGGACCAGTGGCATCACGGGCATTCCAAATGACAGGGGAAGAGGCTCGTGAAAAGATTGACGTAGTTACAGGTATTTTCACTCTAAATTCAATTCCAGTATACGTAATATTTGATCCTGGAGCTACGCATTGTTTTGTGTCAACATCTATGACGTCTCGTTTAAATGTTCCCCTAACTCCTATGGATGAAAGTTTGGAAGTAGCAGTGGCAGATGGTAGGTATGTTTGGGTGTCGGAACGTATTGAAGGTTGTCAGCTTAAGATCTATGGGACCACTTTCCCTATAGATCTGAAGCCGATGACTACCAAGGAGTTTGGAGTAATTGTGGGTATGGATTGGTTGGAAACAAATTATGCTAACATGGATTGCAGAAATAAAAATATTACAGTTTTAACACCAGATGGGGCATTGATTAAAATCCAAGGCGAAAGACCGCGTCTGAGAATGTCGGTTATTTCCTTTGCTCAAGCCCGGAGTAGTGTCAGTAAAGGAGGGACGTCTTATTTAGCATATGTGTCTATTGCTAAATCGGAACAAATGGGAAAAGAAAGTGTAAAAATTGTAAACGAATTTCCAGACGTTTTTCCGGAAGAACTCCATGGGTTACCGCCAGACCGACAAGTTGAGTTTGCAATTGAATTAGTTCCGGGAGCTGCACGTGTTGCTCGGACTCCATACCGATTGGCACCTTCAGAAATGGAAGAATTGAGGAAACAGTTGGAAGAACTTCTAGATATGGGTTTCATTAGACCGAGTTCTTCACCGTGGGGAGCGCCTATCCTGTTTGTAAAGCAGAAAGATGGGTCGATGCGTATGTGTATCGACTATCGAGAATTGAATAAAATCACGATGAAAAACAAATACCCATTACCGAGAATTGATGATTTGTTCGATCAACTTCAGGGGGCAACGTATTTTTCGAAAATTGATCTGAGGTCGGGGTATCATCAGTTGAAATTCGAGAATCAGATATTCCAAAAACCGCTTTCCGTACTCGTTATGGTCATTATGAGTTTTTGGTTATGCCTTTTGGGTTAACCAACGCTCCGGCAGCATTCATGGACCTTATGAACAGAGTATGTCGTCCATTCCTTGACACTTTCGTTATTGTATTCATTGATGACATTTTGGTGTATTCTCGAAGCCAGGCTGAACACGGTGTTCATTTACGCCAAATATTGGAATTACTTCGCCGAGAAAAGTTATACGCTAAGTTTTCCAAGTGTGAATTATGGCTAAGAGAAGTACAGTTTCTTGGGCATGTTATTAATAGCGAAGGTGTCAAAGTTGATCCAACGAAGATTGAGGCTGTGATGAAATGGGAACCGCCTCGGAGTCTAACGGAAATACATAGTTTTCTTGGACTGGCGGGTTACTATAGAAGATTTGTAGAGAATTTTGCTTCAGAAATTAAAGCAAGCCTTATGTGAAGCTCCGGCTTTAGCCTTACCGCAAGACGGGGAAGACTACGTGGTTTATAGTGATGCTTCACGGGTGGGCCTTGGATGTGTATTAATGCAGAAAGGTCGGGTAATTGCTTATGTGTCCCGTCAATTAAAAGAAGCTGAAAAGAAGTACCCGGTGCATGATCTCGAATTGGCTGCAATAATCTTAGCTTTAAAGCTTTGGAGACACTACCTGTATGGCGTGAAGTTTGTGGTCTATTCGGATCATAAAAGCCTGAAGTATTTATTTGACCAGAAAGAACTGAACATGAGACAGCAAAGGTGGATGGATCTACTCAAAGATTTTGATTGTGAAATATTGTACCATCCCGGCAAAGCAATTGTGGTTGCAGATGCCCTGAGCCGAAAACAATATCCTTTGAAGATTACATCCGCGTGTATGGGTATGGCGAGCCGACTACCCGAGTTAATTCGTGTGGCACAAGAAGAAGCCTACAAGACCGAGAACGTGAAAAGTGAACGAATGGTCGGGTATGTAAAACATTTAGTTGAAAACTCTCAGCGGTTGAAGACCTTTAGAGGCCGTGTGTGGGTGCCCAAGCAAGGTGAGGCGCGGAGTTTACTTTTAGAAGATGCACATTGTAGCAGATATGCTGTATACCCGGGCAGTACCAAGATGTACCAAACGCTAAAACCGATGTATTGGTGGCCGGGAATGAAAAGAGATATTGGAAGGTATGTAGAAAAGTGCCTGACTTGTTTGTAGGTAAAGTCGAACCACCAGAAACCGTATGGCGAAATTCAACCGTTACCAATTCCAGAAAAAAAAGGGATAATATCACAATGGATTTCGTAACAAAACTACCCCGAACACCGCATGGTCATGATACTGTTTGGGTAGTGGTTGATCGACTGACGAAGTCGGCGCAATTTCTACCGATTAGTGAAAATTTCAAAATTGAAAAGTTGGCGAAAATATACATTGACGAGGTAATTCGCCGACATGGGTTACCGTCGTCAATTGTATCCGATCGAGATAGCAGATTTACTTCCCGATTTTGGCAAAGTCTTCAAGAGCAGTTGGGTTCAAAAGTGTTAATGAGTACCGCGTACCACCCGCAAACGGATGGGCAAAGCGAGCGAACCATTCAGACTTTAGAAGACATGCTTCGGATGTGTGTGATAGACTTTGGCGGGAGTTGGGAAGATCATCTACCTTTGGTAGAATTTGCTTACAACAACACTTTTCATTCCAGTATTCAGATGGCCCCGTATGAAGCGTTATATGGAGCACCGTGCCGTACTCCGACTTGTTGGACTGAAGTGGGAGAAAAACCGTTGGCTGGACCCGAGATCATAGCCCAAACTGAAGAAAAGATTAAACAAATCCGGGAATACTTGAAAGTTGCTCAAAACCGACAAAAACAGTATGCTGATAAGCGAGTGAAGCCATTGGAGTTCCGAGTGGGAGAAATGGTGATGCTCAAAGTATCTCCTTGGAAAGGTTTAATTCGCTTCGGGAAGAAAGGGAAGTTGAGCCCTCGTTTTATAGGTCCTTTCCGAATATCCCAAAGAATCGGAGCTGTGGCGTACCGATTGGAGTTACCTGATGAGCTTCAAGGTATCCACAATGTTTTCCATGTGTCCCACTTGCGGAAGACATTGTTTGATGAGTCCTAACGAATACCTCTTGCTGATATTGAACTAGATGAGAAACTAAAGTATTCAGAACAACCCGAGAAAGTGTTAGATCGGAAAGTAAGACAGCTGCGGAACAAGAAGATTAATATGGTTAAAGTACTTTGGCAACACCATAGGGGTTCTGATATGACGTGGGAAACTGAAGATGAAATGAGGGAGAAATACCCTCAACTCTTTACTTGATTCCGAGGACGGAATCTTTTAAAGGAGGGGAGAATTTGTAACACCACATTACTTTCGGTAAGTATTTTTATATTAGTCTTAGTGAAATTAAGATTTATTAGATTATTGTATGAGTTTGGGTAGTTAGAATTTCATTTGGAAGAAATTTGAAGTTGAAAAATTGCATAAAGCAGGTAACACGGGTCGTGTAGAAGTTACACGGGTCGTGTGGGAAGTCTTGTTGAACTTATTGGGCATACCGAAGGTTACACGGGTCGTGTAAGTTTAACACGGGTCGTGTAATAAGTTGATGAATTCTTACCGTAAACTACACGGGTCGTGTAATAATGACACGGGTCGTGTAGTTCTGCAGACCAAAACTTCAAATTTATACCGTAAACTACACGGGCCGTGTAGTTTTGGACACGGGTCGTGCTGCGCACAGGCCCCACCCATTTAAGTCGTGAAAATCCATCTTTTGGTCAGATTTCTCTCGATTAAAAACCTCTCTTTAACCCTAGAATCATCCCTCTTTCGTTCTTGGACCAAATTGAAGGCCAATTCGCGTTGGATTGAAGTGATTTTCAATATTTGGCTTGTTGAAGGTAAGGTGTTCACTTCTATCCCTTTTGAAAGATTGATTTTGATCTTTTAGAGTTGGTTTCGAGTTGTGGTGAAGGACCACCTGTGTATAGCTAGAAATTTAACTTATACACATGTTTGGGAAGTGTTAAGATGCTTCTAAACTCGAGTCTTAGCTATTGAAATCGAGTTTCAAACCTAGATGGTTGAAAAATAAAGTTTTCACCTCTACATGGTGTGTGTGTGTGATTGTGTAGGTGCAGGAAAACCTTAAAGGTTTGTGATAGCCTCGGTGGTGCAAACTAGAACTATAAAGAGTCTCAATACCAGATGAGTAATCTCTCTTATATCAGTTATGATATTTGTATTGATTGAACTCTTGAAATTGAAAGTAGCCTTAACATCTGAAATGGCAATCTATAAGTTAGTCAATTACCCAATTGGTATGGTATAACGGCCTTTGAGGCTAGGAGATTGGATTTCGGTTCCAAATGTTAACGGCCCTCGTGGCTAGGAGATTGGATTTTGTATCCAAATGTTAACGGCCCTCGTGGCTAGGAGATTGGATTCCGTATCCAAATTATACGGCCTATATGGCTAGGAGATTGGATGTGATATCCAAATAATAACGGCCCTTGTGGCTAGGAGATTGGATTGATATCCAAAGGTTGGTTCAATCAAGAATGTACACTGTATTGAGTTTTGACAACTTAATTATATATTTACATGTTAAATTGTTTATATGATTACTCATTGAGCTTTATGGCTCACAATGTATGTGTGAATTGTCCCTGCAGGTGAGCATGACCTTGCTAAGGGTAAAGATGTAGCTCATGGATAGGACTGTCTGTTGTAGCGGCCCGGCTTAGAAGGAGTTTACTTTTGATATATACTCCTTGATACACTTGTACCCTTTTTGTAATAACTTATACACCTAAATAGTTGGTTTTGTATGTTTAAAACTGTGATTAAAAATGAAAAATTTTGGGTGTATTTTGTTTGAAAAAGCCGGGTGTTACATCTTCTTTACATGGATCTTTATGGACCATCCGCAGTGGAGTCAATTGGGAAGAAAAAGTATAATTCTTGTGATTGTTGATGACTATTCAAGGTTCACTTGGGTTTTATTCTTAAGAAACAAGTCTGATGCAGCTGAAGAAATCATTAATTTCATAAAGAAAATGGAAGTAATGCTCAACAAGAAGGTCCGAACTGTACATAGTGATAACGTTCGGAGTTCAAAAATTAAACACTTGATGGATTTCTGAAGACAAAGGGGATTAGTCATAACTTCTCAGCACCATATACTCCTCAACAAAATGGTGTTGTAGAAAGACGAAATCGTTCTTTGTGTGAAGCAGCTAGAACAATGCTTAACTTTGCAAATTTGCCCATGTACTTCTGGGCCGAAGCCATCTCTACAGCTTGCTTCACTCAAAACAGATCAGACATCCACAAGAGGTTTCACATTACACCATATGAAGTACTCAATCGAAGAAAACCCAATGTCAAGTTTCTTCATATCTTCGGTTGCATGTGTTTTATTTTGAACCTAAAAGATCATTGACAAAATTCAATGACAAATCAAAAGAAGGGATTTTTCTTGGTTACTCACAAGACTCAAAGGCATATAGGGTTATGAACAAGAGGACACGCAAAATTGAAGAAACCTTCAACCTCTCGTTTGATGACTAGTATATGAATAAATCTTTGCATCCTTTCTCAATGTCATCGATCTTTCCGAAGCCAGCTGTTGATGCATTACCAATTACAACATTTAATACTGAGTTCAGTCTTCTCTTTGATCCACCTGTAAGGGCCGTGGACTCCGAAGTTAGAGCACCAAACAACCATGTGTCCGAACTGTCCAAGCTCACAGATGGCCCAGATGACTCATCAACAAGCAGTGTTCAAAGACCCTCTTCGGTTTAGGGGGAGCCTTCAGATGGAACTATAAGAGATCTGGTTTCGAGGGGGAGCAAAGCAACACAAGTCTCAACAACCCCTCACATGAAATTTCTCATATCATGTCCCGGTATCCTTCTGTTCAGGGGGTGCCAGAGATCTCTACTCCAAATGACTCAATGCCAACCTCTTCGGATAATGGTAGAACAACCTCTACACCAACTGCTGTCGAGGGGGAGCATACTCGTAACTCTTCTTCACAACTGCACACACCTCAAACAAATGTCACCAACTCAAACAATCACTTAATAACTGATGATTTTCCATCCACTTCGGGGTATCCTTAAGATATTGAGGAAATTGATTATGAAGGACCACCTGAATTTGATCTAAAGTCTTGACTCGTGCACAACTACATCAAAAGCAACTTGATTTAAACAAAACTTCGGAGTTGTGCATGTTCAATGTCTTTATCTCAAAGGTTGAACCTAAGAACGTTAAGGATGCATTTGATCACCCTGACTGGATTGAAGCTATGCAATTGGAATTAGAAGAGTTTGAAAGAAATAAAGTTTGGAGGCTAATTCCAAAACCTCCTAATGCCTCAATCGTTGGTCTCAAATGGATATATAGAAATAAACTTGACACCGAAGGCAATGTGGTTGAGAACAAAGCAAGGCTGGCTGTCAAAGGTTATTGTCAACAGGAGGGGATTGACTACGAAGAGATATTCGCTCCTATTTCCAGACTCGAATCAGTTTGCATCTTTTTAGCATATGCTGTACACAAAAATTTTGATGTCTATCAAATTGATGTCAAATGTGCATTTCTGAATGGTGATCTTGAGGAAACCATTTTTGTTAAACAACCACCTGGCTTCGTAGACAAAGAAAATCCTAACCATTGCTATGTGTTAGATAAAGCTGTCTATGGTTTAAAAAAAACTCCTAGGGCTTGGTATGAGACCTTGACAAAGTTTTTAAAAGAATCAAACTTCAAACAAGGTTCAGTGGATCCAACACTTTTTAGAAAGAAAGTTGGCTCTCATTTAATGTTAGTCCAAATTTATATGGATGACATTATCTTCGGATCCACTGACCCAAAACTCACAAAAGATTTTGAAAAACTAATGAAAAGCAAATTTCAAATGAGTATGATGGGAAAGAATAACTCATTTCTTGGATTACAAATAAAACAATCTAAGGAAGAGATTTTCATCAATCAACAAAATTAACGAAGAGTTTACTTGAACGCTTTGAAATGACTAACTGCTCCAAAGCGAAGGTTCCATTACCTGCAGGTACAAGGTTGAATCCATCATTGGACAAACCAAAGACTGACATCCAGATGTACCGAAGTATGATTGGATCATTGCTTTATCTCACAGCCAGTCGACCAGATATCATGTTCGCAGTTTGCAACTGTGTAAGATATCAAGCTGATCCATGCGAACCTCATCTGGCTGCAGTTAAAACAATCTTTCTTTATCTACACAACACTCCTGCATATGGTCTATGGTATCCAGCAAACTCAAGCTTCTATATACAATCTTACTAAGATTCAGATTTGGGTGGATGCTCCATTGATCGCAAAAGCACTTCGGGGGGTTGCCAATTTCTCGATGGAAAGCTAATCAGCTGGCAATCCAAGAAGCAAACTTATGTATCAATATCCACAGCCGAAGCCGAGTATGTAGCAGCTGCAGCTTGCACTTTGCAGATCATCTGGATTCAAAGCCAATTAAAAGACTATGCCATCAACATGAGAAATATACCATTGTTTTGTGACTCACAAAGTGATATTCGGATATGTCACAATCCTGTTCAACAATCCAAGACGAAGCATATAGCTCTTCGTTATCACTTCATCAAAAGTCATGTTGAGGAGGGGAATATAGAAGTGCACTTTGTTCACACAACCAAACAGCTGGAAGATATCTTCACAAAAGCTTTACATTAGGAAGCATTCACAAAAATTGTTCGAGGACTTGGAAGGATTGATGGATCCACTCTCGTATAAACCTTAGATTTGCTCTTTCTTTTTCTTGATCTTTTCAATTACAAAATAAGAAAGTATGCTGTTCCGCAGCACTCCGAAGCCTTCCGAAGCTTCAGAGCCCCTCGAAACAGACACTTCAGTCAATAAAATTAAATAAGTGTCAAAAATCAGTGAAACAACAATTGTCTTTGCATCTCAAGGATAAGAATTCTCACTTAAAGTGTTTGCTTCAATAGGAACACTAAAAACAAGAAAAGAACAAATTGTAAAACCTTTAACATCGCAATTCTCAAAATTCTTGCATAAATGACTAAGTTTGACCTTCTTTCATGGATTAATTGATTAAAGGACAAAACTTTGATTTTAGATTCTGAAGATCATACCTTATTGCACTAAGAGGTATTTGGGAATCGATTTGAAACATTGGTAAGAAAAACAGACTTCGGAGTGAGGTTAAGGCTGTTTTACAATACAAAGTCTTGTGTGATTTATATATCCTTAACATTGTATTTATCTCTAAGCTCCCGTTGAACTTGACTCGCTTCATTTCAAAACTAATCAAGTAGCTCAAAAACTACTCAAGATAATTCACATGTTCCGAAGTTTTCTTCATGGGTGATACAGGCATAGACTGATAAGCAAATTTGAAATTTGGTTCACTCTTGTCTCAAAATTGAACTACATGAAGTCTTTTAAACACAAAAGATTGCACAAACGATACAAAAGCACCATAAAAAGTGATCACATGGTGAATTTTTGACTCTTCGGATATGAAACTCAAAAATAAAAGATAAGTTTCAACAATGAAAAAATGAAAAACTCAAAAGAAAAACAGAAATTCAAAATGTCAAAAGAATCAGAGACAACAAACAAGCAAAAAGATAATCAAGAAAGTGCAAAATAAAGATAAATCGGCACTCAAAGGCTTATTGCTCTATCTTATATGACAATACAAGGAACTCTTATAACATAGTTGAGTACCATGTAGAGAATATGAACATCTCAAGTAATATATCTTTAATGATAATGTTGGGGTGGTGTACGAAGCTCAAAGGCTTGTAATCAGAGAAAAGTATCCAAACATCTCAACTGATGAAATGGGATAAATTTTTCAAAAGATTCTTCAAAGTCAATCCAAATCTTCACAACATCTCCTGATGCTCAATTCAAAAGTGAAACTTTTCTGAATTTCAATGCAGTGAATGTCACCATCATTTTGTACGAAAAATTTGAAGCATATAAGAAAAATCAAAACTTCTTGCAAAATGCAAAATTAAGTTCAACTTAGGGTGGTTAGACTTATGCATACTTTGACTGATGTTAACTTACACATTCTTCGGAATGAAAAACGGACTTCCAACATGATCTGAATGGTTTTGAATGAAAAAAATGTTAAAATCTTCTTTTCATAATGTTCAGGGAAGCTAAGGTTAAAAGTCATAATGCATCATCAAAAGTAAAACAAAATTTTCAGTAAAAGCAAAAGACTTCGGAGTATTCATAACATTTCTCAGTAAATCTTCTTATCTGAACTGTTATCAATACCCTTCAGAATGTTTAAAAACACTTGATCAATTCTCAAACTCCGAAGGATACCAATAGCTATTACACTTGTCCTTTTTGGTCTGAAGTCAATTAAATGTTCAAATGATTTTCACATTTATGATAACTGCACAGAGACAAACATTCGTTTAAATTTAATGAACGTTAATGTACAGCTGTTATTCAGAAAATCATGGAGAATCATAACAAAAAGATCGTGTGTGAAATGGCGGTTCCATTTTAAATAATCATGACTGACACACAGACGTTTCCTTCTTTGCAGGGTTAGTGGAGCGTGCTGAAGCTGACGTGGCATATTCTAAGTGGACCTTTTCAAACGGGCATTAAATGGCATTGGGACCACGAATACTATATATATCACACGCGCCTTCAGTTCACCTCTTTACGCGATCAAAACTCTTAAACTTCCTCTGCAAAAATTCTCTCTTAAACCTAATTTCTCTTCCACATTCTTCAATCAACCAACAATGGCAGCTGAAGGATCCTCTCAGACCACAGAAGCAATGTCGATACCAGTGCTCAAGAGTCAATCGGCAAACTTGTATCTTCGCACTGATCTCAAGCTTTATGCCCAACTGATTGTAGCTCTTGTTCAATGTATGAAACAATCGATTCTTGGTCACGCTTTTACCTACACACCCTCAATTCCAGCAACTCTCGTTCATTGGGCTCATTACACTTCAAATGCCCTGTTTGATTATGAAAATAACGTCAAGTCGGTGCACTATGAAGCTATCGATGCCAATGGCAAAATCAAGAGGGTACAGCTAACCAAGGTTTAGTTTGTAGAAGCCCTACATCTTCTAATTTATGATCCAAAAGAAATAGTTGTCCCAATGCTGAACAACTGGTGGATATGTTCAATGCCATGGGTTACGAAACCCAACTGAGTAGCATCAGCATGTTCAAGAAGAGGCACCTTCCTGACATGTGGTGATTTTTCTTTGGCATCTTTTTGAGATGTCTCTCTGGTAGAACATCTGGCCAAGACTCAGCAAGTCAGACCTTCTTGACTATGTTATATGGTATCTACTATGACGTTAAGGTGGATTATGTCTCCATCTTGTGGGATGACTTTTGCTCACACATTAATCACTCTATGAAGGGTACAGAGATCTCAAGTGCCAGATTCTGGGCTATGGTCATTCATGAGCACTATCAGAAGGCAAATATTGTTTATGATCATGTTCTTGTTGAGATGAGGTACACTTACATTACAGTTCCTGCCTTAGATGAAAACTTTTCTGGTTTTTTTTGCAAAAATTCCACACAAGATGTTACAAAAGGCGTCAATGGATTGTGATGAGGTCAACATCTACCGTTCCACTCTCACAATGCCTTACCCTGTTGGTGAAATCACTCAAGCTGCTCCATCCAAACCCCCTGTTAAACCCAGAGCCAAAAAGAAGGCAACTGGAAGTCCTAATGGTCCGAAGGCTACAAGAAAGAGGAAGGCTTCGGAACAAACCACTCCCAAATGAAAACAACCTAAACGAACCAAGAAACCATTAGTGGTGGATGAGTCTTCGGAGTCCAACAAATCACCCTCCGAAGACATTCAGAGAGAACAGGAGGAAGAACACCAGTCATCCCCAATTCATGACACAAGACCACCCTCTCCTCCAATTAGCACAGCACCACCTTCTCCACCACCAACAACAGCTCCTCAAACCTCCACCATCGAAACAAAAACAATATCATAAACTATACCTCTAACCTCAACCATACATACAACATTTTCAGATGCTCCACCTATATCCACCTCCACTGAAACACCACAAATCTCAGCCCCTCAAACATCCAAACCAATCATCACCTCCTCCGAACCACTGTTAACCATCTCCTCTTCTGGTCTGGATACATCACTTCCTGATTATCCTTTCCAAGAAGACCTCGATTTTGAAGCCACCTTATTTTCAAAACCACCTTCAGCAGAAGAGACTATGGCTGCTTTTCACATGGCGCCAAAAGTGATAGAAGAAACCGATGATGACAACCTGGATGATAATGACTTTGTTTTTGTTAACAATACAAAACCCTCAACCGTAAATTGGATGCTCTCCTCCAAACAAACACTGGTTTTGATCCTTCAAAGAAGCTTGAGGGAAGTGTTGAAGAACAGATAGCCGAAGCAAAGAAAGCCTTGAACGAAAATATGGGTGAATTGGTCAAGGGCTCTGAAAAACGAATTATGGATCAACAAGTCCAAATTCAATAGATTTTAGAAGGCAAGTTCAACACAGCAGTTGAACAAGTGGAGGAAAGGCACAAGCTCCTTAAGGAGCAAACAGAAAAGAAGTTTGATGATCTTGTGGAAAGAATGGAGTTATCAAATGCCGAAGTGATGAAAGCTCTAAATGACCTTTGGGACGAAACTAAATCCTTCAACTCCCATAAGAGAATTGAAGAGCTGAATGCAGAACAGTCACGATCCGCAGTAGCTGTTTTTGCTGACGAACTCAAGAAAACCAACTCCGCAATCACTTTGGACTTTGCAGAAAAGTTGAAGAGAACTCTTCAGCCTTTGATCAATGTTTCCATTAAAATGGCACGCTCTCAAGCTACCAAACCAAGACCCCTAGGTATTGTTCAGGGAGAACCAAGTGCTCAACCCTCACAAGGGGGAAATCCGAAGCCTCAGGGTCTCGTACTTTGGTAACATCAACCTCTGAACCACAAACAACTTATCAACCCACTATCTTGGGAAGACCAGACTTTATTCCACCGATCATATCTAAAGCTGGTCCTACCTTCGATACCACCACAACAACAGAGGCAGGTGGTTCTGGTACCAAGACTGAAGACAGAGAAGTAAGGATTGCTCCCCGTATGGAGCAAGTCCATAAAGAAAGAGAAGAAGAATTCAACAAGATGCTCATGATCAACAACATTGCCAATGAAAACCAAACCTGGACTGAAGAATTGATCACAACCATTGGTTTCACTGACTTCAAAGTTTTCAACAGGCTTCCTCTCAAAAGCTTTGATACAAAAACTGGGAACAACTTACAAGTGGATCTCCCCTATAATCCAAAAACCTTTTCCTTTTTGCAATTTGAAAGGGATGTGCCGAAAGATCAGTTGACGGCTTACAAGAAAAGGAAGATTGCATTCCATACAAAGTTCATCCAGGCTTCGAACTATGTATGGAGTGAAATTAATGAAGAAGATTCAAGATTTACTATAACTGACTTCCCAATCATGAATCCTACTGATTTTATAGTTCTTCTTGATATCTTGAAATTCTCTACTGGAAATGAAGCTGAATCGTTGATGGTCTTCGCAGCCGCAAACAACCATATCTCTTCCTTCTTCAGAAACTATCTCCTCAGATTTGCCAAATTTGACATTGTTGTGGCAAATCTCTTCGGACAGTCTCTTGCACCCCCACCAACTACTATTGAAAATTTTGATCATTTGAAAGCCGGGCAGATTGTGGAGAAGCCCTGGGGTGTTTTGTTCAAGGGACTGTCAAGTGATAAAGAAACTCTTGTCACAAAATTCTTCGAAATAGACTACAAGGGTCTTTACCCTTCGGAATCCATTTCCCAAGTCTTGGCCTTGGTGAACAATTGTTTTGTGAATCACTAGGAGGAGAAGAAGAAAGTTAGAGAACACCTCAACTAGTGGCTGACAGTGAGGTATGCCTTGAAGCAAGCTTTCAAGAGACATTACCAGAGATAGGCTTCGGATGCACTTCACACAAAGGGGGAGATTGTTGAACATGTAACTAATTCCTATAGGCCAAACAAAAATTAACTAAAATAATAAATCAGAAAAACTAACCTTAAGTTGTTTCTTGCAAGCTAAGCAGCACAAGTGTCTTGCCTCAAATGAGATCACACCCAAGCTAAGGAGGTAGGTCACGAAATTTAGAGAGAAAATAGAGTCAAAAGTCGTGCCAAATGGTGTGCATGGGGCTCCCTATTTATAGGTTCCAACCGATAACCAGATAAGCCTTTAGAGATAAACCTTTTTTTGAATTCAAATAAGATAAGCCTTTATCTTACAATTCAAATCTATTTATCCTAACTTATTATCATCAAAATTATGTATTATCCTATACATAATTTCGTGGTCACTTGGTTTACTATAACTATCACTTACTCAACTATTGAATAATTACAGTTTCAGTCCCTGCACCTTTAATTAATTAAATTAATCACCAAATTAAATCCAATTAATTCCAGATTAATTTCTAATTAATTAATATAGTTTCTAATTAATATATTATCACTTTAATATATTAACAAACCATATATTTAATTCCTGTTGATTTATTAATCACATAATAAATCAACCTTTCTCTCTACCGAACTTTCTACCAAACCTCCAGCTATGAGGGCAACCCAAATGGACTTTGCTACTATTAATTAGGTAAATACAAATTATTAGTCATGGATTAGACACCTAATCCAACAGTCTCCCACTTGGATAAGTCTATGACTATAATTACCAATTTAACCTCTAATTAATCAGCAAACTGTAGCTTCCTAGAAACTGCTGCCGAACTCTAACCTAGTCAGTTCTGTCCATAGATAAGTGATCAGATGATCCTCCATCCAACAAGATATTTTCAGACATGAGACATGGATTGAGATCAATCTCTGTCTGACACACTGTTTCCTGATTTCCGATTTTGCATATGACATAAGACTTCTAATTGAACATATCAATTCAGTCCTGGCTGGCCATCACTTTAGTCAACTTCAAAATCATCGAGAGGCCTACAGATATCTGTTTCCCGTCAGGGTCAAGGGACGAATAAGCTTCGACTCATATGCTTATATCTTTTACCAGACAAATCATTCACAATAGCACGTTTTATAACACCGAGTTACAGATGCGTTTTCGTACGATCAATGAACAACCGCCTCGTAAATTATAGCTCATATCTCTCCACTTCAAGACCATAAGATATTATTGTGTCAACATTGCTCGTGATGTAATCCATGAAGCAATCTATTGAGAGTGGGTTTATCCAATACTCAAATCTCCATTTCCAAGTATGCATGAACGTTGCAGCAATCTTATTGCTATGTCTAACTCCTTAGACAATCTACAAACCAATTCATGACAGTCTTCCTTCATACTTACTCCCTAAAAGTATGAGCGACTATGGATATTTGAATAATCCAATTATTCAGGAAGTAAAAACATGCGAAAGCGAAACATAAAATCTGACTGGCAGCTACTCCTGCTTATTACCAAGTCTCCACGAGGTAATCACCAAGTCGGATTTATCATAACTATTATCGGTTTCTTATTCTCTTTTAAACTTTCAATTCAAGCCTTTTATATCTATGTTTATTTTAACTCAATGACCTTTTCCCTCTTTCTATGTATCCAAGTGTCTAACACATATACACTTTATTGCTGATAATCCAATCGGATACTCTTCCAATAATATCTCAATTTGTCATTCTGTCTTTCTCTCTCACAACTCCATTCCGGTGATGTGTACCGTGACTGCCCATGGTTTTTCGGGGTCTTTAGTCTACATGACTACACCCTAAGACTATTTCGAGGCATCATGATGTGCCGGTGAACTACACGCGCCTCATCAGAAACCAACGAAACTCTTTAACCATGAAGTCCTACAGCACCACGTCCTGGTGTAAACAATTACTGATTTGAAACTCCTTTCAAAACATTCACCCTAATCATTACCCAATGATTTCTCACGCGTGTTTAAAAATCCATTTAGTATTCTCAGCCAGGTCATATCCTGAATCCAACTTACTATGCTCTAAGCATCAAGTCATCAGGATATGTTCATAACGCTTCTAATCGGTCCAGGAATCTCGTGGAAACTGATGTAATCTCATCCCAAACCCTTTCGGAATCCAAAGATTACTAATAATCCTTGTGTCATGAATTCCAAAAACCATTTCCTTTCGGAGACTCTTTCTTATGCATCTTGAACCTCATCAAGACCATATTCTCAATGGCTAAGTCTATGCTGTCAATTTCATCTATCTGATAGATGTCTGTGAACTATGTGAGTATGTTGCACCTTCTTTATTTCTTTCATGCCAAGTCATCACACTTTGCAATGATAGGAAACTCTTTTCCTCGGTTTATGCATCTTGAATCTTATCAAGATCATATTGGCAGAATTTCAATCTATCTAATAGATGTTCACGACCACCTAAGTATGTTGTATCTCTTAAAGTCTTTCATAGCGAACCGTTTCTTAACACCAAGTCATTACACTTTGTAATGATAAGAGACGTTTCCTAGAACCAGTATGTAACCCACATACATGTGATAGCAGATAACAACGATACTCCCACTGGCTTTGATACGGTTCTATGACTTTTTCGGACTATTCACAAAATCCAGAACTTTTGGCACATTTTGCGAAACCGAAATCCAAACCTTTCCGACATATTAAAGGAAATCTTTCAGGCTGTTCACAAAATCCAAACCTTTTGGCCTATTTTGAGAATCTGAATATCCTTTCTTGCGAGATGCCCATGGGACGAATCCCAGGGCCATGCACCTTTTGTAATGGCATGCTCTATGTGAGTCCCTATTAGTGTTCTAGTAAACCACACACGCTCCACTAACGAATCACACTATTCCATGCAGAAGCCTCTCAGATTTCATCTTCTATTGAGAGTGCCTCTCTCTAACTGGTTGAATATTTAATTCATTGAAATACTAATCGGAAATGTATCTTATACATCGAGGATCAAAACTATTTCGATTAATGCTCCATCGTCTTCCCTAGGACACATTATAACCATTAATGTTCTTAGAAGAGGATAAACTGTGAAACATTTTTTCAGTCTATGTTGCCACTCAGGTTCTGTTGATCTTATACTGCCTTTGAAATCCTTGAACACTTCAAGGTTCCAATCAATCGCTTATTCCGATAAGCGAAACCATATTTTTCAAACTATTTGGCAATTATCATGAAGTATAACTAATCGTGTTCTGTTCGAAGATTCGAGAAATACACAGTAACTTATGTGCCTGTTGCTCAAAATCTTAAGGTCTTTTACATCTCTATGTAAATTTATGACTTTGTTAATATTGTTCAAGACATGCAATCATCACCTGACTCCAAGTCAATTGATTCCAAAATCCTATCCATTGGATCTTTGGGTGATGCATTTCTTGCAACAACTGATTTTATTAAGAACTCAATTCATCATGTGACTCTAAGTCAAATGATTCCAAAATCCTGTCCAACTGGACCTTTGGTTGAAGTGATTCTCATAAAATTCACTTTAACAATCATAAGGAACACAATTCATAAATCCAATCCCATTGGATGTATCAACATTCAAGTTATTACCATTTACGTCATCAACACATTCACACAACATTTCAAGGACAATTAAAACAATCATGTTTTAAAAAAATATTTTATTAAACCAGAATTATCCTCAAAACAATGTACTATGCGAATCCATGTCATATGTATCTATAAACTAATAACAAGAACAAATATCTAGCCTAACTCCAAAAAATGCACGAGCTCCAGATCCAATCCTAATATGCTCCTGTACGACAACATCCCGCATCCTACAGAGTCCGTGCATACAGAGCAAATGTGAGAAACACATCCTGTATCAAGGAAATGAGGATCAGGTATTCTGAGTTTTAAGATATTACTGAGTTTGCCAAACGGTTTGGCTTTGGAGTATTTTTCCAATCTTTCTGTGACTGTGTCCCCACCTTATGGATTCCCAGTTTGAATCATCGAACAACCGGTCCAGACAATCTGGATCATTTCTTGATGCACCTTAATACTGTACTCAATCCTGAAGCAGCTGAATCAATGGAACTATGCTTCTCTATGAACGACTCATACAGAGTCGACATTGAATGCATTTCCACGATTGTCTTATCTGGTTACCCTTTCTGTTCATCTGGATGAACAGATCAGCGAGTCGAGCTAATGCTTAACTCCCGATCATAAAGAGAAACCAGTTTTATATTGTTCGCCTATGTATCCCTCAATCTCGGGAACATGCAAACTGGTGCTACTTCCTTCTAGCTTGCGACTTCAAGCTCTTTGAAGATCCTAGTTCGTTCCCTTTATTCAACCAGTTCTCAGAACCTTTCCTTAACCAGCTGCGCTAACTTATCTGACCCCAGGAATTCTAAATCCTTGCGGAACTCGGGGTCAATGATCAATAACATAAGGCAACGAACTTCCTTGGACTCAATAGTCAAGGGGTCATGCTCATCACAAGATGATGTGTGATGTCATGTTTGGGAGCAAACACTCAGTCAGATATGGTTCGCCAGCAAAACTAAAAACTATTCTCTAATTGCAAAACCATATCACACAGTCAAGGCCAATCAGCCTTACCATATTTAACAGGTGCTTTCTGAAGCTCTCAGAAATGGGTGAAGGAGGGGAAGGCGGAGAATGACACTTTCTTCAGACATATATAAAATTTGAATTTATTAGTTTAATTAATCCTTTTAAATAATTACCCAATTTATTATTTAACAAGGCTAGGATCCAAAATACCCCAACTATGCTGTGAAGAGGGATGCCGTAATCACAACACAGTGGTCATTAAGGTAGATAACATTTATCAATTTCAGTCTTATGAAATTCCTGTATCTGTGAGATTCATTGAACTGTTCAATGGCATGTTTAATCTCGGATATGCCCCATCGTTTGTGACTGGGATGCCGAGGATCACAAACCGGGTGTGAATAACCATGCAAATTAGCTTGGTACTCTCGGGGTCAATTACCATCTCAAATTTATGTGCCGGTTAACCACACACGCTCCATCAACAATGATAACACCCGAGAAACCCATTGCTACTCTTTATGAACCCCTATTGGTGTGCCGGTAAACCACACACGCTCCACCAACGTTTCATAAAGTGCAATGTGTAATTTCATGGATTAGCATCAAATTCACATTTTTCCTAAAGTAACTAGATTGAGAATTTTTGTAAAGTGTTCTAGTACTTTGATCATTATACTTTTAATGATTAAGCGGTCCTATCAAACTTGTTAGCCCTCGTTCGGCTAACAACCCTCCACTGATCAGGCGAGCGGTGGGTGAGAGTGGACACCCATTAGACCGCCATTTTATATGCAATCTCCTTATACCCACTTTATATATCAGCTTCGTGAATGAGGCCTACTATTGATTTGACTAACCAATTTATCTTATACATATAGTATTAACCTTTAATAATATATATAAGATGTATTTTAAACCTTTTAAAATATTCCTGGTTTATCTTTTAATTTCCTGAAATTTAACTATTAAATTTCAAATTAAATTAAACCTTTAAATTCGATTTAATTTATTTTTTAATTAAACTATTAATTAAATTAATTAAATCTAAATATTTTAAACCTTTTAAAATATTTGTGGTTTATCCTTTAATTTTTTTCGACAATTTTACTATTAAATTGAAATTAAAGTAAACCTTTGAATTTTCTTTTAATTAAACCATTAATTAAATTAATTCAAATGTAGATAGGTTTCACAAATTAAGCAAATTAATTTAAACCTATCTCAAACCCCTAATTTTCGAAAAACAAATAATGAGTTTAAGGTTATCCATTTAATTAAACAATTAAAGTTACCAAAATAGAAAGCCTTCTAAACCCTAAGTCAATTTCGAAAAATACCAAGGGGAGGGGATAGGGTTTCTAAAACCCAAACCCTAAATCGATTTCCCTATTAAGGGTTTAGAAACAAAAACCCTAAATTTTAGGAAAAAACTATTACAGCAATTCAACAAGAAAACAGCCAAATGCTCTGATACCAATGTTAGGTTTTGCTGCAAATCTATGAACTAAAACCCTAAGTTCACATGCAACCTAGATTGGATCTATGTTTTCTTACTTTGAACATGTAACTAATTCCTAAAGGCCAAACAAAAATTAACTAAAAGAATAAATCAGAAAAACTAACCTTTAGTTGTTTCTTGCAAGCTAAGCAGCACACGTGTCCTTTCTCAAATGAGATCACACCCAAGCTAGGGAGGTAGGTCACGAAATTTAGAGAGAAAATATAGTCAAAAGTCGTGCCAAATGGTGTGCATGGGGCTCCCTATTTATAGGTTCCAACCGATAACCAGATAAGCCTTTAGAGATAAACCTTTTTTGAATTCAAATAAGATAAGCCTTTATCTTACAATTCAAATATATTTATCCTAACTTATTATCATCAAAATTATGTATTATCCCATACATAATTTCGTTGTCACTTGGTTTACTATAACTATCACTTACTCATCTATTGAATAATTACAGTTTCAGTTCCTGCACCTTTAATTAATTAAATTAATCACCAAATTAAATCCAATTAATTCCAGATTAATTTCTAATTAATTAATATAGTTTCTAATTAATATATTATCACTTTAATATATTAACAAACCATATATTTAATTCCTGTTGATTTATTAATCACATAATAAATCAACCTTTCTCTCTACCGAACTTTCTACCAAACCTCCAGCTATGAGGGCAACCCAAATGGACTTTGCTACTATTAATTAGGTAAATAAAAATTATTAGTCATGGCTTAGACACCTAATCCAACATAAATCAACAGCGATCACTGACCCAGAGTTTCGATGTTTCATCAATGCGAGGTAAAACCACATTGAATCACAAACATCTTTATTAGAAGAAGTTTAGGGTGAAGAGTGGTATGAGCGTGTAGTATATCTTGGTTCTAGATATACCCATCGGCTAGACTTTCGAATCATCATCAATGTATGGTTTATTACACTGAATCATTCAACTCTTAAATTAGAAGTTTTGTAGGTAAGAATGGTTGTTGATGCCTCACATCTACTACTAGTGTTGTAGCAGAGATCAGTGGCATAGAGTTTCGAAATATCATCACCACTTGGTTTAAAGTGATGAGTCGTCTATTTCTGCAACAGAAAGATAGAGGTAGTTGAGAATGGATCGGTGCATGTGATAGATTACGGTACGCAATCTAACCATCAGCACAGAATTTTTAACTCTCGACTTGGAGTGGCTTTACTCAAAGTGTCTAGAAATTCGTGTTGCAGAAAGAACTTTAGGTTGGTAAGAAAGAAAAGTTGTTAGTGCTTCAAACTCATTGTAGTGTGCCAATGAGAATCATTAGCACAAGAAATTTGTCTCAGCAGTGAGTGGTATTGCTCAGTGCGTCGTCGACTGGTAAGGAATGTCTTAGTGATTCACGGTGATAGTGAAACACATCTTTGACATGAGGTTTGGATCTGTATTCCTGATTGGTATGGATCAGGAACATGTGTATAAAATATTTTTGGATTTTTGATTTTCTGAAAAGTGAAGATGTAAAGAAAAATATTTGTGTATTTTTGAATTTTTAAATTTTTTTGTTGTTTTTAATTCCCCCCTAAATTTGTGTATAGAGGAGAATGACCGAAGATGAACAAATTTAACTAATAAGAATTTTTTTCAGAATTTACAAAAATTTAATTTTTAGTCATTGAAGCGAAGTTTAGAATTTCAACATACCGTTAGATACGAACCCCACGTGATCTTTCCTTTCTTCCCTCCTGCAGCGGACACATACTCTCCATCAATCATTTGAATGTTGTGCAGTTGAGAGAAGTCTCCTGTCATGTGCATGGAACAGCCATCATTAACAAACCAGGGTCTGATGAAACTGGGTTTTGGGAACCCAATCCATCTTGAAACTGGGTTGACCATTGTTGTCAACACATGATACCCTTTACCATGACATATCCTATTTATCAGATAAGAATGAAGAGTTAGCATGATTATTTGATGAATTTGGATTTTGGCCTTTGGGTACCCATCGGTAGTTTGGCTTGAGTTCTTGTTGTTTTGACCAGATGGGTGAATCAACATTTGAATTTGAAACAGGACTCCCCCTTGACTTGTGCTTATGTTGCTAGTGTGAGCTTGAGGACGATCCTTGAGATAAGTTCGATTTTACCGACTTCGATTTGGTAGAATCATCTCTTGAATCGGTCTTCTTGCCCTTGGGGGCCTGCTTCTTGGCCTTTGCAGCATTCCAATCATCATCTCTTGATCGTGACTTTGAGGGCTTTCTTTTAGAAGATATCCCTCTTGGCATGTTCATCCAACATTGTGTATAGTAGGGAATGTATGGATGCTGTGGACAATTCCTAGCAATGTGACCTGCAATGCCACAGTTAAAGCACGTTTGCCTCTTCAAAAAAATGAGATTGTTACTTGGTCCTTGTCCACTTGAATTTTTCAAAGAATTACCACAAGTACAAGCACAACCACATTTATTGGGACTAGGTCTTGGTCCAAAAGGAATTTCACCTGCTTTTACAAACTTCTGTGGTTTGAATTTTCTAACATTAGGAATTTTTGAATTCAAAGCATCACCACAATAATTTGCAGAATCAGAAGCAACATAATTAGTGCAACTGTTAGAAACAACAGAAACTGAGGCATTAGATTTTCACATGTTTTCAACAGAACTGGAACCATTTTTGTCCTCCTCGTTTGCATCCTTCTCATTCACTGTACCTGCACATGAGGTAGAAGCATCAGTAGAGTTCATTTTAATATTCTCAGTGGTGCCGGATTGATTATTCCAAATAGAACATGATACAATGGTTTGCTCAAATTCTTTGGTCTCAAGGGGTGGGGTGTAGTTATGATTAAACAGAGGAATAGTTTTGTACCCGAGACCTTCACCATATTTATTAGTCCACTTTGTTTGATGTTCAATTATTGCCTCGACTGCCGTGCTTGACACATCAAACTTTTTGAAATTAAATTCAACATCTTTAAATTTGGCTTTCAATGAGTCAAGCTCGGCAGTTAAGTCGGCAATTTCCTTTTTAGCATAGTCATATTGGACCTTTGTTGTATAGTGATCTGATTGCAATTTCTTAAAATCAGATGTTTTGGCGTCTAGTTTTTCTTGAAGGGGTTTCAGCTTCTTTTTGGCGTTATAAACATCATATGTAAGAATAATTCTTCTCTAACAAAGCGATCATTGTTGTGACAACCTAAATTTTAACATAGGAAATAAGGGTTTTAAGCTAACTATATTGATGCTATGAGGTTTGATGTCCAACAAGTTAAATGTATGCAGAAGGGCAAAATGGTCAAAGAATGTGAAAATATGAAAACTCGGGTTTTAATACTGTTTATTAAGTCATAATGAAGTATTATTTCATTTGGTAATTTGATTTAAAGACCCGAGGGCTAAAATGAAAAGTTGGGACTAAAAGTGAAAAGAATAATTGTAAATCTTTAAAAATTAATATCTAAAAATCTATAAGGATTTGGGACAAAGTCATCAAGGAGACGTTTGTGAAATTTGATGTAATAAGAATACAGGAAAAAGATTCGGGTCATTTGAAATTATAACGAAGAAGTTATGACCATGTAAAGATGACCAAAAAGTGATGAAAATTTGCTAAAGGGGTCATGTTTGAGGGGCTGTATCGAAACATCTGTACGGATTCAGCCTTTAGTCAATAAGAAGAAAATATAAAGCTCATTCCCATATTTCTATAGGTATAAAGTTTGTAAAAATCCGATATCATATGTAGAAGTTATGCAAGCTTAAAGTTTCAGAAAAATCAGCTAGAAATGTTGGAAAATTTTGCTAAGGCACAAGGCTGAGGGCATTTTTGTAATTTTTCTGTTGACCAGTCAAAACCAGATTTCCTTAAACCTGGTACGCGTTTCAGTGGTTTGCGATTTTGTATGTGTGTCGAATTGAAAAGGAAAATAAACGGGAACGAGATGCAACACACACACACACCTCATCGTTGTGTGTTTGCGTGTTAGATACTTTCAGCGAGGGAAAGGCAGAAACGAAAAGGGACAAGGAGACCGAGATAAAGAGAGTTTCAGATGGAGGAAGTGAGACGATGGAAGCAGAAGAGTAGCTGCTCGAACCACCGTGAAAAGAATGCCGGCAGCAGCGACTGCAATCGACCGGGAGGATGTCAGCGGCGATGGGTGGTCGGCGGTGGTGGGGATTTGGGGCTTGTGGTCCGATTTTGGAGCTAAAACAATTCCCAGACCCTTGATTTTACAATTTTGGGCAGAAATCACATGGTAAGAACCCAATTTTTGAAACCCTAGTTATTTGAAATACGAAAATATCTAAAGCATGCTAGAATTGAAATGGTTTTATGGTTTATGTCTCATTATAGTTCAAAAACCCCATGTAGATCATATGTTTTGTGATTTGGTAGGGGGTTCTTAATTGCATGCTTAAAATTGTTTAAAGGAATGAAAAATTGGTGCTTGAATATGGCTTAAAACCTTGTTGGAAGTTTGAATTCGTGTCAATAATTAAGTTCCTTGAATTGGATAGGTTTGGTTTGTCTTCAATGGTGAAGTTTTAGTGAAATTCTTATTAATATGGTTGAAAAGATGAACTTGATAATTGGAATATGTTAGATACATTTATATGTGAAAAGAATGATGAAAACATCTTTTATAGAGTATGTTTATGCGTATTTGAAATAAAATGATGGTAAAGTGTTGGAATGGAATTGGGCAATCCAAACCTTTTGGGATAATTTTTGGTATTTCACAATAATGACACAAATAGTTCATAGAACTCAATTTAAATGATTTTTATGAAATATTGGTGGTATATTGGAGTCAAGCAAATGAGAAATAACATGTGTTACAAGAACTTCTATTTATGGAAACTTTAAAGGTTGAAATTTGCTAAGATAGCATAAAAGAGGAAGATAACGGATGTTTTATCATCTAATAGTCAAGGTGAACTAATAAACAAGTAAAAAGAAAAATGATGTCAAATAACTTGGTAAAAATGTAAAAAAGTTACATTTGACCAAAGTGGGACAAAAAGAGGAATTTGGTGAATGTGGATATTAAGCTTATGTAAAGCATATTTAATCAATAAATTAATGTTGGTGAAGTGTTAATAACGCAATTCAAAGATATGAATGGAAAATAATATGTTTCTCAACGGTTTCCATTTATAGAAACTTTATTGATTTAGAAATTGTCAAATTGGCATAAAGGAATAAAATGACAGATGTTTTGTCATCTAAGCAATTAATAGTGTTTTATAAGTATGCTAAACTTATAAAGATGTTTAAATTACATGTTAAACCCAAGAAATGCTATAATTAGTCCAAGTGGGACGAAAAAGGGATAAAAGTGTTTAATATGATTATTATATCTTATGAATCATACCTAATAATTGAAATGGAGTTAAAGGATGGTTAGAAAGAATTCGTGTATGATTTGATAAAGATTATGTGTCTAGTTGTGTAATATATATACTAACCTCTTTTAAATCAATAGAGGTTCAAGGATGTTTGGAAGCAGTAAAAGCTTAGAGTTAGTGGATTAATGTAGCTAGACATACCTAGCTACCGAGGTGAGTACATGAGGATTTTTACTGGGGACATAGCAAAAAGTTTTAAATATTGAATGTTTTATATTAAATGTTATGCCAAATACTTTATGAGTAATGATCTTTCCAAATGGTTTTTAAAGCTTGAATTAACAAGTATTTACAAAGTTTATGTGGCTTTTTAATGTGAGTCTATATGCAAGTTTTACTATCCATGACATGTTTATGAAAGTTTACTGTTATGTGTTGAAAGTATGATTTGATATTAAGCTGACAATGACTTGAAAGCAAGTTTTGGCATTAAGCCACAATGATTTGAAAGTACGTTTTGGCAACAAGCCATAATGTTATGAAAGAAAGTTTTGGCATCTAGCCTCAATGCGTTTTTAATGGACTGGTATTATGATATGCAATGCACAGCAATGTGAAGTAATGGAAATGTTCTTGTACCCGGGCGATGACGTTCCCGCAAGGGAATCCAGAGGAGTCTACTGGGGTAGTACCAACCCCTTCGCGAAGTAGATTTCCTAAAACTATATGACGCTAGGGTGGACTGATTATGTTCTTTCCATCCTAGTCCAGACTTGGGGTTAATGCCCTAGGTATAAAAAGATTGCATGTTGAGATACCAGTCAAAGCATGTTATATGATGCTGAGGTGGTGTGATTATGTTCTCACCATCTCAGTCCAGACTTGGGGTATCACCAACAGTGATTAAGGCCTTAAGTATAAAAATACTATCATGTGCAAATGCCAGTCAAACTAAAGAAAAGAAAAAGAAAAGCATTGCATTAGTAGCTTTATTACTTGATTGTTTGAAAGACTTTGAGAGCAAGATATTTTTACATAACGTACGAAAGGTTTTGACAACTAGTGTCATTATACGAAAACAGTTTATAATGGCTTTACAAGAAAATGATAATATGTTTCAATTATAAAAGTTTTGGATGACAAATAGTACAATATGATTTGTTTATGAATCATCTAACAGGAAGTGTCTTTACATGATTTGATTACAAAGCGTTTGAAAATGATATATGTTATGTTTATAAATTCTTTGAGTCTAAAACCCATGTATCTCACGAGACATATTTGTCTTACGTATCTTTGTTTTAAATGCTATGTACTCAGGAACAGGAAGACTGACATCAGATGATAGAAAGAAAAGACTTAGAAGACCAAATGGGGACATAGATAGAAAAGAGGACCGGAAGATAGAATTACCATTAAAGCGGTATAGTTATGATATGTAATTGAGAGATGTTATATTTATGGTTAGAACAACACTTGTAGTTGTATTGTAAAGTCTTGCTATGTTCCGTAATGCTTTTGGGATATTTTGATTTTGAGTCGAGTCAGTATGGATTTTATCCATTTAGCCCAAAGGCCATGCCGAATTTTCGGTAGAATGATTTTGTAATTACGGGACATTAGCTTGAGATATTATTTTGCTTTACTATGGTTGTTTTGATCTGAGTTTGTAAACCCCAAAGTTTGTTTAAATACTTTTAAACTTATTTTTTTTGTTGGGACCGGAATTTTAAGGCATGACACGAGGTCATGAGAAACATTTTATTTTATAAAGAAACACGGGTTTTGAAATATAAGATTTTTCAGCTTTTGCGCTTATTTAAAAAAAAGAGGAAATTTTGGGGCGTTACAAGTTGATATCAGAGCCATAGTTTAAGCAAATTAGGTGTCGAGACTCGAACCTAGGCTTAAACTGTGTGAGGATTAAGTGAGAATATGGACTTGAGATAAGACGATAAGCAAGAAAGTTAATGCTATGATAAGATACAACATAAGATAGATTGTTGAACCTAAGAACCTAAGATAGGTTGTAGACTTATAGGGCGGTTAGACTGTTGAGTCTAAGATATGGTTATTGTGAGGAATTATGTGTTTAATTTCCATAATTACTTATAATTATGTAAGTATTTGCTTATGAGCAATAAGATTCCTTGATATATGCCAACAGTACATATATTGTAATGTATTATGCTAACTTGAACCAGTGAACCAGGAGACCTAGTGGTGATGCCAGAATCAAGTATATATAGGTGGTTATGATAATATGGGCCCGTATTATCATAATCACAGGATATGTATTTTAGTTTGGTTGAATCATGGGAATCTGGTAAGAGATATATGAGAAAATGTTGAATGACATAGGAGTATTATACCTATGTGATAAAATCAAGTATAAGTAAAAGTATTAAAGGTAATATAATGAGTATGTGCAATGGAGTTAGGATAACTCAAAAAGGAATCAATTAAGACAGTTGAGGTATTTATGAGTTGGCTACCCCTATAAAGTATCCATATAATAACAAGAGGACGTATGAAGGAAATCACTAAGAAAGGTATGATTAATATGTAATACATTAATCAATTGAAGACATATGAAACAAAAGAATTGTAACTATGCTATACAAATAATTTCAAGCTTGTGAAGCTAAGAACTCCGTTGTCTAACAGAAATGAATCACGAATATGGAATAAATAACTAATTCATGTCACTATGATGACTGAAGTAGAGCAAGATTGGAAAATATGGTTACATGTATAAATAAAACTCATATAAGAAAGAAGTATGAAAACACTTAGCTGGAAACGTAAACGGAAGTGAGCTGGATTTTGTAATTTGAGACAAATCCAATGATCGTATGAAAAGATAAAGAAGAAAGATTGAAGGAAGTAACATGGTGCATCTCCCATGGTCAACCAGAGGATTTAAGTATGTGTATTAAAAGCTATGATCAAATATGTTGCTAGAAAATGAAAGTAAAATCCTTAACTAAGTAGTAGATAAGGAATCAAAGACAAAAATAAAAATAAGAATAAGAAGAAGGAATAAATTAAGAAAGGAGAAATGAAAAAGTGTCAAAGATCTTGATATTTCAAGTACTATGCCCTACTGTAACATGATTATAAGAACATGAAGTTGAGATAAATAAGCTAAAGTGTTGTAACAACATGAAATAAAGAATATTAATCAAAGTTGTCAAATCTTGATTGAGGATTTGAATGAAAATTTGAAGATCGCGACGCAAGGCATAGTACGTTGAAGGTCATTCTTCCCACTGTGTTTAAGTATTATCATTAGATTCTGAAGATTTAGAAAGGGATTCACTCAAGTGTAGATTCTGAATCAGTAAGTTGAAGTTGCAAAGGTATGTCATTCTTTCCATGTAGTATTTTGGGATAAGGAAGTAGTTATGAACTGCCTAGTTCTACATGCTTATACTAGCAGCTAATGGTCGTTGTTGGTGAGTGTATATTATGCTATTAAGGCATGATGACATGTATACTCAATAGTTAAAGACAATGTTCAAGATGTAAGTTGTTAATTCACAACTAATAAAGCTTATTATGATAACATGTCATGATCATCTTTGGTTTAGTAAGATTGTTTTGCTAGTAAGCTAAAATTAATGCCTGGATGAAGGTAACCTGTAAGATCTTGCATGGACTGTGATGAGATTAATAACTTCTCACTATAATATGGTTACGTTATAGATGATGCAATGTTTGGCAAGATGGTTTATACGTGTAATGTCGAACAACATGGTAATCTGATTGCATCACGAATGGAATTGGTTAAGGATGAATGGAAATTAAGATTTTAGCTATGTCTAAAGTTATTCTAAGATAAATGTAAAGTGAAAGGAGATGAATAGCAATAATACAGAGAATTGGACCTTAAAAGAAAATATCCTTATTTTCTTTTAAGGGGTTGATGGGAAGACGTTGATGTTTGGTCTTATGATGACTGTATTGATAGAAATGGTGTAAGTATAAGTTTCAAGACATAATAAATGAAGTTCAGCAAAGAGTTCAAAAGTTGTCTAAGGATATTGTGTGATATTGGAAGAGTAGCCGTCAGTAATGAAGTTCATATACAAATGTTGGAACTCTAATGTCGAGATAGAATGTCACAGAAGTTGTGTATAGTGAGTAAATAGCTGGTATGTGTATGATGAAATGAAATAGATAAATCTCTAGTCATCTGTGACATCACATATGTTGAAATACTATAATCAAGATAACCAATTAGTCTGGTCAAGAAATATGGAACTTAGTATGGTCCGGAGTCTAATTGGATAATGATGGAAACATCTAACTGATAATTGTATCAGGGTAAGTTATTTTTAATGAACCATTTAGTATTAGTCAAAGTCAAGTAATATGTAAGAGTACAAAAGAAATAAAGACTTATGAATAAAAAGACTAATAGTTGGAAGTAAGTATGAGTAGTAAAGTAGAATGCTATTTTGGATAAATAGTCTAAAACTCTATTATGTGAGTATTAGTGCACTCGATTAGTGGAAAGCAAAAGTGTTGAGGGATTTAACATGTTTGAGAACTACTTAGCGGAGAGAAAGTAATGGAATTGCATGTGGACTTTGAAAAGTCAAAGTTACTTTAAAAAAATTGATTAAGGAAGTTGTCCATGTCTCAAATGGAATATATCTTAGTGATATTGAGCTAAGCAAAAGAATCAAGATAAATAAGGTTGAATGATATCAACAGGGATAATTATAACAAGGATTGCACAAGGCAATGGGAATATGAAGCAAGAGTTTGGTTGAGGACTTGGTGGGAGTGTAAGTTCAAGTGGAACCATGTAGTTGCAAGTTAATTCCCTTTCCATATAATGATTCCGAGGACAGAATCCTTTTAAGGGGTAAATAATTGTGACAACCTAAATTTTAACATAGGAAATAAGGGTTTTAAGCTAAGTATATTGATGCTATGAGGTTTGATGTCCAACAAGTTAAATGTATGTGAAAGGGCAAAATGGTCAAAGAATGTGAAAATATGAAAACTCGGGTTTTAATATCGTTTATTAAGTCATAATGAAGTATTATTTCATTTGGAAATTTGATTTAAAGACCCGAGGGCTAAAATGGAAAGTTGGGACTAAAAGTGAAAAGAATAATTGTAAATCTTTAAAAATTAATATCTAAAAATCTATAAGGATTTGGGACAAAGTCATCAAGGAGACTTTTGTGAAATTTGATGTAATAAGAATATAGGAAAAAGATTCGGGTCATTTGAAATTATAACGAAGAAGTTATGACCATGTAAAGATGACCAAAAAGTGATGAAAATTTGCCAAAGGGGTCATGTTGGAGGGACTGTATCAAAAAATCTGTATGGATTCAGCCTTTAGTCAATAAGAAGAAAATGTAAAGCTCATTCCCATATTTCTATAGGGTATAAAATTTGTAAAAATCCGATATCATATGTAGAAGTTATGCAAGCTTAAAGTTTCAGAAAAATCAACTAGAAATGTTGGAAAATTTTGCTAAGACACAAGGCTGATGGCATTTTTGTAATTTTTCTATTGACCAGTCAAAACCAAATTTCCTTAAACCTGGTACGCGTTTCAGTGGTTTGCGATTTTGTGTGTGTGTCGAATTGAAAAGGAAAATAAACGGGAACGAGATGCAACACACACACACACCTCATCGTTGTGTGTTTACGTGTTCGATACTTTCAACGAGGGAAAGGCAGAAACGAAAAGGGACAAGGAGACCGAGAGAAAGAGAGTTTCAGAGGGAGGAAGTGAGACGATGGAAGCAGAAGAGTAGCAGCAAACCGTTGCTGCTCAAACCACCGTGAAAAGAACGCCGGCAGCAGCAACTGTAGTCGACCGGGAGGATGTCAGCGGCGGTGGGTGGTCGGCGGTGGTGGGGATTTGGGGCTTGTGGTCCGATTTTGGAGCTAAAACAATTCCTAGACCCCTGATTTTACAATTTTGGGTAGAAATCACATGGTAAGAACCCAATTTTTGTAACCCTAGTTATTTGAAATACGAAAATATCTAAAGCATGCTAGAATTGAAATGGTTTTATGGTTTATGTCTCATTATAGTTCAAAAACCCCATGTAGATCATATGTTTTGTGATTTGGTAGGGGGTTCTTAATTGCATGCTTAAAATTGTTTAAAGGAATGAAAAATTGGTGCTTGAATATGGCTTAAAACCTTGTTGGAAGTTTGAATTCGTGTCAATAATTAAGTTCCTTGAATTGGATAGGTTTAGTTTGTCTTCAATGGTGAAGTTTTAGTGAAATTCTTATTAATATGGTTGAAAAGATGAACTTGATAATTGGAATATGTTAGATACATTTATATGTGAAAAGAATGATGAAAACATCTTTTATAGAGTATGTTTATGCATATTTGAAAGAAAAGGATGGTAAAGTGTTGGAATGGAATTGGGCATTCCAACCCTTTTGGGATAATTTTTGGTATTTCACAATAATGACACAAATAGTTCATAGAACTCAATTTAAATGATTTTTATGATATATTGGTGGTATATTGGAGTCAAGCAGATGACAAATAACATGTTTTACAAGAACTTCTATTTATGGAAACTTTAATGGTTGAAATTTGCTAAGATGATATAAAAGAGGAAGATAACGGATGTTTTATCATCTAATAGTTGTAACACCACGATACTTTTGTTAAGTATTTATACGGTAATCATAGTGTATTTTGTTGGATTAGGTGTCTAAGCCATGACTAATAATTAGTATTTACCTAATTAATAGTAGCACAGTCCATTTGGGTTGCCCTCATAGCTAGAGGTTTGTTGGAAAGTTAAAGAGAGAGAAAATGTTGATTTATTATATGACTAATAAATCAAGATATTGTTTATTAATATATTATGGAAATAATATATTTATTAGAAATAATATTATTTGATTAATAATTAATCAGAAATTAATTGGATTTATTTCTGTGACATTAATTGGATTAATCAGGAGGTCAGGGATTAAAGTCGTACAAATTCAATAGATGAATTGAGGCGCGCGGCGTGCCAATGTAAAGGCCGCGACGCGCGTACATATTCGTACGAATTCAATAGTTGAATTGCGGCGCGCGGCGCGCAATCGACTTTGCCGCGGCGCGCGTACAGATAATCCGGAAAATGGGCTGCGGCTAGGGTTTCTAGCTTTGCCACTTGGTTCCCTATAAATAGGGACCCCTAGACCTCATTATCAGTGGCTCATTCTATTAATTCTCTCTGGAATTTCGATCCATAAACCTCCTATCTTGGGTGTGATCTCATTTGAGGCAGGATATTTTTGCTGCTCAGCTTCCAGAAAATTCTAAAATGTTGGTTTTTCTAATTTTATTATTTTAGTTAATTTTCTTATGGCCTCTAGGTTTTGTTATATGTTCAATTAGAAGAAAACATAGATCCTCATAGGTTGCATGTGAACTTAGGTTATTTAGTTCATGGTTTGCAGAAACCCTTTCAGTGGTATCAGAGCCTGTCTTGTTTTCTTGTTGAATTGATATAACTGTTTTAGGGTTTGAAGCTAATAAACCCTAATATTTATGTGGATCGATTTCTAGGATTAGGGTTTTGGAAACCCTAATTTTCCCCATATAATTTTCGAAATCTGGCATTATGGTTTTAGGAGGTTTTCTATTTTTGGTAACTTTATTTGTTAGTTAAATGGATAACCTTAAACCTTTTCCTTGAAATCGAAAATTAGGGGTTTAAGGATAGGTTTTAATTAATTTGATTAATTTGGATAAACCTATCTTCATTTGAATTAATTTAATTAATTGTTAATTAAAAGATAAATCAAAAGGGATTTAATTAATTTTAAATTGTCGAAAATTAATAGAAAAATCCAGAAAAATATTTTAAAATGTTTAAAATATTTAGATTTAATTAATTTAATTAATTGGTAATTAAAATTGATTAAATCGAATTTAAGGTTTAATTTAATTTAAAATTTATTTGTTAAATTTGGTAAAATTAAAAGATAAACCTTGAATATTTTAAAGGGTTTTTAAAACACATCTTATATATGTTATTAATTGTTAATACTATATGTATAAGATAAAATTGGTCAGTCAATTCAATAGTAGGCCTCATTTACGAAGCTGGTCTATAAAGTGGGTATAAGGAGGCTGTCTATAAAATGGCAGTCTAATGGGTGAACACTCTCGCCCGCCGCTCGCCTGATCAGTGGAGGGTCGTTAGCCGAACAGTTTTGATAGGACCACTTAATCATTAAAGGTATAATGATCAAAGTACTAGAACCTTTATACAAAATCCCAATCTAGTTACTTTAGGAAAAATGTGAATTTGATGCTACCCCATGAAATTGCACATTGCACTTTATGAAACGTTGGTGGAGCGTGTGTGGTTTACCGGCACACCAATGGGGGTTCATAAAGAGTGGCAATGGGTGTCTCGGGTGTTATCATTGTTGATGGAGCGTGTGTGGTTAACCGGCACATCAACTTGAGATGATAATGGACCCCGAGAGTACCAATCTAATTTGTATGGTTATTCACACCCGGTTTGTGATCCTCGGCATCCCAGTCACAAACGGTGGGGCATATCCGAGATTAAACATGCTATTGAACAGTTCAATAAATCTCAAAAGAAACTAGGAATTCCATTTATAATAAGATTATTTTTCCGCGGTGGAATTGGCTGAATCGTCATTCGCCTACCTTTATAAAATTTGCTTATAGATTACGGCATCCCTCTTCTATGTTGCAAATTGTTATAGTTGGATCCTAGCCTTATTTTATATTGGGTTATTATAAGGACCGACAAGTATCTAATTAAACTTACCTTATTTTATAGATGTCTTCTGCTGATCAATCCGCTCCCCACTCAAACTCCAGTGTTCCCTCTATCCTCTCACTGTGTTCCAAGGTTCAATTGAACGGGACAAACTATAATGACTGGATTAGAAATATCAAGATGGCTCTGAGGTACGAGAACAAGGAGTATGTCCTCGAGACCGAGCTTGTCGATATTGACCCTGAAATTGCTACTCCCGAGGAGATTGCCTCGTACCAAAAACATTCTGATGATGTGACCAAAGTGGCCTGCATCATGATCGCCACAATGAACCCCGAATTGCAGAAGATATACGAAGACTACTGGCCCTTTGAGATGCACAAGGAGCTTGCGGAAAAGTTCCGCAAGCAAGAGCGTATCGAAAGGTGCGAGGTGGTCAAGGACTTCACGAACAACAAACCTAAAGATGGAGAGTCCATATGCACTCATGTGCAAAGAATGCAAGGTTACGTGGAGCGGCTTAGAAAGCTTGCGATGCCTGTACCGGAGGAGTTGGCCGTTGACATAGTGCTTAACTCCTTACCGAGTTCTTATGACCAGTTCAGACTGGCTTATCATTTGAACAACAATCAGGCTAATATGACTGAGTTGCATCGTATGCTTCGAGTAGCTGAGGACGGGATGAAGGGTAAAAGTGTACCCTCGGTTAATCAGCCCGTCCTAGCCATTGGAAGTGGCAAAGGAAAGAAAAGGAAGGGCCCCCCTAAGCAAAATTGGAGGGAAAAGGTTCAGGTCGGGTCATCCAGTAATGGCTCGAGAACCAAGACTTCCCACATTCCTTGTGTGGCCAACCCCGATAAAGCCAACTGTTTCTACTGCAAAGAGAAGGGCCATTGGAAGAGAAGCTGCCCCAAATACTTGCAGGATGTCAAGGATGGGAAAGTAAAGCCATCGACAGCAGGTATATACACTATCTCTAAAAACTCACCATCTTCTAATTCTTGGGTCCTTGATACAGGATGTGGTTTTCACATTTGTTCTGATCTGCAGGGCCTAAAGGAAAGCAGGGAGGTGGAGCACGGTAGACTGAACTTGATCATGGGCAATAGGAGATCGTCCCCTGTTACCAAGATCGGCGTTTACAGTTTAGTGCTTAGTAGTGATGTTAGTATAGAGTTATTTAATTGTTGCTATTCGCCAGAAATGGCAAGAAACATTATTTCATTTCATGCATTGTTCAGACAAGGATTTCAATTTTCTTTTGATAATAAAATTGGTTCGATTTCTGTTTTCAAAAATGGTATTTTAATTTTTACTGCTTATCCTTGTGATGGTGTGTATGAAACTGTTGAATGTGTTGACAATTTAGGACATAGTGTAAATTATATTGATTCTACTAGTGGTGTAGAAAAGGCATGTCTGTGGCATAGTCGGCTCGGGCACATCAGCAAGAAACATATCGCCCAACTCCAAAAGGATGGAGTGTTGGAATCATTCGACCTCAGGTCGGATGATGTATGCGAATGTTGTCTGTTGGGCAAGATGACTAAATCACCTTTCAAAGGATCTTTTGAAAGAGGTGAGGGTCTGCTGGACATCATTCACACGGATGTGTGTGGTCCATTCAGATCAACCACAAAGGATGGCACGCGGTTCTACGTGACCTTTACCGATGGTTTTAGTAGATACAGTTATATCTACTTGATCAAGCACAAGTCGGACACCTTTGAAAAGTTCAAAGAATTTAAGAACGAGGTAGAGAATCAATTAGGCAGGAAGATAAAGATGCTCAGGTCCGACAGAGGCGGAGAGTATCTAAGTATCGAGTTTCTAGACTATCTAAAGTAATGCGGAATAGTTTCGCAGTTGACACCTCCCAGGACACCACAGTTGAATGGTGTTGCAGAGAGGCGCAACCGAACCCTGTTGGACATGGTTCGTTCCATGATGAGTCGAGCTTCACTTCCCATTCACTTCTGGGGGTATGCCTTAGAGACTGCCGCCCATATCCTCAATCTTGTCCCAACTAAGAAGGTTGCTAAAACACCTCATGAGATGTGGACGGGGAAAGTCCCCTCGTTAGCACATATCAAAGTCTGGGGTTGTGAGGCTTTCGTTAGAAGAGAGACTCAAGACAAACTCGTAGAAAGAAGCGAAAGGTGTTTCTTCCTTGGTTATCCCAAACAGTCCTTTGGATATCTATTCTACAGACCAAGCGAGGACGTGGTCTTTGTAGCTAGACGAGCGGTATTTCGAGAGAGAGAGCTCATATTCAAAGAGGACAGTGGGAGTACCATTGATTTGGAAGAAATTCAAGAGTCATCGGATGACGCAACCTTAGGAGAAACTAGCAACCAACATGAGGAAGAAGTTCCTGTTGGTCCGACAGATGTATCCTTACCTCTTAGGCGTTCTGGTAGGGTTAGCATGCCACCCGAGTTTTATGGGTTCCATATAACTTCGGATGGGGACACGTTTGTCAGTGATAGGACACTGATAAATTTGGATGAACCAGCTAACTACCAGGAAGCAGTGGCGGGCCCTGAGTCTGCCAAGTGGAAAGAGGCCATGGATAGCGAGATCAAGTCCATGTATGACAATCAAGTTTGGAACTTGGTTGACAACGTATCGGGTCGAAAGACAGTCGGGTGCAAATGGATCTTCAAGAAGAAGACCGACATGGACGGAAAAGTACACACTTTCAAGGCAAGACTGGTTGCGAAGGGCTTTACTCAAACCCCAGGGGTTGACTATGACGAGACCTTCTCACCAGTAGCCAAGATAAAGTCTATTAGGATTATGCTGGCCATAGCTGCATTTCATGACTATGAAATTTGGCAGATGGACGTCAAAACCGCTTCCTTAATGGAAAGTTGACTGAGGATGTCTACATGAATCAGCCAGAGGGTTTTGTCGATGCAAAGTATCCTAATAAGGTGTGTAAGCTTGAGAGATCAATCTACAGATTGAAGCAAGCTTCTCGCAGCTGGAATCTTTGTTTCCATGAGAAAGTCAAAGAGTTTGGTTTCTCTAGGAGCGAGGATGAGTCCTGCGTATATGTCAAGGCTAGTGGGAGTATAGTCACTTTTCTGGTGCTGTATGTCGATGACATACTGCTCATGTGAAACGATATCCCAACCTTGCAAGATGTCAAGGCTTGGCTTGGAAAATGTTTCGCCATGAAGGACCTAGGAGAGGCTGCCTATATTCTCGGGATAAGAATATTGAGAGATAGGAAGAAGAGACTAATTGGACTTAGTCAGGGTACATACTTGGAAAATGTACTGAAAAGGTTTAGTATGGAAAATTCCAAGAAGGGAGAGCTACCTATCCAAAGTAATGCAAAATTGAGTAAGACTCAAAGTCCGAGTACAAACGAAGAAATATCCGAAATGAGTCGGGTACCTTACGCTTCGGCTGTAGGATCGATCATGTACGCTATGACGTGTACTCGCCCCGACGTGGCCTTTGCTTTAAGCATGGTCAGTCGGTACCAGGGTAACCCTGGAAGGGCGCATTGGATAGTTGTAAAGAATATACTCAAGTATCTGCGAAGGACAAAGGACATGGTGTTGGTCCTTGGAGGCAGTGATACATTGAGAGTTGAAGGATATACGGATGCCAGTTTTCAGACGGACAGAGACAGTGGTCGGTCTCAGTCTGGCTGGGTATTCCTTCTGAACGGAGGAGCAGTAACTTGGAAAAGTTCCAAGCAAGATACGGTGGCTGATTCTACTTGTGAATCAGAGTATATAGCAGCAAGTGAAGCGTCAAAGGAAGCGGCTTGGCTGAAGAACTTCATCGGTGACCTTGGAGTAGTCCCGAGTATTCAGGAGCCCGTGGAACTGTTCTGCGATAACGAAGGTGCGGTCGCCTTGACAAAGGAACCGCGAGACCATGGAAAGTCCAGACATATCGACAGACAGTACCATTACATAAGGCATAAGGTAGAAGAAGGTCACCTCGTGGTAAAGAGGGTATCATCGGAAGATAATCCTGCAGATCCCTTGACAAAGGCCCTGAGTAGGATTAAGCATAATCAGCATGCTAGGAGCATTGGATTAAAAGATGATATAAAGTTTATGTAAATTATATAGGTTTCGAAACTTTTAACAATGTATTGTATTTGACTCTTGTGATTTAATAATAGAGATTTATTAATGAGTAATGGTTTACTACTTTTGTCAATACTTTATCATTGTGTTTTATTTTGCATGTTTTACTTCCTGAATAATTGGATTATTCAAATATCCACAGTCGATTACACTTTTGGGAGTAAGTGTGAAGTAAGACTGTCATGAATTGGTAATGGATTGTCTAAGGAGTTAGACATTGCAATTGGATTGCTGCACCATTCGTGAGTACTTGGAAATGGAGATTTGAGTATTGGATAAACCCGCGCTCAATGGATTGCTTCATGGATTTCATCACGAGCAATATTGAGACGATAATATCTTTTGATCTTTAAGCTAAGACATATGAGTTATGATTTACTAGACGGTTGTTCATTGATAATACGAAAACGCATCGGTAACTCGGTGTTATAAAACGTATTGTTGTGAGTGATTTGTCTGATAAAAGACATAAGTATATGAGTCGAAGCTTATTCGTCCCTTGAGCCTAACGGGGAACAGATATCTGTAGGCCTCTCCATGAATTTGAAGTTGACTAAAATGGTTGGCCAACCGGGACTAAATTGGTAGTCTAAGAGTCATATGCAAATTGGATATCGAGGAACAGTGAGTCAGACCGGGATTGATTTTATCCATGTCTTGAGTCTGAAAAATATCTTGTTGGACGGAGGATCATCTGATCACTTATCTATGGACAGAACTGATTAGATCAGAGTTTGGCAGCGGTTTCTAGGAAGCTAAAAGTGGTAGTTAATTAGAGGTTAAATTGGTAATCATAGTCATAGACTTATCCAAGTGGGACACTGTTGGATTAGGTGTCTAAGCCATGACTAATAATTAGTATTTACCTAATTAATAGTAGCACAGTCCATTTGGGTTGCCCTCATAGCTAGAGGTTTGTTGGAAAGTTAAAGAGAGAGAAAATGTTGATTTATTATATGACTAATAAATCAAGATATTGTTTGTTAATATATTATGGAAATAATATATTAATTAGAAATAATATTATTTGATTAATAATTAATCATAAATTAATTGGATTAATTTCTGTGACATTAATTGGATTAATCAGGAGGTCAGGGATTAAAGTCGTACAAATTCAATAGATGAATTGCGGCGCACGGCGCGCCAATGTAAAGGCCGCGACGCGTGTACATATTCGTACGAATTCAATAGTTGAATTGCGATGCGCGGCGCGCAATCGACTTTGCCGCGGCGCGCGTACAGATAATCCGGAAAATGGGCTGCGGCTAGGGTTTCTAGCTTTGCCACTTGGTTCCCTATAAATAGGGACCCCTAGACCTCATTATCAGTGGCTCATTCTATTAATTCTCTCTGGAATTTCGATCCATAAACCTCCTAGCTTGGGTGTGTGTAACACCCGGCTTTTAAAACAAAAACACCCCTGAAAATTTTTCATTTTAAACAAAGGTTTCATTACGTAAAACCATAATAAAGGGGTATATTTTAATAAAAACGGGTACAAGTGTATCAAGGAGAGTATATAATACCATAGTCTCCTTTGAAGCCGGGCTGCTACTGACAGCATCTAAGAGTCCTACTTTTTGAGTCACGGACTCTATCCTTACCCTCACCAGGGTTATGCTAACCTGCAGCGACATTTAACAAACGGTATGAGCTACAAAGCTCAGTGAGTAATCATTCCTGCAAATAACACGTATAAAATACAATCATGTATTTGTCTAGATATCGAATCCAAACTCCTAGCCTTACTGGCTGGCCAAATATCTTCTAGGATTTCACATCCTAATCTATAACCTTACAGGCTGAATCACAAAACCTGTAATTATTAAGCTACGTCAGTTATTTGCACATTTAATCATATTTAACCATTTCTGTTCCATGGTTCTTAGTCACAATGGACTGCATCGTATTTCATGGCTATTCAAGCCGCACCCTGTGTCATAGCTATATAAGCTGCACCAAAACAATATCCATATATATAAATCATAGCCCGCAGGCCGCATCAGCTGGGTTCAATAACCCGATACCATAGCCAAAAAGGCCGCACCATGTACCTGTAATAATATCATAGCCGTATAGGCCGTACCAGTTGGATATAGCATCCAATATCATAGCCACAAGTGGCCGCACTATCTATTAACAGTTTCTTTCACGATCAATTGTGGCTCACGGGTTAGCCCGCTGTTGCCTTGGCTCACGGGTTAGCCCGCTGTTGCCTAGACTCACGGGTTAGCCCGCTGTTGTCTATATAATCTAACTCATCAGAATAAACTGTGGCTCACGGGTTAGCCCGCTGTTGCCTAGACTCACGGGTTAGCCCACTGTTGTCTATATAACAGTTTACATAGATATATTGACTCACAGTTCCGTTATTGTCTATTATAAACTCACGGCTTATCTGGTCTTGTCATTCATAGTGTATATATATATATGTATTGACTCACAGCTCCGTTCTTGTCATCGCAATGACTCACGGCTTATCTGGTCTTGTCTTTTACATATATTTTAACACTTGTTGTTTTCGTCCCTCGAAGCTGTTTCAACCTGTAACAATTCAATCATCATATATCACATATGATATCAGTGAGATTACTCACCTGGATGCTAGCTGCATTTAATTCCCGGTTGTTTCTTGCCTTTGCGTGCACCACAACCATTTTGTCCCATACCTTGATTAACAAAGGAATCACCAATTCCAAGCCATGATTCCAATTCCATGGTTCAAGCTTCAAGAATTTCCAGAAATTGCTCTCAAAATTCTTCTCCCGTTGCTGCACAAATGGCCAGTCAAAGAGAGAGTCAACTCTCTTATATTTATACCTCTAAAATTTACATTTTTGGTCCTAAAGTTCATTTTCTTGAACTTTGGCCACAATAATCAAGTTTTATTACAATAAAACTTTCATTCTTTATACATTTGCCACAAACAACAATATTTTTCATATTTGGTCATTCACATGGTCAAATGACCAAAATACCCTTTTTCGGTAAAACGACCCAAATTCAGTTTTTTATAACATTTTAAGTCCAAAACTCAAAATATTATTTCAAACCAAATACTTTTCTGTCCAAAAGACCAATTTACCCTTCCAAGGTAAAATGACCATTTTACCCTTTTTATTATATTTATAAAAAGAGTATCTTGGTGTTACAAATTCTCCCCTCCTTCAAAAGATTTCGTCCCCGAAATCATACAAGGAGTTGAGGGTTTGTCTTCCTCGTTTCGCTTTCGGTCTTCCACATCATGTCGGAATCTCTATGGTATTGCCTAAGCACTTAACCATACTAGTCTTCTTATCTCGTGGTTGTATCACCACTTGTATATCATTCCTCCGGTTGTCCCGGGCACCTTAATCACTTATCTACCTCATTTCAACATGAGGGATTCGTTGGAATTTATCATTCCATGTTCTCAGGACTATGAAACTCATAGAAAACATTACAATTATCTTGAAGTTCATCACAAAACTTCGTTCAGTACACCAAAATTCTTACTCTGTGGAACATATAGAAAGGTTCAATAAATGAGGACTTAACTTTCTTTTCGTCCCAAACAGATTTTAATCTTCCCAAAGGTTTACTTTGAGTACCATCATCTTTCCACACTTGGAGTTTCAATGGTTTAACTCGACAATCCACATACTACTTTTGTCGATTTTTGTCTATTTCCAAGTTTTCTCGAATTTGCCTGATCTTTTCTTCTGTTTGAGGTACAATCTCGAGTCCAGCCAACGGCTTCTCCCCAACTTCAGTCTAGTAAGTCTGCGTGCAACACGATACTCTATACTATACATTATACAGGCCATCTAATTGCTGGTACAAAACTATCATTATCTACGGGTTCTACCAAAGATAGGCGATCTTTTCATCTTTCACCAGGGTCTATTATGCAAGTTCAATGCATATTTTCTAAAGTCTGCGTCATTATTTCATCTTGTTTATCAATCTGCAAATCTTATACAGTACTAACTAGTACTTTTGAGCTGATTATTCTTGGAATTTATGCCAAAATCAACGAATAATTCTAATTTCTTGACTCGATACCGTCTCTACCGGTAGCGCACGTCGGCAAATTCCTCCTTCTATGTAGTTTTTCACTACTTTTTATTCTTAATTTCTTCCCTAGTCGGTACAAATTTGCATTGGCTTCATCAATCAATCTGCAATTACCCATATGGTGTCATACCCATGCGGTACTTGCAAAGACTTTCTTATAAAGTCTATAATAATATCGTCCCATTTCTTCTTTGGGACCGACAACGGCTATATTTTTCCGTATGTTTCTAATGATTTGACTGTAGTTACACACAAGTCAAACACTTTTCACATGTCTTTCAATGTCTTTCTTTAGCCCCGGTCACCAATACATAGGTTTTATCATCCTACACAGTTTGGTACTGCCCCGGGCATTTAGCATATCTACCCCAATATACGTCTTTTAAGGGTAGATTTCATATCTCACCATGCTTTGGAACTCACATATACAACCACCAAGGGTTTTCAATCACTGTGAGTTTCTATCTAGCTTCTTTCAATAGCTATTCATTGATTCACTTTTCATGTTTTCAGACTTGTGCACTTCTTTTTTTTTTGGCGCTACCCGAATCAACTCAGGTAATCAATTCGCCACACTCATGCATGTGGTTGTATCTTTCAAAAGATACTCTTTCTAATTCAAGGCATCTATAATCACATCCGCCTTTCCGAGATGGTACAATATTTCATGACCGAAATCTTTAAGTAACCCATCTATCTTTGTTATCTCATATTCAACTTCTTTTTGATCAATTAAGTATTTCAAACTTATATGATCCGTATAAACAGTAAGCTTTACACCACATAAGTAGTGTCTCTAAAGCTTCAATGCCAAAGTCATAATTGCTACTGCAATATCATGTATCCAAAATCAACTTTGGATGTATTTCTATAAACCAATTTATCTTCTCCGCTTAGCGATAATGCTAACACCGGAGTTTCACACAAGGTTTGTTTCAACCTTTAAAAATATACTTGTGGTCTTTCTACCACTCAGACTTTTCACCTTTCTTGGTCAACTTTAGTCAGCTAAACAGCAATCGAGGAGCAGTTTTCTACAACTCTCCTATAATAGCCCGCCAATCCAAGGAATTACAAGTTTCAGTCAAATTCCTCAGGCGGTTCCAGTTTTATCACATCATCAATTCCACTGGATTTATTTTATCATCTTTGGCACTATTAGCATGCCCAAAGAATTGAAACTTCTTTTAGCCAAATTTTCATACTTGGAGAATTTTACATATCACTTAACTCAGTGAAGTAACTCCAATATCTGGTACAAATGTACCTTGGTTTCGAGAATATCAGATTCTCCGTAGTCAATGTGCATACACATTAACTTATCTTTCTTCTTTTCAAATAAGATAGGGCTCCACACGATGACACATTCGGCCATATGAGACCCCAATTCAAAAACAATTTTTTTTTCCAATTGTTTTACTACTCTGCCATCTCTGCAGAGGCTAATCAATATAGAGCCTAAATAACAGGAACGACTCTCAAAATCAGTTTAATCATAAACTTTTCTCGCCAATCTGGCAGAAATCCTGGAAGTTCTTTTCAAAAGAAACACCCGAGAATTTATTTAAAGTAGTACACTACTATCACTGCTTTATTTAACTTGGCCAATACCACGTATGCCAACTACAACATCATTCCTTTACTAACTCTTTTCCGAGTTTAAGCAAAGGGAAATAACCGGTATTCTCAACAACGGTCATTTATTCTAAATTTTCATTCGTTTCACTTCTGATTTTTGAACCATCATGTTCATTTTCTACAATTCATGTTAGCATCATTCATTGCTAACTAATTCATGTACACAATTTCTTCAGATTCACTGGTAGCCATCGGCTTCAGATTTATAAGGAAAATGGTCCCGTAAATCCTAAGCAGACTACCTTTCAGGTGTTCAATATCTTGAACATATTTGCTATTTACTATAGCCAGTTCCAAAATTTCATCCATAATCGTTGATGAAATATTTAGACAAGACATCAAAGTCACCGATCCAAAGCATAGCTTCATGGATCATATATAACATATACGGGGATTATATTCAAGACAATGATATCTGAGACCATATCAGTCTACTCACGAGCTTCTTCCACAATCTGCAGGAATACTCATGGTACCACTGGTCCTTTTCGACCATTCGTTTCTTCTTTCTTTCCTCCCCGTTCTTTCCTGGGTTCATCACCCATTACTCCACATTTAGCATGTGAGTATTTCATAAGAAAGTGTTCTATAGCTCCGTGCTAGACACACTTCCGTTCCATCCAACAGACTCGAGCAATATGCTCCTGCTTTCTGCAATTTCAGCAATTCAATGGTAGAGTCTCAACTCTACTAATTTCTTAGTACCTTTCCTGTACTGATCACAATACATAACTGTTCTGTTTTGGTCCCTTCCCTCTAAGGTTGGACCCAGTTCGTGGTGACTTCTCCTGAAGTGTCCACTAATCTTTTTCTGCTTTTCTTGTAGTCTCAGCTACTTTTCTTTCACCTTGATATCAATCAGGGTGAACACCCAATTTCTTTCTCTGACCACAGCAACTACTGTTGCTTGTCATGTGGATTTTCTGCTACTTGTCTCGTTGCCCCTCGTTCGATGGAGCCTTGAGAAAGGGTTGGTCTGCCTCGTAAAGCTCCATGCCCTAAATTCCTCCAAATACGATTCGCTGCTCATACTTCTTATACGTTAGAAGTCAGCAACAGCTAGGTTATATATGTATAATAACAACTATATACACCTAACTATGCATCATGTCTACTATCTCAGGGTTTAAGTCCAGGAATCTACTCTATAGACACCTAGTTCACTTAAACCACGGCTCTGATACCAACTTGTAACACCCGGCTTTTAAAACAAAAACACCCCTGAAAATTTTTCATTTTAAACAAAGGTTTCATTACGTAAAACCATAACAAAGGGGTATATTTTAATAAAAACGGGTACAAGTGTATCAAGGAGAGTATATAATACCATAGTCTCCTTTGAAGCCGGGCTGCTACTGACAGCATCTAAGAGTCCTACTTCTTGAGTCACGGACTCTATCCTTACCCTCACCAGGGTTATGCTAACCTGCAGGGACATTTAACAAACGGTATGAGCTACAAAGCTCAGTGAGTAATCATTCCTGCAAATAACACGTATAAAATACAATCATGTATTTGTCTGGATATCGAATCCAAACTCCTAGCCTTACTGGCTGGCCAAATATCTTCTAGGATTTCACATCCTAATCTATAACCTTACATGCTGAATCACAAAACCTGTAATTATTAAGCTACGTCAGTTATTTGCACATTTAATCATATTTAACCATTTCTGTTCCATGGTTCTTAGTCACAATGGACTGCATCGTATTTCATGGCTATTCAAGCCGCACCCTGTGTCATAGCTATATAAGCTGCACCAAAACAATATCCATATATATAAATCATAGCCCGCAGGCCGCATCAGCTGGGTTCAATAACCCGATACCATAGCCAAAAAGGCCGCACCATGTACCTGTAATAATATCATAGCCGTATAGGCCGTACCAGTTGGATATAGCATCCAATATCATAGCCACAAGTGGCCGCACCATCTATTAACAGTTTCTTTCACGATCAATTGTGGCTCACGGGTTAGCCCGCTGTTGCCTTGGCTCACGGGTTAGCCCGCTGTTGCCTAGACTCACGGGTTAGCCCGCTGTTGTCTATATAATCTAGCTCATTAGAATAAACTGTGGCTCACGGGTTAGCCCGCTGTTGCCTAGACTCACGGGTTAGCCCGCTGTTGTCTATATAACAGTTTACATAGATATATTGACTCACAGTTCCGTTCTTGTCTATTATAGACTCACAGCTTATCTGGTCTTGTCATTTTATTGACTCACAGTTCCGTTCTTGTCTATTATAAACTCACGGCTTATCTGGTCTTGTCATTCATAGTGTATATATATATATGTATTGACTCACAGCTCCGTTCTTGTCATCGCAATGACTCACGGCTTATCTGGTCTTGTCTTTTACATATATTTTAACACTTGTTGTTTTCGTCCCTCGAAGCTGTTTCAACCTGTAGCAATTCAATCATCATATATCGCATATGATATCAGTGAGATTACTCACCTGGATGCTAGCTGCATTTAATTCCCGGTTGTTTCTTGCCTTTGCGTGCACCACAACCATTTTGTCCCATACCTTGATTAACAAAGGAATCACCAATTCCAAGCCATGATTCCAATTCCATGGTTCAAGCTTCAAGAATTTCCAGAAATTGCTCTCAAAATTCTTCTCCCGTTGCTGCACAAATGGCCAGTCAAAGAGAGAGTCAACTCTCTTATATTTATACCTCTAAAATTTACATTTTTGGTCCTAAAGTTCATTTTCTTGAACTTTGGCCACAATAATCAAGTTTTATTACAATAAAACTTTCATTCTTTATACATTTGCCACAAACAACAATATTTTTCATATTTGGTCCTTCACATGGTCAAATGACCAAAATACCCTTTTTCGGTAAAACGACCCAAATTCAGTTTTTTATAACATTTTAAGTCCAAAACTCAAAATATTATTTCAAACCAAATACTTTTCTGTCCAAAAGACCAATTTACCCTTCCAAGGTAAAATGACCATTTTACCCTTTTTATTATATTTATAAAAAGAGTATCTTGGTGTTACAGTGTGATCTCATTTGAGGCAGGATATTTTTGCTGCTCAGCTTCCAGAAAATTCTAAAAGGTTGGTTTTTCTAATTTTATTATTTTAGTTAATTTTATTATGGCCTCTAGGTTTTGTTATATGTTCAATTAGAAGAAAACATAGATCCTCATAGGTTGCATGTGAACTTAGGTTATTTAGTTCATGGTTTGTAGAAACCCTTTCATATTTATGATTTGATATGGTGTTCTAAGTATTAGAAAGTTAATACTAGAAAAAGGGTAATTTGGTCATTTTACCATAAAAGGGTAATTTGGTCATTTGACCATGGGAATGACCAAATATGTTAAAATATTGTTTGCTTGTGGCAAAATATAAGAAATGAAAGTCTTATGTCATAAAACTTGATTATTGTGGCCAAAGTTCAAGAAATAGAACTTGAGGGGCTAAAGTGAAAATCTGGAAAATATAAAAAGGGAGAAATATCTCCATAATTATGTGGCTGATCATTTGGAAGCTACGGGAAGAAGTTTGAGATGCGATTCTTTGATCTTCACGGGAGATAGAAGCATGGAATCGAAATCATAGCTTGGAATTGAAGTTTTCAAGTAAAAGGTTAGTAATTCAAGTTCTAACCTAGATTGTTCTTGGTGGGTTATGTGGGTGAACTGAAATCTGCAATTTCAGTGAAATCCATGAAGTTTGTATATGATTTCTGGGCTTAAACATGTTCATATGATAAGAACATGCCATTGAAACAATTGGTTTTGATGAATTTGAAGTTTTGGGGTTTTTGGAACTAAGAACTCTAATTCTTCCTTTTGAGTGATTTAGTTGGTTTCAATGGATAAAAACCTTGTATTAATGAAGGGTTTTAGTCTGTAAACAAACCCCAAATGATTAAGAACAACAATAAGAACTTAATATGTCAAAACAGGGTGCTACAGTGAAAAATCGCGACTGAATTGAAACTGCCCAGATTAAGCACGGGTCATGCTTAATCTGCACGGGTCGTGCATATGCTGTACCTTGACAGGCGCGGTGCGCCTAGCTTCCTGGCGCGGTGCGCCCACTTGCACGAATCGTGCCTTCTTAAGGCTATAAAATGCACGAGTCGTGCTTGCCTGGCAGGGGATTCAAAAACGTGAATTTTCGCTAGGCATGTCCGATTTACCTCAAACTTGAACCATAAGTCTATGATGGTTTGAAAGTCCTAGAAAAATACTAAATTGAGTTTTTGACTCCTCGGGGGCACTGTAGAGCAATACGAATGCCTCGGTAAAGCGTATAATTCATGAAAACATGGTAAATGGAAAGTTTATCATCTAGACATTGTTTGTAATGTTATAATATTGAACTCTTATGCATTAGAGTCAATTAAAAACAGTTGTTAACCTATAATCATTGTGAAAATGAATGACATTATAGGTATGGGACAAATGGTTGTGGTGCATGCAAAGGCAAGAAACAACCGTGATTTAAATGCAGCTAGTATCCAGGTGAGTGATCTCACTGATATCATATATGATATGTGTTTATTGAACTGTTACAGATTGAAACAGATTCGGGGGACGAAATTTGACAGTTTACAGATGCGTTGAAAGACAATACCAGATAAGCCGTGAGTCTACGAAAGACAAGAACGGAGGTGTGAGTCAATGATATGACGATACCAGATAAGCCGTGAGTCTATGATAGACAAGAACGGAGCTGTGAGTCAACTTTATAAATACAATACCGGGAAAGTCGTGAGTCATTGTAATGGCAAGAACGGAGCCGTGAGTCTAGGCAAAAGCGGGGTAAACCCGTGAGCCAGAAATGATTATGAAATGAAATGTTACTAAATGGTGCGGCCACTTGTGGCTATGATATTGGATTCTATATCCAACTGGTGCGGCCTATATGACTATGACATTGAACTTGAATCCAAACGGTGCGGTCTTATGACCATGATATCGGGTTATTGAACCCAGCTGGTGCGGCCTTCGGGCTATGATTTATATATTGAAAATGTTTTGGTACAGCTTATATAGCTATGACACAGGGTACGGCTTAGATAGCCATGAAATACGATGCAGTCCGTTGTGACTAAGAAACATGGGACAGAAATGGTTAGATATGATTATATGTGCAAATAACTGAAGTGGCTTGATAATTACAGGTTATTATGGTTCAGCCTGTAAGGCTATGAAATAGGATGTGAAATCCTAAGAGATATGTGGTCAGCCAGTAAGGCTATGAGTTTGGATTCGATATCCAGACAGATATATGAATGTATTTCTTTATACATGTTATTTGCAGATACGATTACTCACTGAGCTTTATAGCTCACGTTATTTGTTAAATGTTCCTGCAGGTTAGCATGATCCTGATAAGGGGAAAGATAGAGTCCGTGACTAAAGAAGTGGGACTTATAGATGCTGTCAGTAGCAGCCCGGCTTCAAAGGAGACTATGGTATTTATACTCTCCTTGATACACTTGTACCCGTTTTAATAAAATATACCCCTTTTGTTATGGTTTTATGTATTGAAACCTTTGTTTTAAATGAAAATTTTTCAGGGGTGTTTTTGTTTTAAAAGCCGGGTGTTACAATAGTCAATGTGAACTAATAAAGAAGTAAAAAGAAAAATGATGTCAAATAACTTGGTAAAAATGTAAGAAAGTTACATTTGACCAAAAGTGGGACAAAAAGAGGAATTTGGTGAATGTGGATATTAAGCTTATGTAAAGCATATTTAATCAATAAATTAATGTTGGTGAAGTGTTAATAATGCAATTGAAAGATATGAATGGAAAATAATATGTTTCTCAACGGTTTCCATTTATAGAAACTTTATTGATTTAGAAATTGTCAAATTGGCATAAAGGAAAAAAATGACAGATGTTTTGTCATCTAAGCAATTAATAGTGTTTTATAAGTATGCTAAACTTATAAAGATGTTAAAATTACATGTTAAACCCAAGAAATGCTATAATTAGTCCAAGTGGGAAGAAAAAGGGATAAAAGTGTTTAATATGATTATTATATCTTATGAATCATACCTAATAATTGAAATGTAGTTAAAGGATGGTTAGAAAGAATTCGTGTATGATTTGATAAAGATTATGTGTCTAGTTGTGTAATATATATACTAACCTCTTTTAAATCATTAGAGGTTCAAGGATATTTGGAAGCAGTAAAAGCTTAGAGTTAGTAGATTAATGTAGCTAGACATACCTAGCTACCGAGGTGAGTACATGAGGATTTTTACTGGGTACATAGCAAAAAGTTATAAATATTGAATGTTTTATATTAAATGTTATGCCAAATACATTATGAGTAATGATATTTCCAAATGGTTTTTAAAGATTGAATTAACAAGTATTTACAAAGTTTATGTGGCTTTTTAATGTGAGTCTATACGCAAGTTTTACTATCCATGACATGTTTATGAAAGTTTATCGTTATGTGTTGAAAGTATGATTTGATATTAAGCTGACAATGATTTGAAAGCAAGTTTTGGCATTAAGCCACAATGATTTGAAATTACGTTTTGGCAACAAGCCATAATGTTATGAAAGAAAGTTTTGGCATCTAGCCTCAATGCGTTTTTAATGGACTGGTATTATGATATGAAATGCACAGCAATGTGAAGTAATGGAAATGTTCTTGTACCCGGGGGATGACGTTCCCGCAAGGGAATCCAGAGGAGTCTACTGGGGTGGTACCAACCCCTTCGCGAAGTAGATTTCCTAAAACTATATAACGCTAGGGTGGACTGATTATGTTCTTTCCATCCTAGTCCAGACTTGGGGTTAATGCCCTAGGTATAAAAAGCACGCATGTTGAGATACCAGTCAAAGCATGTTATATGACGCTGAGGTGGTTTGATTATGTTCTCACTATCTCAGTCCTGACTTAGGGTATCACCAAGAGTGATTAAGGCCCTAAGTATAAAAATACTATCATTTTGAAATGCAAGTCAAACTAAAGAAAAGAAAAAGAAAAGCATTGCATTACTAGCTTTATTACTTGATTGTTTAAAAGACTTTGAAAGAAAGATATTTTTACATGACGTATGAAAGGTTTTGACAACTAGTGTCATTATATGAAAACTGTTTATAATGGTTTGAACACCCGTCAAGTTTAAGTAATGAAAATTTTATGTTGATAAGATTGTTATTTAATTTATTATGAAAAGGCTTTACAAGCAAATGATAATATGTTTCAATTATAAAAGTTTTGGATGACAAATAGTACAATATGATTTGTTTATGAATCATCTAACAGAAAGTGTCTTTACATGATTTGATTACAAAGCGTTTGAAACTGATATATGTTATGTTTTTAAATTATTTGAGTCTAAAACCCATGTATCTCACGAGACATATTTGTTTTATGTATCTTTGTTTTAAATGCTATGTACTTAGGAACAAGAAGACTTACATCAGATGATAGAAAGAAAAGACTTAGAAGACCTAATGGGGACATCATATGGCATCGAATCACCAAACCCTAAAGGCTTAACCGAAATCTCTATTGGGCTGACCTAGAGCCCAAGAAACGGACCGAAATCGCAAGCCCTAACCGAAATCGACTAAACCCTAGTCGAAATCACTAGAGCCGCCATCGAAATCACCAGATCTGGACCGAAATCCCCCAGCAGATCCAAAAACGTCGTTTTTGGAGAAAAACACGAACTTTAAGGATCAAAACTCGATTTTTGCTAAGAACGATGAAGAACACCAAGAACAATATCGATCAAAACAGTCCAAAACACCCCAAATCTTCGAAAATCTCCAAGAAAACCAAGATCCAAGCAAATGTTTTGAATAGATTGATACCAAAACACCCAAAACACAAGGTTTTGAGGCTCTGATACCAATTGTAAGTCCCAAAAGATCCTAGATCTCATAGGGTATCAATCAAACACTCAAAGGTGCGGAATCCCAATGAGTGAATCAAATCAAAACAATAAGAACAATGGAGATTAAACCTTCAATGCACACCTTTTGATTAAGAAAGGTCTAATACATAAGATCTCTTGATTGCTTGAACAAGGAATATTCTCTCTATAGCTAGCTCAAGTTCCAAAGCAATCAATTAGCCTAATGACGACTACGACAAGGTATAAATACCCTACGAATCACCTAGCTAAACCCTAAGCCCATTCGTTAAAAGCCCACCGAAAACAGGCTAAAGCCCAACCGAAATCCATGGAGATTTCGGTCGTCACAACCGAGATCAAGAGGGATTTCGGTCCAGACCCAAATTACCCAGCAGCCCATTAGAACTTGATTTTAGCACGATAATGTCAAGCATAAACCATCGATTTTAGGGTCTAACAAATGCAAACAAAAGTTACTTTAGGTTGAGGTTATTCCCATTTACTCTTAAGAATTAGGCCAGATATTGGTTTACATATCTTCAACCGAATAGCATCACTACATGGGAACCGCTCAAGACGAAGTTTCTACAAGAATTCCATCCCGCAAGTAAGACATCGAAGATCAGGAGGGAAATCCAAGACTTCCAACAGATACCAGGGGAGGCATTCCATGATGCGTTTGAAAGACTTAAGGAGTTAATGAGATCATGCCCACATCACGAGTTTCTGAGGTGGCAGCTCGTCAAGTTCTTTTATGACGGAGTGGATACTACCAACCAATCCATAATAAATGCATCGTCAAGTGGAACCATTATGATGCAAGACCGAGAAGCTGCTTGGAGAATTTTAAAATAGTTGAGTAACGGTTCTAAAAGGAATTACTCCTCAAGGAAGCCGGTTAACGCATCGTCAACAGCAGCTGTGGCGGTCAATAACGAATGGAAGAAAGAAGTCAAGAAGGAGATAGGGGAGTTGAACAAGAAATTTGATCAACTGATGAAAACCCTTCAGCAAGGACCGTCGAACCAACAACAAAACAATCAGCAAGGGCAGAGGACTCATGAAGTGAACCAGGTATACGGTCAAGGCCAGTATAATAACAATAACAGACGACCGTATAGACCTTACAATCAGGGGGGTCAAAGCCACAATAGTAACAGTCAACCATTCAACAACCGCCAGAACAATTACCAAGGACCTCTACCCAATCAGCCACGCCAATTCCAACCTATTAACAACAATGGTCCAAGCAGCAGTAACAACAACAGGAACATGGCCAACAGCAACCACAATGCTCCAGAAACACAGGCAGATTTGATAAAGAAGATGAATGTGTTTATGAATGCAAGCCAACAACAAACATAGGCAAATGCAAGGGCCATCACTAATATGGAACGACAAATTGCCAAATTGGCTGAGATCAAAGGAAAAGAGATAATGGTAAGCTTCCCAGCAACACAGAAGTGAACCCAAATCACACACAACGCACAGGTAAGGAACACGTGAATGCCGTGGAAGATTGTGTACCAGAAAATTATGGAAGAAAGGTAAGCATAGATGATCTTATGGGAATGGAAAACAAACACGAGGGTATTCAGAAGGAAGGGCAATTGATAGTAGATGCCCTAAAGAAGAAGAAGAAAACTTCCAGGTCAAAAAGGAAGCAAGGCACACCAAGTAAACCATCCATTAATCAACCGTTATTGGACGAGTTAAAAGATGCCCCAGAGGACTCAAGGATTCTAAAGGAGATGCATTAAGAGAAAGAAAAGGTCAAGGTCCCAACACTAGAGAATATTCTCCTTACAGTTAAAGCTAGCAAGGCATGGTTAGGTACACTGCCTAAGAAAGAAAAAGACCCTGGCTCTCCATACATCATCGTCACTGTCGGTGATGTGGTCATCCGGAACACATTGCTAGATCTAGGGGCCAGCGTGAACATCCTACTTAGTTACCTGTATGATAAAAATAAGAACAAGGAATTAGAGCCAGCCAAGACGGTCCTACAATTAGCAGATCAATCCACGAAGGTTTCAAGAGGGAAATTAACATACGTGATTGTCAAGGTAGGAGATTCTTTTACCCGGTGGATTTCCTAGTTATGGAATATGTAAGTCCCAAGAAACCACTAGATCTACTTGGTATCAATCAAAAACTTGAATGGTGTGGAATCCCAATCAAGTATCAATCGAAACACACAATAACACGTAATAAAACCTTCAAATGCACTCGTTACATTGATTAAACAACTGGTACATAAGGTTCCTATGATCAATTGCTTACAAGTTCTCTCAATAAGCTCAGTCACACCATTGATCAACCCACCAAATGACGGCTACATGAGCCTTATATACACTACGCTAGAAACCCTAAGCCCATAAGACAAGGCCACCGAAAAACCATGGGGTTTTTCGGTCCAATACACCGAAAAACATGGTTTTTCGGTCCCCAACCGAAAAACCCAAACAGCCCCTAAATTAAATATATTTTCTATTTTAGTCATTTTTAAATGCAAAGATTAAACCACTAAAATAATTCCTAACAATCTCCCCCTTGGTTTAATGCTTTCATTTAATCTTCAGGCTTCTCTTGGACTTGATTCGGTTGTGCACTGCAGATGAAACCTAACAATCTCCCCCTTAACCGAGTAACGGGTGAAGATGTTAATAACATTTAGCACGATGCAGAGACAACTTTGTCTTTGGTATCGGACTGTCTTTAGGTTTGACTTTTACGTACATTGGGTACAGGGCTTCAACATAGGTCTTGAATCAGCACATCCAGCTTTTGATTTGACTTTGACTGGAACTAGAGTCTGACTCTTCATCTCTTCTTGATCACTTGAAGGTACGAATGTAGCAACGAACTGATTGAGGAGGAATTCAATGTAGCTTGTCACATGGAGTTATGCTTCACCATTCTCTGGGGTTGAGATTAATTTGTTGAAAACTTGAAACTTCACTTCTGGCATCACTTGAAAGACTCCACTGGATTGTCTTCGACTATAACCAACGCGCAATGATGACCGCAAATCCTGTGGGTCATAGAGTTATAAACTCTCACCACAGTTGTTAAAGGATTTGTCCTTGGCTCAGGATGAGACTTCTTGCAGTATCTGTGTGAACCCGAAGGAACACACTGCGATTGTTTGAGTATCGGAGAACTACTCGTGGCCATTTTGATTTTGTCCCCTGCATATCCTTGATCAAAGATCTCAATGCAGTTGACAAGTCAACAAGTTGACTTCGCTCTTGGCGAGACGTTCAATGGTATCCAAAATCTGCGGAGTGTACCATTCTAGTGGCAATTTTGAATCAGGTGAAGTTGTTGGGGTCTCACAGCTATTGTGGTAAACAACAACGATCACTGACTTAGAATTTCAATGTTTCATCAATGCAAGGTAATATCACATTGAATCACGAACATCTTGTTTAGAAGAAGTTTAGGTCAAGAGTGGTATGGGCGTGTAATATGTCTTGGTTACTAGACATACCCATCGGCTAGACTTTCGAATTGTCATTAGTGTATGGTTTATTACACTGAATCATCCAACTCTTGAATTTAGAAGCTTTGTATGTAAGAGAGGTTGTTGATGCCTCACATCTAATACTTGTGTTGTAGCAGAGATCATTAGCATAGAATGTCGAAATATCATCACTACTTGGTTTAAAGTAATGAATCATCTATTTATTGTATCAGAAATATTAAGGTGGTTAAGAATAGATAGGTGCGTGTGATAGACTACGGCACACAGTCTAACCATCGGCACAGACTTTTTAACTCTCGAATTTGAGTGGTTTCTTTCAATGTGTCTAGAAGTTGGTGTTACACAAGAAAAAACCTTAGATTGGGTAAGAAGCGTTGTCAGTGCTTCACACTCATTGAGGTGTACTAATGAGGATCACTAACACTTAAAAATTACCTCAGCAATGTGTGGTATAAACTCAGTGCGTTGTCGGTAGGTAAGGAATGTCTTAGCGAATCACGGTAATAGTGAAACACATCGTTGACATGAAATTAGATCTGTATTCCTTGTTGGTATTTATCAGAAACATTGACAATCGTGCAAATTGGGTAAACAATTTTTTTTAAAGTTTTCTGAAAGATAAAGACAAAATATTTTTGGATTTTTTAATTTTCTGAAAGGAAAGATATGAAAATTATAAAAATATTTTTGTATTTTTAAAGTTTTGTAATTTTTGTTTTATTTTTCTTCTCCCCCTAAATTTATGCATGGGAGAGAATATTGAAAATAAACCATGAACAAATTTAACTAAAAACAAAGGAAAATATACAAAAGTTGAACTATTAGTCATCAAAACGAATCAAAATAGTTCAAGAACGAACTTACCTTTTCAATCTTCAACACATCGTTGGATACGAACCCCACATGATCCTTCATTTCTCCCCTCCCGCAATGGACACATACTCTCCATTAATGATTTGAATGTCGTGCCGTTGATAGATGTCTTCATTCATGCGCCAACAGCTACTATCAACAAACCAGGGTCTGAAGATATTCCTTCATAGCTATTCCTACACAAGCTGCGGGATTAGTTGGTCGTGGGAACCCAGTCCATCTTGAAACTGGGTCGATCATCACTGTCTACACACTTGACTTGTTCCAAGATCATATCCTGCTTATCAAATAAAGAACATGAAGAATTAGCAGGATAATAGGATGAATTGGAAGCGAGGCCTTTTGGTACCCATCGGTAGTTTGGTTTGGGTCTTTTGTTGTTTGATCAGATGGGTGTATCAATAGTTGATTTTGAGACAAGACTCCCCCTTGACTTGTGCTTATGTTGCCAATGTGAGCTCGAGGAAGATCCTTGAGAAGAGCTCGACCTTACCGATTTCGATTTGGTGGCGTCATCTCTCGAATCGGTCTTCTTTTCCTTGGGGGCCTGCATCTTGGCCTTGGATTCATTCCAGTCGCCATCTCTTGATCGTGATCTTGAGGGCTTTCTTTTGGAAGACCTTCCCTTTGGTACATTTTGCTAGTGTTGTGCGAAGAAGGGAATGTATGGACGATATGGACAGTTACGAGCGATATGACCTACAATCCCACAGTTGAAGCATGTTTGTCATTTAAGGTAAATGAGAATTTGACATGGTCCTTGCCCTTTTGAAATTTTCAAGGAGTTGCCACAAGTGCAAGCACAATCACATTTAGTGGAACTCAGTCTTTGTCCAACAGGAATTTCACATTCTTTCACAAACTTTGGTGGTTTGTATTTTCCAACATTTTGAATTTTTGAATTCAAACCATCATCACAAGGTTTAGAAGGGGCACAGGTCTTAGCAGTCTTCTTCTCCTTGATTTCATCCTCTTTGTTCACCGTATCTGCACATGAGGTAAAGGGATCAGTAGAATTCATTTCAGTACTCTCAGCGGTGCTAGATTGATCCTTTTGAATGAAATTGGAGAGATAACATTCTTCGGACTCTTCGGTTTCAAGGAGCGGAGTAAAATTGTTGTTGATAGGAGGTAGAACAGCACTATATCCAAGTCCTTCACCGTGTATATTAGACCACTTGGTTGGATGTTCAATTATAGATTCAACTACTTCACTTGATACATATACTTTCTTAAAATTTGATTCAGCATATTGAAATTTTGATTTCAATGCATCGAGTTCAGCAGTTAATCTAGCAATGTCCACATTAGCAAATTTAAGATGGCAATTTTTTATAGTAAGTTCATCTTGAATTTTGAGATAGTCTGAGGTTCCAGCATCTAAAGATTCCTGTAGAGGTTTTAATTTCTTTTTGTATTTATGGACAAGGTTTTCAAGTTCAGAGACTTCTCTGACAAGATTTTCGTTCAATTCACGATATTTGGCAATGATCTTTTTGCAATCTGGAGTGCATGGTTTTTCGCAAACGTCTTCTGTTGTGGTAGCCATTTTAAAGGTTTAAGTGTCCCGAAAAGCCTTGAAATGCCAAAATGTTGATCGAAAACCCACAAAATAATTTCTGGCAAAAAAGCAAAATTTAACCCATTTTTGACCCCCTATTTTTAGCAAAAAACACTGCTCACTGAACACCCTGGCCGAAAAACCTTAAGTGAACAACTGGACCGAACAACTGTTTGACCGAAGAACTCAGGCGAGAAACGAGACCGAAGAACAATTTTCATCTGATTTTCTGGAACCCTAAGACACACCGAACAACTTAAATGGGCTAACCGAACAACCCAGATAAGGCCGAACAACCTCAGCTCAACCGAACAACCCCTAAAACCCTAGAAGCTACAGCGCCGCTGCCGAACAACCCCTGGAGCATGACCGAACAACTCCACATCTGACCGAAAAATGCTGAAACAGATTCAAAAATGACGTTTTCAGATCAAAAACGCCGTTTTTGATGGTTTTTCACTTGAAGATGCCAAGAACAACGAAGAAAACAACACCCAAAACCGATCAAATCATTCCAAAATCGCTCAAAAACGTCCAGATCCAAGCAAATGTTTCAAAAAATTGATACCAAATCACCAAAAAATTGGATTTTTAAGGCTCTGATACCACTTGTAAGTCCCAATAAACCACTGGATCTACTTGGTATCAATCACAAACTTGAATGGTGCGGAATCCCAATCAAGTATCAATCAAAACACACAATAATACGTAATAAAACCTTCAAATGCACTCGTTATATTGATTATACGACTGGTGCATAAGGTTCCTATGATCAATTGCTTACAAGTTCTCTCAATAAGCTCACTCACACCATTGATCAACCCACCAAAATGACGGCTACATGAGCCTTATATACACTACGCTAGAAACCCTAAGCCCATAAGACAAGCCCACCGAAAAACCATGGGGTTTTTCGGTCCAACACACCAAACAACATGGTTTTTTGGTCCCCAACCGAAAAACCCAAACAACCCCTAAATTAAATATATTTTCTATTTTAGTCCTTTTTAATTGCAAAGATTAAACCACTAAAATAATTCCTAACAGAATACGAGAGTTTGGAAGACGCACCAGCTTTAATCTTGGGGCATCCATTCTTAGCTACGGCTGGAGCCGTTATGGATTGCAAGACAGGTGATTTGGATATCACCTTTGGATCGAGGAAGCGAAGGTTAAACATGTTTAGGTGTCCAATGGCACTTCCACCAGGATACAACAGTCAATATATGAATGGTAGACCTCTAATGATACCAGGATGGATGTTAGGGGTAGAAAGAATGAGAACCGAGACAAGGAAGATGAGGATGAGGAAATCCTTTGGAAGGCAAAAGGACATCCGCTCGCTTCAGTGGATAAACTTCAACTATTGGAAATGATAGAAATGATGGAGAAGAAACATCAAGCGTACGCAAAAGATGCAAGAAATAGGGAATCAAAGGTGTTTGAAATTTTGGACGCCCAGCAACAGTGGATCAATCAGGTGAGCGTTCAGATGACACAGCTCACAACGTTAATGGCTACAATAGTTCATGACATCGCGCCAGAAATGTGGAAAATTGTGTCAAAGAAAAAATAATGGAATCACGGTGTGGCTGAAGACGTTAAACTTAGCGCGTGGTGGGAGGCAACCCATTCATAGGTAGGTTAGTCTTTGTTTTCAAGGTAATTAAGGTAAAATTCATCGTCATCATCAAGTAATTATAAGGTATTGGTACAATTGAAGGGTGCGACGCTGGAAAGGCCAAAGCACGTCGCGCGTATTCAGGAGAACTCGATGCGCAGGGGTTTTAGTTTACACGCGCGTTGCAGATTAACATCACCGTGCCACGGATTTTGAGCAGACTGAACCGATTAACATCATTCGCACCACTCTTCTCACTCACACGATGTGGTAAAAAATTAGGATTCTCGCAACAGACGAACGCCGCGACGCTGCATGTTTATCAGCCGCGACGCGACATTTAAACCATCGCATGGCCACCACTGCGGCGCGCATGAGGACTGATTTTACAATTTTCTTTTGTTTTGTGATAATTTTGAAGATGGCTTGGCAGGATGTACCGTATATACCCCGAGCACCCATTCTTACAGTTTCCCGCTATACTAGAGGAGACACTGCGATACCAGGCCAGGCTTCAGGCTATCAGCACACGTACGGTCCAGCCAGCAGTATATTTTGATCGGGAGGTATTGATGGCATCCTGGTTAGGGGATCAGCTGCTGCCCTTCCTTCACCGCACCTAGACCCATTCTGAGGGTGCATTCCGATTCACATGCCAGGGTTGGGACAGGCTCATGGCTCGGGACGACGATGTCGCCTACAAGGAGCTCATGCTTGAGTTCTTTTCCACTTGCAGATACTAGCCAGCCTCGGAGGAGCCCAGGGGCCACCTTATCAGATTCAGGCTCGGGGGACAGAGCCGCGAGTGCACACTCTGAGATTTCGCCTAACGCATAGAGATATATACCAGTGAGGAGATTGCCAGCGTCCATTTCTAGCCCTTCTTCGCTGCTTGTATCACTGATCAACCAGAGAGGGAGTCTGACGCACCTATTTGGGCACTGATGTCCAACGAGCGATTTGAGACCGGGGCAGGGGGGGCAAGGAGAGCCAGTTCCACTTCCCACTCCACAGACTTATGCACCGCATCATCTCCACATCAATTGCACACTGCAAGGGATATGAGAAGGTGCCCCGCAACGACTTGTACTACATGTGGATCCTCTCCGACTCGAACAGGTTCCTCAACATGCCTTTCACCCTGGCGGTTTTTCTGACATCCGGAGCTGCGGACGCGGGCGCGAAGACCCCGAGGACCAGTGGGCACTTTATCACGAGATTGACCCGATCGTACGACATTTTGACTGCCGATGTTATTGCCCACTTGAGGCCGATGCCACCCACCCGTGCTCAGGGACGATATCTGGAGTCGATGAGGGTGCTCCGGCTAGTGAGACAAGGTGTATACGAGATATTACCGATGATTGAGCCAGTTAGACACCCAGCGGGACAGCATGCACCGGTACAGCTACCACCAGACATCGCTGAGGAGGAGGATGAGGAGGAGCCGTTGATCAGGTCCACCAGGCGGAGGAGGACAGAGACGGATGTCCAGCCACCACCGCAGCCACGCCCAACACCTCAGCCTGTAGACGTACAGGTTGCCTTGAGGGACATTATTGCGAGGATGACACGGCTGGAGGACTAGCAGATGTGGATGGCAGAGGCACTACGTGAGCTCCTTCTTCATGCTGGATGACATCCACGACCCATTCCCACTACATATGATGATGAGGCTGGTTCATTTGGGAACCAGCATGATGGTGATAAGTGATTTTATTTGCTATCTTTGTTATTTTTGAAAACATTGTACATAAACCTACTCTTAGTTCTTTATATTTTGTTCTTTTTACGTTTAATTGTTTGTCTAGTGTTTTTGTATGCAAGTACCAACGAGATCCATCGAGGAGTTGCTTAACACAAGTGTGGGGTTACCGTACCCCTACACTTGTCACACACCAGCGTGTTCACTATTGCGCCACAACTCCGGACAGTCACACCATGTTGCACAAGTTTCAATATCTTGTTACAGTTGATTCCAATAAGCAAGCAGTTCTACCGTTCCTAAGGGGGCAACTCTTGTTAGTACTTATTGGTTGAGTCAATTGCGCCTTATAATTAGCTTTTGTATAATGGATGGGCCTGTCTATTTCGTAATTAGTTTAGACTGTATAAGGCATGCACGTACCGTTGCTAGGGTTAACGTTATTGAATTTCTCAATTGTAACTTACGTTCACGGCCACTCATACAAAATAGTTCTCTTTGAATTGTTCTTGAGTGTTGCATTCTAATCATTCGACATCAGTTTTACCATTAGATCTTGTTATTCTTGTTCTTATTCCGCATTCTTGAATCAATAGATCTTTACTTTATACTCACAATTAGTATCAGAGCAGGAGATCGTGTAATTGATTTACCATTCTTCTGTCGAGTTCATACTAAAGTTTAAAAGTAGATCTGTTCTTTATCGTCTCTATCGTCTCAATCGATATTAGACATCAGATCTAGATCTTTTGTTTTTCTTTTTTAACTCGATCCATTAGTTACACATCTGATTCTTTTTTAATACAAGATAAATGGCTCATGAAGATCCTCATTCTTTGTCGTTCAATCTATCAAGTAGTATTGGATCTACCACAAGAATCCCAATACTTTTTCCAGAAGATTATGAAGTTTGGGCATTGCATTATGAAGACTATGTTCTTGGTATTGATGAACATGGTGCTACAATATGGCATTCGATGACCGAAGAAACGTTTGCTCACAGTGGTACAATAAGGGTGATAAAAACCCTGGGTGATTACAATTCTCTCCTTACCGATCATCTAAACACTCCTCTTGATGAGAAAAATAAACTCATGAGCAATATCAAGGCGATGAGAATCATCCGATTCATTTTTCCTCCTGACACGTTTCGATTGGTTAGTTCATGTGACACGGCGAAAGGAATATGGGATAGAATCAAGGAGTTGTATTCTGGACATACCGATCTTGAACATTCGGTGAAAACCACTCATCTTTCTGAATTCGGAGCATTTGCACAAAAATCTGAAGAAAAGCTTGTACAAACTTTCAACCACTACAACCATCTGTTGAGTCGTATGTTGAAATATAGACTCGAAAGAAGTGTCATTGAACAGAAGGTCACTATCCTAAATGGCATACGTTCAGAATGGAAAGCATTTGTGTCTACCATGAAGGCACATGAACAGTTTAAAACTTACACTTTGGCTAAACTGGTTGGCATTCTGAAGTCACACGAAGATGAAGTCACCAAGGAAGTTCAAGTAGCTTCTAGCATGGGTTCTCTTGCACTCGTTGCTAAGGGTAAGAAAGTCACTGAAGAAGATTCCGAGTCTGATATCTCAGACGAAGAGCTTTCTAGAGAAGACAAGGCTCTCATGGTGTCCAATCCGAAGAAGTTCTTCAAAAAGAACTTTTCTAATTTCTGGAACCGAGCCAAGCAAGGAAACTTTGCTTCCTAGAGGCCCAAGGAAGAAAACTACAAGAAGGCCAAGCTAGAGGAAGAGAAAAAGCTGCTGGGTGATTCTGGTTATGATTGCCACTATTTTCATGGCAAGAACCATTTCGCAAAAGAATGTCTTCTTCGAAATCAAAATGAAAAGAAGGAGCAGGTCAAGGATGAAGCGTATTATGCTCAGAAGATCGAGGAGCTCAGGAAGAAGGATGCTTCGAATGCGAAACCAACTTTCATAGTTCAGGAGGATGATGAAGATGGTGCTGTTGAAGTTTGGTCAACAGATTCAGAAGATGAGGAGGCAAGGAAGCCCACACATGGGAGATGCCTAATGGTTCAGACTGACATTTTGGAACAATGGGCGTATTCTACTGATGAATGTCAGACTTCAGGTAGCTGCTTTGCTGCGAAGCCAATTTCAGAACAGGTGAAGGAGGTTGAGACAGTTGTCAACAAGGTACACTCTATTCTCAAAACTCTTAATATTTCATCTTCTAAATACGATTCCGAATTAGACAATTTACGATATACAGTTTCGAACTTCGGTCATAGTTTAAAACGTACACGTCTTAGTAATTCTAACTTGCATGATGAATTGAACAGGGTATCGTTTAAGAATGAGGAGAGGAGGTTAAAAATTGAAGCCTTGGAGTTAGAGTTAGTTAGGCCAAAAGATGATGTCATTTATGTTAAACGAGACAATCTTGCACTTTTAAAACAGCGGAATATTTTCTGTTTAATTGCAAAACATTTGTATTACAATATTACTCAACTGCATCTTGATTGTGATATATGTAGGGGTTTGCACAAAATGATTTTGTCCTTTCTTGAGATGAAAGAGGACGAAATCGACGCTGATTGTTATAAGTGTGAAACCATTTTTTCATCTGATGAAGTGTCAGAATCTTATTGCATTGGACTTGAGAAAATCGAAAGTTACATTCAGTCCAAAGAAAACAAAAACATGATAAAAGAAATTCTGACATAAAAAGATAAGAACGAAGTCAAATCAGCTTCTATTCAGAAGTATCACTCGCTTTGCAAGAAATTGAATTTGGAGGATTCTCTTGATACTGAGAATGTTTCTGAGTTTGATGAAAGGGAGATAAGTGAGATTTCAGTAGAGGATGAGATTGATTGTTCGGTTTTAACAAACGGAAACAATGAACCTAAGAAACACTTTATTTCTAAAAATTCAGTCGAATTTGTTCGGATTGAGGAAAATAAAGGTTCTCAAGTTTTGAATAAACAAGCAACAGTTTTTCTGAAAGTGAAAATTGTTCCAAATTAGGTTTTTGTAAAAACTGGACTGGACATAAAAGACACATCATAACTCACAGTCCTTGTGAGTAATGATAATGCCGATGGATGTGATGCGTTCTTTTGGTCCGAACCAATTGATAATGCAGATGAAACAAAGGGTCTTTCTGAGATGACCTCATGGAAATCCAAAGGAAAATACATCTCCGAACCATTGAATTGTGTAGATTCTTTCTCTAAGCCAGGAGCAAGTGGCACAAAACAGATTTCCAATGCCCACTATTCGTTTCAAAACAAAATACAAGCCAAATCTTCAAAACCAATATCCAACATTCATAGGTCTCCTGAAGAGCGTATTGCTAAAAGAAGGCTAATGAATGCTAGATATAAAAAGAACTTACAAGAGGAAAAAAGATTTTGGAAAAACAAAAATGAAAATAAAGCTTTTGTCAATTCTCAAATAAGTTCTAATCAAACAGCTGGTACTCCTCTTATTCCGAAACCGAAACAAACTTCCAAACTAAAACAAACTTTTCAAAAATCGCATATTCTGAAATCACCTGATACATAAACTTTCTTAAAAGTTGATTCAGCTTTTTCAAATTTTGATTTTAATGTATTTAGTTCAACAGTCAAACTAGCAATATCTTCATTTGCAAACTTAGATGGCAATTTCTTATGGTAAGTTCATCTTGAATTTTCAGGTAATTAGAATTTTTTATCATCTAAGGCTTCCTAAAGGGGTCTTAATTTTCTTTTGTGTTTACGAACAAGGTTTTCCATTCCAAAAATTTCTCTAACTAAGTTCTCATTCAATTCACGATATTTGGCAATTTTATCAATTGAAGACTAAGAAGAGCATGAAATTTCACTAACCTCATCACCAGCAGGAGTAGTAGACACCACGAAGGCAAACTGCAAGTCCATCATTTCTCCTTCAGCAGCAACCACGTCCGTCTCTCCTTCAATCTGGGCCAGGTGAGCTCTACCCTCTCCATTATAGGCTTAGTACACTTGACGTGCACGCAGAAGTCGTCATGCGGTCAAAAATAAGAGAAAAATACCTAACATTCACTAGTATAGTGGAGTCAGGGTCGATCCACAGGAGCTACGTGGTCAGCCTAGATGAGAGATTACCAACTGATAGTGTCACGGCTATAGTCGGAGGAACTAATTTCTATCTTTCTACCTCAAAGCAATAATCAAACACCCAAGCCAAGCTTAGCTATGTCTAAATGACCTAGTTACTTTCTGAATTCAGAAGTACATCTCTGACTCAGGAGCAATTGAAGGCATTCAAACTAGCAAAACCGAGCACAGCATAAACTAGCTAATAACTAACAGTTCTATGAGACAGTTAATAGCCAAGATTTAATGCTCAATATAACCAAGTTAGCTACTGTTTTCAGCAAGGGAAAACCGTCCTAACCAAGTCACAAACGAAACCAATCACAAATAAACAATCAAAATGCAAACTAACATCCAAAATACCGAAAAACCAATATTTAAGGTAACCGAATGATTTCATTCACTCAAACCAATATCCAAATATAAAATCAGTAACCAAAACTACTAAAAAACAGAACCCTAAGCTGAAGATCAATGGTTGTCACACCCAAAGATTCAACTCAAAGCTTACAAATGTTTAACTAAAATGAAATAAAATCTAAAACATGAAAATACCAAATTATAGCTTCTGAAATGGAATCCTCGAGTCAAAGAGCTTCTAGGTCGATGTTTACACCAGGTCTTTGCTAGGGTTTTCGGCTGGAAATGCCTCTATTTATAGTTGCAAATTTCCCGTGACCGCGCCGCGCAAATGTGAAATCCGCGGCGCGCGTACTTATCCGTTCCCCGTTTTTTCGTCATTTAAATGTGTTCCACCGCCTTACATCCGCGTCGCGCAGGAGATAAATCCGCGGCGCGCGTACGTCTTCTCTTGATTTTGCATTCTTTCCATACTTTTTCCTTTTTGTACACTTTTAGTCCCTGTTTCTGTTCTTTTTCTCCAGACAAGTCCTGACACGAAAAGTGAGAATACCCATGCATATTTGATATAATTTTACCAAGAACAGGGCTCAACAACGCCTAAAATACTTGATATCACTAGGCGTTGTCAAACACCCCACACTTGTGCCTTGCTTGTCCCCAAGCAAGAGAGTTTTTAACAAATTATAATAGAGAATCGAATAGTTTCTGAATGTGTTTAGTTTCAAAGCTTATTGCTCTTCGAGTTAGAATGGAATAGTTTGTGAAAACATAATTGAGTTGTTCTTTGGAATTCATGGCTTTCTAAAAAACCCTTGATTACAAACTTTCTGTCCACAATATAGTGTACTTACTCGTTCAGATTCTAAAGGCCATTAAGGAATTGTCCATGACTTTCGATGTTGTCCGTGTAGCGAGCTTTCAGAAATACCATCCCAGACCAGACGATCTTAGGTGGTAAGGTGCATAAGGCCCACCCATTTTAGACTTACCGGCTCGAACAACAAAGGCCACATATTGACTTTTCCTTCCTAAATTCCAATCCTAAAACGGCTCAATATTCTAAACTCGTAAAACTCAACTTATTTGACTAACTAATAGCATGATCACAACTAAACAGTATTTCTTGAAAAAAACTGATGCTATCACAGTCACAAACCATTCATTTCAAAATTGCAATTCATTAAAAATTTTGAAAAATATTGCTAAAAATTGAAAAATTGATCAGTTCTGCAAAAATTTCAAAAATATCTCTTTCGACCGTCCACACCCCACACTTAAAACTGTACAACGTCCCCGTTGTACAAAAAATTATTTCAAAGCAAGGGAGAAAGAGTTACCCCTTTTTGGACGATGGACTGCTTGGTGCTCAATATCACAGGTATAATGCGTACAAAAAAAGATCCTCGATTCATATGCTGGAGTTGTAGCGCTACAGTAGGACACGCCGGTGGTCAAGACAAGTGGAGGGGACACAGTGACCCCATACTTGTCTGAGACAACTCCCTCTCAATTTGATATATCATGCACAACTTAACAAAAAAAATTAAACACACATGGCAGAAAATAATAATATAATATACAGATAGATGTGTCATAAGTTTATACATAAATCCCAAAAAAAATAAAAAGAAAGAAAGAAAGAAAGAAAACATCAATCGCTACCCGGCGGCCTGGAGGGTCCAGCCTCATGATCGTGAGACCGGGCTGGGAATGGTCGGGGGTGTCTGCCCTGGGCTGATGCGATCTGTATAAGTACCTCCCCGATCCACTCAAGCTGGTCCTGGGTCCTCGAGAGCTGGTCCTCAATCCGCGCGACTCTGGCCTCCAGCCGGCTGAGGACTGGTGAGTCATCTTGCTGTGGCCGCGGCTGTGCAGGCTCTGGTGCTGGTGGCTCTGGCCTCCGGCGTCTCCTACCGGGCTGGGCGTATGCAGGCTGGGGTGCCTGAGGAGGCTCGATCGGAGCCCGGATGTACTGCCCTGGTCGCTGCTGCTCAATGAGCAACATCCTCTCCAAAGTGCGTGCTGGAGTGCGCGATGGAGGCAGAGCAGTCAAAGAGGCAGCTACTGGGGCAGTAAGGATGCCATACGAACGGGCCAGGCGGGTAATGAAATACCCCCTGGCTAATGGGCTGCTGGAGGAGGCGCCGGTCGCGTGGGTGGAGAAGGCGATCGCGAGGGCAAAGGGAAGATGGAGGAATCGGGACGGGTCGAGGAGAACCCACAAAAATGTCATGTCATCGCCCGACACCTTCTCGCCTCCCTCCCGATGCATGATGGAGGTGGAGACGATACGGTGCATGAGGCAATGAAGAGGATCACGTAAGTGGCTCTCCCTCGAGGCCCCTGCCTCATACCTGACGTTGGACAGCGGTGCCCAAACCTCCATGTTGGGGGGGCGCTCCGGCTCCCCCTGAATGCATGACACGAAGAACCGGGTGAAGAAACGGTGCTGGAGGTCCGCTGGCGTGTAAATGCCCGTGCGCCTCCCGAACTCCCGGAGGTTGCACTCCCGGTGCACACCTCCCAAGCGAAATCGTACCATCCTGGAGCGTGGGTCGCCCGCCCTGGGAGCGAAGTGGACAGTGGAGATGAACTCCAATAGCAGCTCCGTGTAGCCCACGTCCTCGTCCGTGGCCATGATCCTGTCCCAACCACGGCATGTGAATGATGCCTCCTCGTGGGTCCAGGTGCGATGTAGGAATGGCTCAATCGCCTCCCAGAGCCCAGCGTCCCTCAGGATGTCTCGGTCTATAACTGTCGCCTCCAGGACCCGGCGATGAATCAAAGCGTCTCTCCGCGAGGTATACTCCACCGAAGTGTCAAGCTCTGCGGGAAACTGAAGGAAGGCATGGTCTAATCTGAACATCATCTGCAAAAGAAAATATAGCCACAAAACAAAAATTTTTGCAAAATCAGTCCTTTTCCTTCCCCACCGCACCGCGGCGCGGCCCAAGAGCAAGGGCGCGGCGCGGCGTACGCCTGTTTGAAAACCCGGGATCAAATCCCCATTTTAACCTGCTAAATCTCAATTTAATGATACCACAAGGTAGCCTAGGTTCCGATTAGCTCATCTAGGGTGTCCATTTGGCAAAACAAACACCCTATGGGCTAGCATTAGTGATTCTAAGTTTTGAACTTTTTGGAATAAAACCCTAAAATTAACTACCTAATAACTAGTTTAAATAGCTAATAGATAGTTAAAAGAGTGTACCTCGGTAGTAGCAACACAATAAGCAAGAAAAAATGCGAGAAATTTTTGATCACCAGAGCTCCGAGTCGTGTGATTTGAGTTGTGAGCCGCGGCTCACCGGATAAAGGCGAAAACCGTCTGATCGTTTCCCGCGGCGCGCATTTCTTGTTTCCGCGGCGCGCGTGTCGCTAAATTCAACCCCTGCGCATCGGGTTGAATTCGAACCCGCGTCGCGCGATTCTAAAACCCGCGGCGCGGTCTTGAAGATTTCAAAACCTTTTCACACGACCCCACACTTGCTTCAAACCACTAATACCTGCAAACGATTGATGTATTTTCTAAATTAATCCTAAGAAATATAAAACCTACTTATGACACGATGGGTTGCCTCCCAACAAGCGCTAAGTTTAACGTCTTCAGCCAGACGTACTGCTCCTAAGCTGACCCTTCTTCTTCTTGGCCTCTTGATGACATTTGCTGATATTCCGGCATGAAATTATTAGCCATCATTGTCATAAGGGATGTGAGTTCGGTCATCCGATCACTCACACCACTGATCCATTGTTGTTGAGATTTCAATAGCTCAAAAACATTCGCCTCTCGTTTTCTGGATTCTCTTTCATATTGTTGATGCCTTGCTTCCATCATCTCTATCATTTCCAGCAGTTGTTCCTTGTCGATGGCGGACAGCGGGTGGTTTTTGGTTTCCTTTAAAACTTCTTCCTTTCCACCCTCCCCCGTACGTGCCCATATCTTTTCTTTGCTTCTGATTCCTGGCTCCATTAATGTTTTTCTGTCTGCTGGTTTGCCGTTTTCTTCCGAAGGTAACGAAATTGGGTTTCCAAACATATTCAATCTCCTTTTCCTGGTCCCGAAGAAAATATCCATGTCTCCAGTCTTGCAGTCGATTACTGAACCAGCAGTAGCTAGGAATGGCCGTCCTAAGATAAGCGCAGGCGCATCGTCCGGACTTTCATATTCCATCACCAGAAAATCCACGGGGTAGAAAAAGTCGCCAACTTTGACTATGACATTGGTTAGCTTTCCCCTAGATACCTTAGTTGATTGGTCAGCCAACTGCAGTACAACTTCAGCTGGCTCGATTTCTTCATTCTTGTATTTGTCATACAGATATCCCGGCAAGATGTTAACACTTGCTCCCAATTCTAGTAAGGTGTTTCGAATAACCACGTCCCCTACGGTTGTAGTGATCAATGGTGATCCGGGGTCCTTCTCCTTCTTGGGCAGTGTTCCCAATAATGCTTCGCTAGCTCTCACAGTCAATCTCACCGTTTTTGGCGTAGGTGCTTTGTTCTTCCCATTTTGTTCGCACATTTCTTGTAAAATCCTGGTGTCCTCGGGGGCATCCTTAAGCTCATCCCATAGGGGCTGATTCATTAAGGTTCCCGTTGATCTAGTTGTTTCCTGCTTCTTCTTTTCTTTCTTATTCTTCTTCTTTTGTTTAATCCCCACAATCGTTGGTTGCTCTTCCTTTTGGACCTTTTCATTTATCTCGGGTTGAATGCCATTCTCAACCGGAACTCCTCCTTCTTTACCTTCCTCGCTCTTTAAAGCCTTTCCTTCTTCATTTGGTTCCACTTCATTCCCTATCTCGAACAAATCCTCCAGAGTAACCTTTCGCCATCCTGATTCAACAGTATTGACTTGCTCCTTCCCTGGACGTTGATTATGAGTAGGATTGACTTCAGTAGCACTAGGCAATTTGCCATTATCTCTCTTCTGTTGGTCTGCAGCCATTTGACCTATTTGTCTTTCCATATTTACGATGGCCTTTGCGTTCGCCTGAGATTGTTGTTGTGTTGCTGTGACCATATCATACATCTTTGATATCATCTCTTCTTGGGTCCCTGGAGCATTATTGGTAGCGTTGGTGGGTCCCCTGTTGTTGTTGTTGTTTGCATTGTTTGCAGGCTGCTGGTTTCTAGGCTGACTATTCGATTGATTCTGATAATTGTTCTGCCTGAAATTTTGTTGTTGTCCTTGGTTGTATGGCCTGTAGGGTCGTCCATTATTGTGTTGACCTTGACCCTGGCCATAAACTTGATTAGCTTCCTGCATCCTAGATCCTCATTGACCTTCTTGTGACGAATTTGGCGGTCCATTTTGTAATGTTGCCATAAGCCTATCAAACTTTCTGTTCAATTCACTGATTTCCTTTTTCACTTCCTTTTTCCAATCAACGTCAACCCCTACTGCTGCCGCTGTACTTGTAGTCTTCCTGGTGGAGAAGTTTGCTTTTGAGCCATTACTCAACTGCTCCAAAAATCTCCAGGCTTCTTCTGGACCTTGCCACATAAATGTCCCACTAGAGGAGGCATTTATCATGGCTTGGTGTGTCTCGCTAACTCCCTCGAAGAATAATTTGACCAATTGCCATCTGGGAATCTCGTGATGCGGACAAGATCGCAGTAACTCCTTTAATCTATCAAAAGCTTCATGAAAAGCCTCTCCAGGCTTTTGCTGAAAATCCTGGATAACTCTTCTGATTTCAGTTATTTTGCTCGCTGGGTAAAATTCCTGAAGGAACTTCGCCTTGAGTTGATCCCACGTAGTGATACTGTTTGATGGTAAGGATGTAAACCAATACTTGGCTTTGTCCTTAAGAGTGAACGGGAACAGTCTAAGCCTAAAAATATTTCTATTTGTGTTTCTGGGATTGTTAGCATTAGCGATCGCTCAGAATTCATATAAATGATTATAGGGATCATCCTGCTTATATCCTATGAATTCTGGTAATATTCCTAATAACTGGGGTCTAATCTCTACCTGCGAATCTTTGTTATCAGGAATATAGATCGGCGACGAATCATCATATTCCTGCGGTTGGAAATGTGATGCAACCGATTGCCGTCTCGGTTGTGCAAAATGTAAGGGTTGAGCGGGGTTACCGTAAAGATGATCATTGTACTCCCGCTGACCTGGTTGGTATGGTGGTGCTTGCCTGGGAGGTCCCCGACCTCGATTCCATTGTGGTTGGGGTGCCGGTGGCACCCATCCTTCATCTTCTTCGTCGTACACTTCCTCCGTCTCTGGGTATTGGTATTGCGGTTGATGCGGTGGTTGAAAGTGTATAGGTTGTGTTGGTTGGTATGTAGGTTGAGGTTTAAAGAGGGCTGGTTGTGGTTGTGATGTTGGCGTATGCTGTCTAGGAGTTGGGGTGCCATCTCGGGTCGGCTCTCCCCAAGTCATAGCAGATGTAAAGGGATTGGTGGATTGCGGTTGAGAAGCGGGTAAAAATGGTGGGATGGAAGGCGGAGTGCATGATGGTATGGGTGCAGGGGCTGAAACTGCACCACCAGAAGCACTCGAGCTTCCAAACTGAAATTCCGAAAGTGAAGGGATAGAAAACCTCCCAGTTGCCTCACCTGCTGGATCCTGGGCAACACTGACCGGACTACTGCTAACTTGACTATAATTCATGATGCTTAAACGCCTACGGGCACGGAGTTTGCGCGCAGTACGTTCAATTTCAGAATCAAACTGTAATGGGGATGCTTGCTCTCCCCTGCGGGTACGCATGCACTAGTGCAATACGCCCACAAAAATCAAAACCAAACTGAAATTAACCCAAAATGAAATTTCAAAAAGCAAGAAACAAATTCCTACTACTCACCTATTCTAAGCTCACAGCTCCCCGGCAACGGCGCCAAAATTTGACGTGCACGCAGAGGTCGTCATGCGGTCAAAAATAAGAGAAAAATACCTAACATTCACTAGTATAGTGGAGTCAGGGTCGATCCACAGGAGCTACGTGGTCAGCCTAGATGAGAGATTACCAACTGATAGTGTCACGGCTATAGTCGGAGGAACTAATTTCTATCTTTCTACCTCAAAGCAATAATCAAACACCCAAGCCAAGCTTAGCTATGTCTAAATGACCTAGTTACTTTCTGAATTCAGAAGTACATCTCTGACTCAGGAGCAATTGAAGGCATTCAAACTAGCAAAACCGAGCACAGCATAAACTAGCTAATAACTAACAGTTCTATGAGACGGTTAATAGCCAAGATTTAATGCTCAATATAACCAAGTTAGCTACTGTTTTCAGCAAGGGAAAACCGTCCTAACCAAGTCACAAACGAATCCAATCACAAATAAACAATCAAAATGCAAACTAACATCCAAAATACCGAAAAACCAATATTTAAGGTAAACGAATGATTTCATTCACTCAAACCAATATCCAAACATAAAATCAGTAACCAAAACTACTAAAAAACAGAACCCTAAGCTGAAGATCAATGGTTGTCACACCCAAAGATTCAACTCAAAGCTTACAAATGTTTAACTAAAATGAAATAAAATCTAAAACATGAAAATACCAAATTATAGCTTCTGAAATGGAATCCTCGAGTCAAAGAGCTTCTAGGTCGATGTTTACACCAGGTATTTGCTAGGGTTTTCGGCTGGAAATGCCTCTATTTATAGTTGCAAATTTCCCGTGACCGCGCCGCGCAAATGTGAAATCCGCGGCGCGCGTACTTATCCGTTCCCCGTTTTTTCGTCATTTAAATGTGTTCCACCGCCTTACATCCGCGTCGCGCAGGAGATAAATCCGCGGCGCGCGTACGTCTTCTCTTGATTTTGCATTCTTTCCATACTTTTTCCTTTTTGTACACTTTTAGTCCCTGTTTCTGTTCTTTTTCTCCAGACAAGTCCTGACACGAAAAGTGAGAATACCCATGCATATTTGATATAATTTTACCAAGAACAGGGCTCAACAACGCCTAAAATACTTGATATCACTAGGCGTTGTCAACACTCACGAGCAAAATGACCTAGCTCGTTGCAGTTGAAACACCGTAGATTAGCTTTTCCAAAACTCACCTTCCTCTCACCATTGTTGTTCACCCAGCTGTTTCTTCCTGTTCTCTGTTCTCTGACAGAATTTATTGGCCCTGTGCACCGCCATAACAATGTGCTAAGAAATGTACATATCTTCCAGGTCATCTGGATTGATTTGGTCAAGGTCTCCAGTACTCATAGGATGATATAATTCACGAGCAACCAAGGCATTGTAAGAGTTAAGGAGACCAGCCATCATTCCAAGATTCTCTTCAGCACCTTTAGGAAGAGTTTAAACAGGAGTTGGGGTCTTGATAGAAGAAGCAGCAACAGATGGAGCTTGAGGTGCCACAGAAGATGAACCAGAAAGAGATTGAGCTAGGACTTTAGTAGTGGCTTGATCAGTTGCTTAAACAGAGAAAGCATTGTTGGTTGAAGTACTAATGTTAGCAGATTGGTACGAACTAACATGATTCGTTTCCTTCTGTTTGTCATCCATGTCACACGATTTTATAATAGCCATAATCTCAGAAAGTGAGAGTCTAGCCAAGTCTTTGGTTTTCTTGATGACCGCCACGTTCATGTCCCAGCTTCTAGGAAGAGAATTGAGAAGCTTCTTGTCTACATCAATATTTGGAAATGTGATCCCAACAGATGAAAATTCAGTATGTAGAGTGATGAAACATTGTAGCTGGGCTTCAAGAGATTCTCCAAGAATATGATTGAACATATTGAACCTTTGGCGAAGCAAATCTAGCATGCATTGCTTCATATCCTCATTTCCTTCATAGACATCAATCAAAGTGTCCCACAAGGATTTGGCAGTCGTGTATTCACGGAAACCCTGAGCTATTTCAGGTGAAAGTGCCATAGAAAGTGTACCAAGTGCTCTTTGATCAGGTTCCACTTTCTCAAAGTCCAAGTCAGAATATTCTTCAAACGGTTTATTAACAAGCCTAGGTCGTCGTGCGGTCAAAAATAGTAAAATTACCTAACACACACTAGTATAGCTGCAGTCAGGGTCGATCCACAAGAGTTACATGGTCAAGGTAGGCAAAAGATTATCAACTGTAGTGTCACGCTACAGCTAGAGGATCTAGTTTCCGACTTTTACCAAAACAATCCAGAAATCATTAACATTCAACAATTCCAAATCAAGCATCAACTAAACTAAAACCAATATTTAACTTAATTACTTACTGAAATCAGAAATGCACTTCAGAATCAGAAGCAACAAAGATTAAATCAAACATCCAACTCATTCAAGCATCCAAAATTCATCCAAAAGCATTAAACCGAAAAGAGAGCAATTAACAATAACCGAATGATTAACTATTAAAAACTCAGATCCAACTCGTTCCAAAACAGAAAACATAAACTTTCAGAAACTAAAAACTAATGCCAATGGTTGTCACACCCAATAACACTAGCCAAAGCTACCAAAAATACTAAACTACTTGGAAATTAAAAGAGAAAAACATAAATACCAATTATGGTCGACTGAAAACTGAAACTCGAAGTCAAAGAAGCCTTGGGGGTCGTTCCTATGCCAGGTCTTTGCTACTGATTTCGACCTAAAACCCTCTATATATAGTTTTGAAAAATAAGTGACTGCGCCGCGCTCATTTAGATTCCACGGCGTGCTTGCTAGTTTATCCCCGTTTCTTCGGCATTTGAATCTTCTCCACCGCCTCATTACTGACTCAGCGCATCGCGCCCTTGCACATATCTGCGGCGTGTATGTGAATTCGACTGTTTTGACTTTATCTTCAAACTTCTTCCATTTTGTATGCTTTTAGCCCCTGTTTACATCATTTCTTTCCAAACAAGCACTGACACAAAAAGTGAGAATACCACAGCATATTTTATATAAATTCACCAAGAATAGGGCTCAACAACGACTAAAATACTTGATGTTACTAGGCGTCATCAAACACCCCACACTTGTGTCTTGTTTGTCCCCAAGCAAGAGAGTTTTTAACAGATTTTAACTAAGACTCAAACATTTTTGAATGTGTTTAATTTCAAAGCTTATTGTTTCCAGAGTTAGATTGAAATAGTTTTTGCAAACATAACCAGAATATACTTTGGAATTCATGACTTTCTAAAGAACCCTTGATTACAAATTTTCTGTCCACAGTGAAGTGTACGTATTCATTCAGATTCTAAAGGCCATAAAAGAACTATCCATGACTTTCAATGTTGTCCGTGTAACGAGCTTTCAGAAATACCATCCCAAACTAGACGATCTTAGGTGGTAAGGTGCATAAATGCCTTTTTCGAGGCTGCCCTTTTCGAACCTACCGGCTCGAACAACAAAGGCCACTGATTGACAGTCCCTTCCTAAATTCCAAACTTAAAATATTTCAATCTTCTAACTCCTACAACTCAACTTATTTGACTAAACCTATAGCATGATAACAACTAAATAGTATTTCTTGAAAAATACCAATGCTATAAACAATGAAAAACTATTCGTTTTAAAATTACAATCTATAAAAAATTTTGAAAAAGTTGCTAAAAAAAATTCGAAAATTGATCATTTCCCGCAAAAATTTCAAAAACACTCTTTCGACCATCCACACCCCACACTTAAAACGTACAACGTTCCCGTTGTACATAAAATTATTTCAAAACAAGGGAGAAAGAGTTACCCCTTAGACGGTAGATTGCTCGATGGTGCTTGGTTGTCACAGGTACAAAAACACGAACAAAAATCCTCGACTCAGAATTCAGGAGTTGTAGCGCAACAGTGAAACACGCCGGTGATCAAGGCAAGTGGAGGGGGCACGGTGACCCCGCACTTGCCTGAAACAACTCCTCCATTTGGTATTGCATGCATAACTCACAAAAAACATTAAATGCAAACAGAAAAACTAATAAAATATAAACAAGCAAAATATAGAGTAGTATCATAAGTACAGTACATATATCCCAAAAGAAAATGGAAGAATACATCAATCGCCACCGGGTGGCCTAGAAGGACCTGCCTCGTGATCATAGGCTCGGGTTAGGAATGGTCGGGGCGCTGTCCCTGCTGAGTGGCCATCTGTAAAAGTACCTCCTCGATCCACTCCAACTGATCCTCAATCCGAGCCACTCGCTCCTCCAATCGATGGCGGCCTGCGTCTCCTTCGGCTGTGGCTGTGGCTGTGGTGGTGGAATTGGTGGTGTAACATTCTGGCGACGCCTCGGGGGTCCCTCCTCATGGGCTGGTCAGGGCGCCCTCGGTGCCTCTGTCATCTCTCTCACAAAATGTCCAGGTCATGGCAGGTGGATCAGGTGCATGTTCTCCAGTGCCCGCGCTGATGTGCGGGCTGGGGGAATTGCCGTCAGGGAGGCCATGGTCGCAGTAGTAAGTAACCTATATGATCAGGCCTGGCGGGTAACGTAATGTTCGCCGGTCAAAGGACTGCTGGCTGACGCACCCGTTGCCCGGGTGGATAGAGAAATCGCCAAGGCGTACGGTAAGTGGAGGAACCTGGTGGGGTCGAGGAGCACCCACAAATATGTCATGTCCTCACCGGACACCTTCTCGCCCCCTCCCTCTGCATGATAGAGGTGGTGACGATATGGTGCATGAGCCGGTGTAGCGGGTTGCGGAGCTGGCTCTCCCTAGCCGACCCCGCCTCGAAGTACACGTTGGACAACGTGGCCTAAACAACTACATTGGCATCCCGTACGGGCTGCCCCTGAATACACGTGTGAAGGAACAGCGTGAAGTGACGTCTCTAGAGATCCTCCTCCGTGTATATACCCGTACGGACTAGTCTGGATCGGGCCTCTTTCGAAGCCGGTGCGTAGCGGACCGTGGAGAGAAACTCCAAGAGAAGCTCGGTGTAAATTGTATCGTCCTTGTTGGCCATGAGCATGTCTCAACCACGACACGTGAATGTAGCCTCCCCATGGGACCACGTACGATGAAGAAAAGGCTCGATCTTGTCCCAGAGTCCGGCCGTCCTGAGAATATCCCGATCTATAATCGTCGCCTCGAGAACACGGCGACTAATAAGTGCATCCCTCCTCTGAGTATACTCGATCGAACTCTTCGGACCCGCGGGGAACTAGAGAAAAGGATGATCGCGCCTGAAAGCCATCTGCACACAGAAACCACACAAAACAAAATTTTTGCAAAATAAGTCCTTATCCTCCCCACCGAACCGCGGCGCGGCCAAAGAACCAGGGCACGACACGGCGAGCGGCTGTTTCGAATTCCAACCCTAATCTCACTGATGTTCACCTGTTAATCGATCCAAACACACTACAAGGTAGCCTAAGCACCGAATAGCCCCTCTAGGGTGATTATTTGGCAAACAAAACACCCTACGAGCCAGCATTGCCGATTTATAAGTTTTTCATTTTTTTGAGAAATCAACCAATTTCACAGCCTAATCACTAGTTCTAACAAGTAAAAACTTGTTAGAATGACATACCTCGATAGTAGGAATAAAATGAACGAGAAAAATGCGAGAAAAACGTCGGATGATCGGGGCTCTGAGGTGTGGCGTGGTGATGTGTGTGTGAATAGTGAATGCGACGTACCTTATAAAGGAAAAATCTGACCGATCGATTCCTGCGGCGTGGATAAGTAGTGACTGCGGCACGTGTATTCCAAAATCAACCCCTGCGCATCAGGTTGGTCTGTGACCCCGCAGCGCGCAAAACGTCTGACCGCGGCGCGGTATGCAAATTTTTAAATTTCCTTCATAATGACCCCACACTTGCCTCGAACCAATAACACATGCAATGACGATGATAATATCTTCCTAATTACTCTCAAGAAATATAGTACCTACCTATAAAAGATGGGTTGCCTCCCAATAAGCTCTAAGTTTAACGTCTTCAACCAGACGAACTACTCCTTATCTACAGCTACGGTGGATTGTATGCTGTCTTCCTTTGCTGATTTTCAGCCACCACCGTCCCTTCATTGGCCATGTCCTCCTTCCACTTTCCTGGATCGAATGGCTTGTCGGTTCTCCTACTGCTTCCCGTTGCTGCTTTCTGGTTATTTCCCGCGAATGGTTGGAGGTAGCTTTGAACCTCCAAGCTCGGTCCTTCCTTCGATATCTCTTCAAGATCACTGATTTGATGTGGAGCACGCCCAGTGCCGCTCCGAGTAGTTGTCTTGCAAAGTACTTGTTCACATAATGTGTGTCATTTGAAGTTTGTGGTTTTGGCCTGCAGTGCCAATAAAAGTTTTCCAATCGAATGGGATTGGAAGGCAACATATCGGGATGCTTCCATATGTCCTCATCGATGGTATTGATTACATCTAATTTTCCGTTCATAAATGGATCATGCGTGTTGATAAATGTGAAAGTGTTACATAAAGTCTCTCAAACTCATGAGGACTGAAGATGGACTTGATCTCCCTTTTATAGACTAAGGGAGGACCTTCGGATAATGACCTATGGACTGAAGAGTTGAAAACACGTCTATCTTCAGTCAGATAAGAAAGGTGAAGCTAATATAATAATACAATGTCAGACTAGGGTGGCTTGTCTATAATATAATAATACTCTAAGTACAACAGACATGCTTCTAGGGGGCCACGCCTGATCTAGTCTAATCATATCCTATACGTTGAAGTGCTTATCCTTTGCCTTATCTTCTAGACGTTCTTCTTATCTTCAGTCTTCTTTGTGGAGTGATTAAGTATGATATTTCCTTTGAGTTGTTCATATTGATAGTCCGAAATCCTGAGTGGATTTTGGAGTCCTGGCAGTTCTGAATCAGAGTACCTTGGAAATATGGTCTTGTTGGTCTTGATCTTCTGAGTTAGTTCGGAGTATAGTCTTCCGAACTCTTTCTTCTGAGAAGTGTACTTTCTGATCTTGACATTCTTTGGAGTTCCAAAATCCATGACTGGATTTCGGATGATTACAAGATTATCAGAACACAACTTACCCGAGATATTAGTTAAGAATATAAAGCACAAGACATGACAATTTGTTCATTACTTAAAGCATTCATACGGAAGTGGTTTTTATAACATTCCATCAAAATAAAGAGTTTGACATTAAAATCCTAATACATCAAACTACGAGTTGGTCAACGATCTGATTTTAGCATTAACAATTCCCCCTTCGGTGACCAATCGAGGGGTGAGTCAGCATCTTCAAGGTTTATCCAGTACACCTTGTCTCACAGCATATGACCAGAAGTTCCTAACTACCAGTAGCCATTCCACTCTCAGTAGCAGTTCTTTCTTTGCTTCTGCATTTGATGATTGTGACTTCTTAATGGCTTTGATGTATTCAGTTAAGTTCACACTGGGGAGTCTTCGGATTTGATCAGCACGAAGAAAGAAGAGGGATCCTTTCTGCTTTGGATTTTTGTAAACCAGTCCAAGTACCGGATCAAAGGTGGCACCTCTTTTCCAGTGATCTCGGACTTCAGGCATGGAAATGTCAATCTTTTCTGGGAATGCATCTGTCGGATTAAAAAATTTGAATAGCTTAGCATCAGCAGTACAAAATTCTTCTAGAAGACGATGTAAGAATCTTCTGGCTGCGACGTAAGCTTCTCTAGCAACTTGATATTCCTTGGTTACAGCTTTCGAACAATCGAGAAGATATCTATTGGATTCATCATTGGGAAGTCAGCTTCAGTTACCAGAATTGGCTTATCATAGTTTTTGTTTCTGATTATTTCATATTCATACTAGTTGGCCTTCTGAAAGCTTCTTTTCTTAAGACTTCGTACTACTGTGATTGGATCGATCGACCACGTCTCATTTTTAGGTTTGGTGCACGTATTCAGGAATTTTTGATTCCTATGGTATGCTTCCAGATCCTTGTTGAATCCTGGGGTTTGTGCGAAATTGAGCGAGTAGACATACTTGTCTCCGTTCGGAGTTAGAGGTATGTCCCAGTTGTGTTTAGATGTAGGAGGAGGATTGTACGTTTTGAAGGGTTTGAAGTCAGAATCATTTAGTGGTCGAGGAATGAGAGGGTTTATGAAGATAGTTCTGACGGGAGATTTTCTGAGACCACTTGGGTCAATGTTGTTTGAGTCAGGATCAGACTTAGAGTTGCTGAAGTCTTCAGCATGTTGATGAGCTTGAGAATCGAAGAATTTGGATTTCTTTTCCTTAACTTCTAGGGGATCAGATTCTTTGATTGGTGAGTATACGAAAATCTCATCTTCTGAATGAGCCTCATCCGTTAGATTCTGAGTTTTCGGAGAAGAATGAGGAGATTTTGAGGGAGATTTTGTCTGAGATTTTAAGAGAGGAGATTTTGGAGACTGATTGATGAGAGGATCTTTTGCTGATTCTTTATTATGTGTTGGGTGTTGAAATAAGTTAATAGATGAACTAAGACTAATGTTAAATCAATAATACAATCAATCACACAGTGACAATGCAAGAAAGTTAAATGAACAAGGTGATATGAATAACTTGTGTCGAATGATTCGATTAGATTGTAAGGTTTTACAGTTGGGTTTTCTATTTGGTAGACTTACAGTTGTTCGTAATCTCACTTTCTACACGGCAAGGTATCACTGATATTTATACTGAATCAGTGATACCAATAGTACAGCTTTTACAAAGAATATCCTATCAGTGTACTAGCCAATAGGATAGAAGATTCATGCAACACGTATTGTACTATACGCGTGCACACAAAACACAAATGGACAGGCTGTGAAGTCTTCGGATCCTCCATGCGTAGCACTTCGGAGTCTTCAGACTTCAGGGTCTTCTATTTGTTTGTTCACTTCGGGGTTTCATTCTTCAACAGTCTACATGAGGGGGACTTCGGATACGTCAGCACTTCATCACAAATGTTCTCAACAATCTCCCCCTTTGTGTGAAGTGCATCCGAAGTCTATACACGAAAATTTCTCTTGTAAGCTCTCTTCAAGGTCTTCCTCATCGACAAGTACCAGTTCATGTGATCCATGAACTTCTTCTTCTTCTATGTCGAATTTGCATGACAAGCGTTTACGTGAGAGATCATTCCGGAGATAAAGGAGGAGGGATGGAGGCCAATGTAGTCTATTTCAAAGAACTTGATTGTGACTTCGGTTTCGTTTCAAAGTCCTTTGAAGACTACGCCATATGGTTCGTCTAGAATCTCTCCATTCTTGAATCTAGCTATGTTCCGAACTACAATGGGAGGAGTGTTCAATGGTTGTTTGTAGTAGGAACATAACTCCAAGTCATCTTCAGCAAACCTCATCAGGTAATTATTTAGAAAACCCAAAACATGGTTTTTGACAGCAAACATTGGTAATCCGGCTTGAGCTGCTTCACCACTTCGCAAAATCTCAAGAATTTCAATGAAGTCCATTGGATTCATTATGAGAAAATCGGCGATTGTAAACCTTGACTGATTATTATTTTCACCTCGGAGGGCACTAAATTCATAATTTATGAATCCTTTGTAAGTCTCAGCCTCCTTAATTGAGATGATTTGTTTGATTTTGTTCAAACTCCATACCACACTCTGATGATGAATGTATTTGGCATGGAAGTTGATTTTGTTGGTCCAAAAATTTGCTTTCTGATCATCAGGTACCGAAGTGACAAATTGAAGAAAAGCAAAAGTCTTCGGATTGAAGGGGATGTCAAGCTGGATGTCTTCGGAGTCAGTTGTCGCAAAACTCTGAAGAGGTAGCCTGTTAAGTACATTTGGATTTTGAAATCCAAATTGCTTGATTGCCTCTATGGTCCATTCACCATCGTCACGAGCAAATTCATTTATTTTTATCATCAGGTTGTAATCTGCCCGTCTGGCCTTGTAGGCTTCTTCCATGTGTGGGGAAATTATGCTTTCTAGTGATTGGTTGTCGTTGTGATGGTTGAGGTTGAAGGACCTGCTGTGGCTGCGGAGATTAGTCTAGGCCTTTCTCCCCCTTGTGAAGCATGCTCCGCATGCTGAGCAGTGGTAGGCCTGCCCTGTGGCCTAGACAACCTATTAGAGAAGTTTATCAGAGGCTGAAGTGCAACTCTCAACTTTGCAACCATGTCTTGTGTGAGAACTGCATTCGTTCGTTGCAGTTCCTCTGTAAACTTAGTGATATCCGAAGCGGTTTGGGCGGCTGTGAGCTCTTCGATCTTTGCTCTAGCCTCATCAAGCTGTTTTTCAAGCTTGGTACTCTGCTGAGATTCATTCCGAAGTCCTTGCAAGGCTTTTATGACTTCGGAGTTTGATTTTTCCGTCTTTTCGGCAAGGGCCTCAATTTTCTTGTCGATGGTGGTGACAGCGGATTCCAACTTTTGTTCGAAGGAGGATTGGATCTTACTTTGTTGCTCCATGAGCTTCTGCTCAAGCGTTTATATGGAGTCCTTGATTTCTTTGGACAAGGAGAACTCCAGAGATTCGATCTCTTCGGTGATGTCACCCAACTTGGGTTTGGTGGGATCAAAGCCAGTTTGAGCATGAATAAGAGTGTCAAGCTTGGAGTTAAGGACTTTGTACTGTTTCATTAGTACAAATCCTTCATCTGGCAAGTCTTCATCGGACACTCCTTCAACATTCAAGGGAGCCAAATGAAAGGCTTCAAAGAAAGCTGCCGAAGTGGGATTTTGTCTTGAGGGTGATGGGGGCAAGTCAAACTCTGGTAATGAAAAATCAATGCCAGAGATGGGTACTTCGGAGGTTGGAGGAGCAGTTGTTGGTGGTGGTGGAGGTGGTATATCAGATGAAGTGGTGTGAATGGTGGTGGTTTGTTGAGCTGTTGTGGGTGGTGGTGGAGGAGGTGGAATAGTATGTGGAGGTGTGGGAGGTCTGTTGTTTTAGGTGGAGATGGAGGAATAGTGGTTTGCAGTGGAGAAGGTGGTCTGGATGTTAGTTGAGGTGAAGGAGGTTGATCAGCGAATTGTTCTTCTTCATGGACTGTGGATGGAGTCCTTTCTGAGTCCGAAGACTCATCCACAACCATTATCTTTCTCTGCCTCTTCGGCTGTTTCCTCTTCGGAGTGGTTTTCACCGAAAGTCTTTCTTTTCTTTTCTTTTTTCTTAGGACCACTGGGTCCACCAACCATTTTCCTCTTCCCTTTTCCTTTTGGATGCTCTCTTACAGGTGCAGCCTGACTTAAGTCACGAGTTGGGTAAGGAATTACTAGAGTGTTACGATAGGTATTTACCTCATTGCATTCCATGGGGACTTTGGAGAGCATGACATGTGGAATTTGAGCACAGAAGGCTGCAGGTTCATCGTCTAGAATGGGAATTGCAATAGGAGTGAACTTCATCTCTCCAAGAGAGGGATCAGGAACATACCCTATCTGCTGGTAGTGAGCACTAACAACAATCGCCCAAAATCTTGCATTTGCGATTTCCATCCCCTTCATACTGTGATTTATGTGAGAGCAGAAATCGGTCCATAGAATTGTTGCGAAGTCTACCTTAACATCGTAGTAAATTCCATAGAGAAGGCCTTGGAAGGTAACACTTGCAGAATCCATGCCAGAGGTTCTTCCAGAGAGACATCTAAGGAAGATACTGAAGAAGTACCTCCAGAGATCAGGAAGTTGGTTTTTCTTGAAAGTGCTTATCCTTTCAAGCAGGGGTTCATACCCCATTTCGTTGAACATGTCAACCAGTTGGTCAGCAGATGGGACCACCATTTCTTTCAAGTTGTAGATTGGAAGTCGGAGAGCTTCAGCGAACTTCTCCTTGGTTAGTTGCACTTTCTTCGTTTTGCCCTTTGAATCAACAGTCTCATAGAAGACAGATTTGACCTGGTTATTGGAGTCGAACAGGGCATTTGATGTGTAGTGTGCCTTGTGAACCAGAGTCGTAGGGACTGAAGGAGTACAGGTTAAGGCATATCCCAGAACAGACCTTTTCTTGCATTCCACCAATGCATCGATTGGTTGAGGGTAAAGAGATAGATCATTTCGTAGCACCAGGTTTGATGATTGACTTTTGAGGTTTGGAACAGACATGGCCTCAGTAGTTTGCGATGAAGCTTTAGCCGCCATTGATGATGAGATGAAGAAGATGAAGAAGAAGAAGATGAAGGAGTTGTGGATTTCTTCGAGAGTAAGTTTGCAGAGAGAATTGAGAGTTGTGTTCACGTAAAGAGTGTAACTGAAGAGGTGAGAGGTTTATATAGTATTCGTGGTCCCTAGGTCATTTAATGCACGATTGAAATGGTCCTGTAGGAGAAGGACACCTCAGCACCTGCTCGTCCCACTATCTCTGCAAAAAGGAGAAACGTACGGTTGTCAGTTGCAATGATTCAAAATTTGAACCGCCACTTTTTAGAAATCTTTATGGTTAAGATTACCCATTAAAATCTCATTGACAGCTGTAAACAAAACGGTTATATTTTAAGGAATGTTTGTCTCTGAGATTGATCATAAATATGGAAATCATTTGAATCATTAAATTGACTTCGTGTTTAAAAAAAAATTATGACCGTTGTTGTTGCACTTCGGAGTGAAAGCACAACGTTATGTTTAACTCCGAAGAGTGTTCTTTCACTTCGGTGATTGACATGTGATTGCAAAGTGTTTGTCAATGTACCGAAGTCCATATGTTTTTCTCTTTGTTTTTCTATGAGTTTTTGGTTTTACATTTGACTTATGCAACATACCATTTAACCTTAACTTCCATGAATATTATGAAAAGATGATTTAACGAATTAATGTTCAGAATCATTCAAATCATGTTGGAAGTCCATTTTTCATTTTGAAGGTTGTTTGATTCAATATCAGTCATGAATGTATAAGTCCAATCACCCCATCACTAACTTGATTTCGCATTTGGGAACATGTTTTGAGTTGTGCTTATGTGCTTCAAAATTTTCAAATATAACAAATATAACATCCTTTGCATTTGAAAATTTAAAGAAGTTTTCATTCATGAATTGAGCATCAGAAGTATTTTAGAAATTTGGATTGTTTGAAGATTCTTTTGAAAAATTTATTCCTTTTCATCAGTTGAAGTGTTTGGATACTAAGCTCTGATGACAAGCCTTTGAGCTTCGTACACGACTCCCACTTTATCATTTAATATAGACTACTTGAAATGTTCATATTCTCTACAAAGTACTCGACTATGTTATAGGAGCTCCTTGTACCGTTATTTAAAACAGAAGAATAAGCCTTTGAATGCTAAATTTTTCTAACTTTTGCATTCCGTTGTTTATCTTTTTGTCTTTATTTGTCTTTGATTCTTTTGACAATTGTTTTCTATTTTTCTTTTTGATCTTCTTTCAAATTTTCATTTTATCTTTTCAATTTTAGATTTTCATTATCCGAAGACATAAAACATCACCATATAGTTTCCTTCTTTGGTGCCTGTTCTTTTTGTTTTAAACAATCATTGTGGGTGAAAATCTTCATATAGTTCAATTTTGTACCATTAACGAAAAGAGATTTAAATTTACTTATCAAACAATGTTGGTACTATTTTTGAGGAAAACTTCTGAGCACTTGAGTTATCCTGTGTAGTTTTGAGGCTACATGATTAATTTGAAGTTGAAGCGAGTCAAGTTCCGAAGGGTGGTTAGAAATAGACATTATGTTAAGGTTATTGGAATCAAACAAGGCTTCAAATTGTAAAATAGTCTTAACCTCACTTCGAAGTCTGTTTTCTTACCAATGTTTCAAGTCGATTCCCAAATACCTTTTACTGCAATAAGGTATGATTATCATAATCTAAAATCAAAGTTTTGTCCTTTACTTGGTTAATTCATGAGAGAAAGGTTAAACTTTGTCATTTTGCATCAAAATTTTCTTGTCATTTGGTATGAATTTTCTTGTTTTTGAATTTCCTTTGACTTAAACAACTTTTTATTTTTAAACTTAAAGGATAAAGTCAACATATGTTCATGTGATTTTCAAATTTGAAGAGTTTATTTTGAAGAAAAGTTTGTTCCGCAGACCTCCGAAGTGATATTTTACTTCGGAGTACTGCGGTGCAGTTCCAAGTGTTTTTGCTTGTTTTATTCCGATGAGCTCCGAAGCCAAAATTGACTTCGGGGTTCTGCGGAGTATTGTGTTTTTGTAAATTTATTGAAGAGTGAAAGTGAGCAAATCTGGTATTTATTGAAGAGTTGATCCATCTATCATTCCAAGTCCACGGACGATTCTTGTGAATGCTTCTTCATTCAAAGCCTTTGTGAAGATATCTGCCAATTGTTCTGTAGTATGAACAAAGTGCACCTCAATATTCCCCTTGTCAACATGACTTTTGATGAAGTGATAGCGAAGAGCTATATGCTTCGTCTTGGAATGTTGAACTGGATTGTGGCATATACGAATTGCACTTTGAGAGTCACAGAACAAAGGAATTTTTTCATATTAATGGCATAGTCTTTCAATTGACTTTGAATCCAAATGATCTGCGAAGTACACGCTGCAGCTGCTACATATTCAGCCTCTGCAGTGGAGATAGAGACACAAGTTTGCTTCTTGGATTGCCAGCTGATAAGTTTTCCATCTAAGAATTGACAACCCCCCGAAGTGCTCTTGCGATCAATAGAGCATCCACCAAGATTGGAGTCTGAGTAAGCTTGTATGTAGAAGCCAGAGTTTGCTGGATACCACAGACCATAAGCAGTAGTTCCATGAAGATATCCAAATATTGTCATAACCGCAGCAAAGTGATGTTTTCTTGGGTCAGCCTGATATCTAGCACAATTGCAAACTGCAAACATGATATCTGGACGACTGGCTGTAAGGTAGAGCAATGATCCAATCATACTTCGGTATTGCTGTATGTCTGTCTTCGGTTTGTCCAATGATGGATTCAACCTTGTACTTGCAGGCAAAGGAACTTTTGCTTTGGAGCAGTTAGTCATTCCGAAGCGTTCAAGCAAACTCTTCGTATACTTTTGTTGATTGATGAATATCCCCTCCTTGGATTGTCTTATTTGTAATCCAAGAAAGAAATTAATCTTCCCCATCATACTCATTTGAAATTTGCTTTTCATCAATTTTTCAAAATCTTTTGACAAATTAGGGTCAGTGGATCCAAAAATTATGTCATCCACATAAATTTGGACTAACATCAAGTGAGATCCAACTTTCTTTCTAAAAAGTGTTAGATCCACTAAGCCTTATTTAAAGTTTGATTCTTTAAAAAATTTAGTCAAGGTCTCATACCAAGCTCTTGGGGCTTGTTTTAAACCATAGACTGCTTTGTCTAGCACATAGCAATGATTCGGATGAGTTTTACTTTCAAAGCCAGGTGGTTGTTCAAAAAAAAATGGTTTCCTCGAGATCACCATTCAGAAAAGCACATTTAACATCCATTTGATAGACATCAAAGTTTTTGTGTGCAGCATAAGCTAAAAATATCCGAACTGATTCGAGTTTGGCAACAGGAGCAAAAGTTTCTTCATAATCAATCTCCTCCGGTTGACAATACCCCTTGACAACCAGCCTAGCCTTGTTCCGAACTACATTGCCTTCGATGTCTAGTTTATTACGATACACCCATTTGATACCGACAATTGAGGCATTTGCAGGTTTCGGAATTAGCCTCCATACTTTGTTTCTTTCAAATTCTTCTAATTCCAACTGCATTGCTTCAATCCAGTCTGAGTGATCAAATGCATCTTTAACGTTCTTAGGTTCTACCTTGGAGATAAAGACATTAAACATGCACAAATCTGAAGTTTTGTTAAGTTCTATTAGTCTTTGGTGAAGTTGTGCACGAGTCAATACTTTATCTTGAACATTACCGATGACAAGTGATGGTGGATGATTTCTCGTCCATTTGTCCAAAGGAGGATAGTTTGGATCAAAATCAGGAGGTCCTTCAGCATCAATGTCCTTGATGTCTGAGGGATATCCCGAAGTGGAAGGGAAATCACCCATTAGTAAGTGATTGTTTGAATTTGTGCTGGTTTGAGGTGTGTGCATTTGTGAAGTTGAGTTTGATGTGTGCTCCCCCTGGACATGTGTTGGTGTTGAGGAAGTGGTACCTCTATTCGAAGCGATTATTGTGACTGAATTCGGAGTGACAATCTCTGGCTCCCCCTGGATTGTTGGATACAGGGATATGATATTCGAGATTGACTGGGGAGTAGAGATAGGAGTGTTGATTCCTCTTGGACTGTTGTTTGACTCCCCTTCAACACTTGCAGTACCTGCACTTTGGTTTGATGGCTCCCCCTCAACACTTGCATTTCCCATACTTTGATTAGATGGCTCCCCCTCAACAGATGATGGTCTTTGTATACTACTTGTAGAGGAATCATCAGGTCCATCTGTGAGCTTGGAGAGTTCGGACTCATGGTTATCTGGTGCCCTAGCTTCGGAGTCCACAGTTCTCACAGGTTGATCAAACAGAAGTGCGAAGTCTGTGTCAAATGTTGTGATTGGAACAGCATCTATAGCAGGCTGTGGAAAGATTGAAGACATGGGAAATGGATGCAGAGACTTCTTGATGTAGTAGTCATCAAACCTTAGATTAAAGGTTTCTTCGATTCTACGAGTTCTCTTGTTCATGACTTTGTAGGCTTTTGAGTCTTGAGAGTAACCAAGGAAGATTCCTTCTTCTGATTTGTCATCGAACTTGGTCAAGTGATCCTTCAAGTTCAAGATAAAACACCTAAAACCAAAGATGTGAAGAAATTTGACATTTGGCTTTCTTCGGTTGAGCACTTCGTAAGGTGTAATGTGAAATCGTTTGTGAATGTAAGATCTGTTTTGAGTAAAGCATGCAGTAGAAATAGCTTCAGCCCAGAAGTACATGGGCAAGTTTGCAAAATTTAGCATAGTTCTAGCTGCTTCATACAAAGAACGATTTCTTCTTTCCACAACCCTATTTTGTTGAGGAGTATAGGGTGCAGAGAAGTTATGACTAATTCCCTTTGTCTTCAAGAATCCATCCAAGGTCTGATTTTGAACTCCGAACCGTTGTCACTGTGCACAGTTCGGACTTTCTTGTTGAGCATCAATTCCATTTTCTTTATAAAGTTGATGATTTGTTCAGCAGCATCTGATTTGTTTCTTAGGAACAACACCCAAGTGAACCTTGAATAGTCATCAACAATAACAAGAATATACTTCTTCTTTCCTATTGATTCCACTGCGGACGGGCCAAGCAAATCCATGTAGAGAAGAGAAAGGGGTTCGGTGATTTTGGGGTTGATCACTGTAGGATGCCTTTGTTTTGTCTGCTTGCCATGTTCACAAGCAGAGCAAAGAGAGTCATTATCGAATTTGAGAGCAGGCATACCTCGAACCAAATCCATAGCCACCAATTTGTTCAAGTCTTTGAAGTTCAGATGGGCAAGTCTTCGATGTCATAACCAACTGACATCGGAGTTGGCTTTGGAGAGAAGACATAGGGATTGCCCACCGGTCACTGGCTTTAGATTTAAGGGAAACATTGATCCCTTCCTTTCTGATTTCAATAAGACTTCATTTGTTGCTTCTTTGGTGATTACACTCCCTTGGTTGTTGAAAGTGACAGCATTTCCTGTTCCAACAACTAATTGAGATATACTCACAAGGTTATGTTTTAATCCTTCAACAAATGCCACTCGACTGATAGTGAATTTGCCATTTGTTATTTTTCCATATCCCCGAATTGGACATGTTTCATTATTACCAAAGCGAACATTTCCAGCATCATCCAAATTTCTGTAGTCCCTGAGATATTCCTTCCTCCCAGTCATATGTCTTGAGCAGCCACTATCCATGTACCATTTTGAATCATACCGCTCATCAGACATAACCTGCAATCAATCGAGAAGAAGTTGGTACCCAATCAATATTGGGTCCTCAGGGTAAGCAAAGGATTCTTGAATCCATTTTTCTACGGCCTCTTCAGAAATTTCGTTTGCATTTAAATTAATCAAATTCTCCGAAGCCTCATGTGATGAGCAAGATTCCGAAGTGTTCGAGCAGGATTCCGAAGAGTTTTTTGTTAAAAAGGATGAGTCCGAAGTGACTGACAAAATGGCAGACTTCGGAACCCATTTTTGAGTGGAAGATTTTGACTTTGAGGATTTTGAAGATTTCTTTTTACTTGAAAGATTTGACGTAATTGAAGATTTTGAAGTTTTTGTTTTTGTAGTTAAGTTTTCTTTCAAGTCATTTCTTTTCCAATTTTGTTTTGGTTTTGCAATTTTTGACTTCGTTGAAATTGAGCTGCACAACGTAGAGGTACAAAGATACTCTTCGTATGCCATTTTGAAGTCATTTAGTGAAAGATTCTTATCTTTAAACAGATCCAAATTTTTGTCCAGCCACTGGTGGAATGTATGTATCAAATTATTTCCTTTTGAGAAAGTTTTCTGAGTGGATTTTTGAAATTTTGGATTTGGAAAGTTAGGTTTCGTTGGTGTAAAAATTGGTTTTTCATTTCGACCTTTGACTTCTGAGTTTTTTGAACAAACGGGTTTTGTGCCAGAAGTGGAAGCAATTGCTTCATTTTGTTTCAGATCTCCTAAGGGAATTTTTCTTTTCACAAGATTCAAGGTTTGTTTGGTTTTCAAGTTCGTAACAATAGGTTTTTAAATTGGTTTTGAAATTGCTATTGTTGGTTTTGATTTTTGTGGAACTTGTGGTCTTTTTAAAATGTGAGGTTTTTGTATTGTGGTTTTGTTGGTAAATTCTTTTGGTTTTGACATTGCATTTTCTGAATTTGGTGATAAAGGTACACACTCACAAGATTCCATCAATTGAAATATATCCATCTTCGGAACTTTGGGTTTTTCCACAACTTGAATTTGTTTGTAGTTATGATTTGTGTAAATGTGATCGTCGTTTTTGAGATTTAATAAGTGTGACATGTTTTCAGGTATCTTCTCTTTTTCAAAACAAAGACGATTGTACACGTTGTGACCATATAGATCTTGTTTTCTTATATTAATTTTCACTCCCATTCTTTCATTCATTTCATTTTCGACCATTTTGGAAGATGAGAAAAATCCTTCGTTTGTAACCGTGGAGTTATCCTTTTCAAGAAGTTTTTGTAGATCGTTGTTAATTGAGGGTAATCCACCGGGTTTTACAAAAATTGTGTTTTTGAAATAAGAAATCTTAGGATAGATACAAGCCACTTTGACAAGTCTTTTTGAATTGTCCTTAAGATATTGATCATAAAAAGGGCATTCATCTGTGATTTGCATTTTGGAGTTTGAGGTTTCTTTGGTTTCAAAATTTTTTGATTCACAACCCATTTTTGTTTTTCCTTTTTCCACCGAAGACAGTTGTGAAATGTCTTCGGAGGTCGATTCGGATATAGAGGATGACTTTAATAATATCAACGAAGAACAATCAATCTCCTCCATGTCCGAATCACTTTCAGAATCCTTCTCAGACATGTTATTGACAAGTTCCTTTTCTTTTGTTTCAATTTGAGGTACAGCCTTTTTCAGGATGAGAATTTCTTGTGTCAATATTTTCAACAAATTATCAGCAGTTAGATGTTTTTCTACAGATATCAGGCCATGCTTGTATGAGGGATTTGTGACTTCGGAACCTGATACTATGGATTCACATTCATAGGATATATTATCAACTTCCTTTAATTTAAACTCAATGAAAGGCAGTAGTTATCTATGTTGGACATTGCAAACATCAGCTGAATGATAAATTCTAGTAATATACGCATATAATCGTTTGGCTGTTTCACAAAATATGTTTCACTGTTTCAAGATTACATCATGATTGTTTAGGAATTTTTCTCTATTTTCTTCTAACAAGGAGATTCTAAGATTGGATTTTTCTAATGCTAGCTTCAGGCTCTCTATTCTCCCCCTCAAACTTAGAAGCTCCTGCTCAGTGAGTACTTCCCTATTTTTAGCATCAATGAGTAATTTATGCATAACAGAGCAATCACGAGTTATTTCATTTATAATTACAGCAGAATGAGAAATAGGAATTTTAAAAGATGAAAGAAGTTTTGATACATGTTCTGGGATTGTCAAGCGGGTGTCGTTTGCCATCAAGCACACCTCCTCAACATCATCAGAAGAGTCTTCAAACCAAGTCTTCAAGTATTAGCAGCTATCATTTCCAATCCCTCCGAAGTCACAAACCCAAGACCCGCAGTCGCTTCAACCTTCATCATTTCCTCATCATTCATCTTCTCCGAAGTGTCCTTTAGAAAGCTCTTACTGACATCATAGGCCATGAAAGCACTATGAGATGGCTTCCTCACTTCGTCATCATCTGAGTCCGAAGACCAAACCTGATACGATCCTTGACGATCATCAGCAGCCATTAAGGCTAGGTCTTTGGTTCTTACTCTAACTTCCTCCATTTTTCTTGCATAGTATGCTTCGTCCTTCACTTGTGGTTTCTTTTTGTTTGGCTTCCGAAGCATGCAGTCTTTTGCAAAATGATTCTTGCCATGGAAATAGTTGCAATCATAACCAGAATCGCCTGAGATTTTCTTTTCTTCGGACTTTTCTTTGGATGACTCCGAAGCCGGTTTGTCAGATGGCTTCGGGGTTGACAATTTCAAGATCTCCTCCTTCGGAGTGAATATCTCAGGTTTGGGCTTGGAGTTGAAGTTTGATTTGTTAAAGTTTTTCACAAATGGCTTCCCAGAGTTGTTTTTGAAGAAGGGTTTCTTGAATCTACGATTGTTGGCGGCATAGAGAGCAACTGTATCTCCATTATCATCTACTATGTAGGCAGCAATGTCTTCATCACTTGATTCTTCCTCTTCTTTTAACACAAGGGCTAGTGGTCCTGAACTAGCCATTTCACTTCTTCGACCCACCACATCGGGTTCGTGTGATTTCAATAGATTGTATAGGGCAGCCAGCTTGTATTTCTCAATATTCTCATAGGATTTGACCATGAGCATGATTGGCCTCCACTCCTTGCGAAGACTATAAAGAAATTTGATATTTATCTCTTATTGGCTTCTTGTTTCCCCATACTTATCCAGTGTGTAAATCATGTTGCTCAAACGTTCATAACAGGCTTCTAAGGACTCATTTTCTTCTTGCTTAAAGTTCCCGAAGTCCGTAAGGATTTCCTGAACTTTGCTAGTATGGAGGATTTTATCTCCTCCGAAACGGAGTTCGAGATTGTCCCACATCTCTTTTGCAGATTTCGTATCAACAATGTGGTGGCTGACATCAGGACCCAAGCCACTTCTCAGTTCACGCATGGCCCTCTCATTGTTTTCAAGCTTCTTCATGTCAGCAGCATTAAGGACAATGGCTTCTTCTCCGTCAGGAACAACGAATCGACCAGCAATGTCTGTGTGTGGACCTTCAGTCATAGACCTCCATAGATCTTTGTCAAGTCCAATAAGATAATCCTTCAATCGACCAGCCCAGTAATCATAGTAAGAAGTTACTAGAACAGGGGACTTTGTTGCAGAACCGATGAGGTTTGCATAGTTAAGCATATTGGCATAAGTTGCTGTGGAATCTGTCATCTTGATGTATTTCAATTGGATCTTTTCAGTAAAAATGGGTAATAGAGATTTGCAATAGTTGCGGAAGGCTAGAAGTGAGAATCGATTCAATTCTAGAACTGAAGAAAATGAATTCGAGCTCTATCAACAGGCTTTTAAGCTAACTCGCTCTGATACCACTTGGTGGGTGTTGAAATAAGTTAATAGATGAACTAAGACTAATGTTAAATCAATAACACAATCAATTACACAGTGATAATGCAAGAAAGTAAAATGAACAAGGTGATATGAATAACTTGTGTCGAATGATTCGATTAGATAGTAAGGTTTTACAGTTGGGTTTTCTATTTGGTAGACTTACAATTGTTCGTAATCTCACTTTCTACACGGCAAGGTATCACTGATATTTATACTGAATCAGTGATACAAATAGTACAGCTTTTACAGAGAATATCCTATCAGTGTACTAGCCAATAGGATAGAAGATTCATGCAACACGTATTGTACTATATGCGTGCACACAAAAGACAAATGGACAGGCTGTGAAGTCTTCGGATCCTCTATACGTAGCACTTCGGAGTCTTCAGACTTCGGTGTCTTCTATTTGTTTGTTCACTTTGGGGTTTCATTCTTCAACAGTCTACATGAGGGGGACTTCAGATACGTCAGCACTTCATCACAAATGTTCTCAACATTATGAGTTTCATCATCATCAGTATGTGTATCTTCTTGGGTTTCATCCTCATTAGCATGGGTGTCTTTTTCACCATCTTGATGTTTCTGATGTTGATCTCCTTTGGTATCCTCATCATTTTCTTTGGTGGTCCCACTTGGATTAGCAGTGGTGTCTATTACCATGTCATTAGTTTGTGGATTTTATGGTTTATCATCCGCCTTTCCCCCTCCTGGGGCGTCGGCAGGAACTGAAGGTGACACAGGCAGGCGGTCCAAGATAGTACCAAGCTTGGATGTGATGTCGTCGACTGCCTTTCTGAGAGACTCAGGAAGCGGTGTAGCCAACATGTCTTTGAAATCCTCCATGACTTGAATAATCAGACTGGTGCTGATTTTCATTTGTTGAAGAGGACCTTCCATTGTACCAGTGATGGATTGTAGTGTATGAGTTATGATTTGAAGAACTCCACTGAAGTAACCAGATAAGTGTTCTAGTGTGGAGTTGAGTTTCTCATTTACTTCATTAACCATGTCAGGAACTTGCTTTTGACATTTTTATGCTTCTTTAAGTAATGCTTGTGTTGTTTTCATCATGTTGATGGCATCTGATTCCCTGTGAGAATTAATTTTTGCAAGACCATCGGAGATGACCTGTTGAACTTGGTTGTCTAGATGAAGAATGATGTCGCGATTTTCAAGAGCAGCGATCTTGGTTTTTAGTTCAGTAATTTCTTTGACCATTGCTTCCTGATTCTGAGAAGCTTTGAAGTCGGACAGAATAGAGGTTAAGGCATCAACTTTCTGATGTAGAGCATCATCTCTGACTGTGGATTTGACCGATTGAGGAGTTTTGGTGTTAGCTTTGTCAGAGGATGAGTTGGTGTCACTAATATCTATTAAGGGCACTTTGGAAGAGGAGGGTTGGGGTTGATTGAGTTCTTGATCATTACCGAAAATAGAGGGTCCGGCTGGCATGGAATGGGTTTCTGAGAGTATAAAGCGAGAGCCGGATTCAGCTGGTTGCTCAAGGGAGATGTTTGCCCTTTGTGAATTGAGAAGAATGAATTTGTCCCAAGTGAGGGGAACGATATCTGAAGCAATCTTGGACCAGTCTTGTTCAGTAGTGTCAAAGAGATAGACGGGAGTGTCTACCAGTTTATTTAGAGAGGCAATTAGAAAGGAATCAATCTGTAGAGCGAGAGCATTGATTCAATTGCGTTCTGCTTTGATCGTTGCTGAATCATTGTCGGTTGGTGGTCCAAGTACTGAGAGAGCTTGGAGTTCAGTAATCTTAATGTCAAACTGCTTCTTAAGTCGTTCCACTAGTGTCGCCTGTTCATTAACAGCCATCCGAAATCTCCAGATATCAAATTCAGATGCATCAGGGGGAGGTTGCGTTGGATCTGGGATGATGGTTACTAGTGGTGTATCTTTGGTTGTTTCAATGGCCTTTTCTTTTTCTTTGGTTGGTGAGTTCTGGGTGTTTAAGACCATGTCATCTTGAGTATCTTCCGAGTTGTGAGAGTTCTATCTTTCCTCTAATTTTTCTGACTCAGAGTCCTTGGAGGATGGTTCAGATGGCTAAAAAGAAAGGCAGAAGTTAGAATATAGAAACAGATTCCATAGGTAACACATACCTGAGATGAACCAAACTTAATGTATCACAGAGATAGTAAAGTTCAGGGCAGAGTTGATTCAGATGCTTGTCCATTGAAGATTAGTGACTTTCATGTTGTTAAAATAGACAAAGTGCTAGGATTTGACTTTTAAGAAAAGGTGATATCAATTGTTGTTATAAGTTGAGAATAATTATAAGATAGAGATTTCGGACATAATACTAGTCCAAACAATATGAATCAGAATTTGATTCAGAAGTGTGATGTCTCTAAAAATTCAGAATATTTGGAAAGTAAGATGTACCGTTTTGTCTTTTCTTTGTTTCTTTTTGGGAGGCTGCTTTGATGGTGAAGAGTCGGAAGCTTTCTTTTTGGGTTTCTTCGGGGCTACCCAGTCTCTAAGAGAGTGAGGAGGGTATGGAGGTACACCCTGTGAGTCAGAGAGGTGAAAAATTACAGCTGGCTCTCACGGATCAGCAAGGTTCAGAAGCGAGTCAGGTAATTTTCGGATCTTTCCAAAAATAGAGTCTGTTTTTGGAGCGTAGGGTTTTGCTTCAGGCATGACTTGTTTGTCTTCATTGGATCTTGGTGGAGGAATTGGGATATGAAGTGTGTGATGAATATGGTCGATGCACATGGCCCAAAAATGTGTAGTGTGAATTTTTCCTTTAGGCTTCTGAGAGGTGGGTATGTAGAAGAGAAAATCTTCAAATAAGATTTCAGCATAATTGTTTACATAGCCTGTGAAGAGGATCCAAAGAAGTTCCATGAGGCGTTTGCTTAACTGATCTGTACCACCCATTTTCCCGGTTAAGCACTTAATGATGTAATGAATCAGACATTGCCATAAGGGTGAGATGTGTCCTTTGGACATTTGAAACAATTTTGGCAATTCGTACAAGTATCCCATCTTGTATATCATGGATTCAAGTTGGTCATTGGTAGGATGATCAAATGTAGTTTCATGATATGGAAGGTGTAGGGCCTCTGCAAAAACTTTCTTGTTCAAGATGGTTTTACTGCCGTCGTGTACAGTGAGGGTATAACAGTTTGGATGTTTGGTGGCGGTGAAGACTATGTCTTGAAGTATAGAAACTGGAATCGCAGGGGGTGGATCAAAGAAAGCTCTGGCAAGCTTGTGTCTGGACAGTATGTGAATGAGCACTCGTAGATGTTCCTTGTAACTAGAGAGTTTGTGTGAGAGATGGATGTTGGTGATGGTGACTAAGACAGTATCGTTGTCGCTTTTGAATTGGGACGCCATTGAAGAAGTAAAGTGGGGGTATTGAGAGTTCGAGATTTGTTAGGGTTGCAATGTTGAAGATGACGGTGAGAGAGAGTGATGAGAATAAGGGGGGATGTATGTAAGGATGGAAAATATGAGAGAGATATGGAAGATATGAGAGAGAAATAGATAAGAGGGAACGGTTATAACAATTTTGAAAATGTATAAAGAACCGTCGGGTAAGAGAATGAAGGGACGTGTGAATAGTTGTGTCAGAAAAGGGTGTGCTTGGCATTTAATGCTAGGCAATGATGAAAGAGGATGGTCCATTAAAGGACGGACATGTGTGGCAGAGAGAATCCGTTGTAGAAATGTTGATTGTATGGTTTTTAATTATTGGATATTAAATGTTTTTTGTATTTAATTTTAATTCTAACATTAAATTTGTCGTGTTGAGGTGTCTAAGGTACGGATTGGTGTAAATGTTATAGTTCTAACCTGTTCAGAAAGTGAGTGGTTCTGAATCGAATTTCGAACCAAGAGGATTGAGTTTTTGGAAGGAAAGTCCATATTCCTGAATGGTAAAGTTTTGAGTGGAAGTGGAAATGAATATTCTGATTAAGGTTTTGAGTAGGAGAAATTTGAAACTATGTTCTGATTAGGGTTCTGAATAGAAGAAATTCGACTTGCACGAGTTGTCATGTCCGGTGGTGGATGTCATGTATTACTGCAGAGACAGTAAATGACGCCGACTGGTTAAGCTAACCGGTAACATCAAATATCTCATCTCTATATTGATAATCTCTAAGCGATGAGGTGGTGAGATATGGTGAAGGGTGAGTGGCTATAAAAGGGTGTTTGCTGTTAAGCGAAGAAATCACACAATAGGAGACTTGATGATTAAGATGGCAGCAAGACGTCCATTCAATCGTGATGAGAAGGTAGAGGTAAGAATGCAAGATGGAGAGTTTGCTGGTGCTGTTTATGGAGGTGTTATCAAGTTTGTGTGGAATTATCGCTATGAAGTGAAGATGACAATGCTAACTGATGGATCTAACGGTGGTCCCATCAATGTTCATGTGGATTTCTCTTATTTGCAGTCAGTTCCTCCTAAGGTGTTGGTGGAGTTTAAGCAATTCGACTTTGTGGAGGTGTGGTACCATCGAGGATGGTGGCCTGCTGCTATTTCAAGGAAGACTCCATTTAATCAGTTCCATGTGGTTTTGGTGGATGGGACTCGAAGAGTAATGCTGATCTTTTGGGGAATTATATGTCTTGCTATGTAATATTATGTTTTTGTGTGTATCTAGGATTGTGTGGATGTTGCTTTCATTAGATTTTGTAATGTTTTGGGTTGTATGAATGAAAGCGTGTTGTGATGTTTAACTAGTTGTTGAAATTGTGAATGATATTCAAAATACTCAGAAAGTTAGATTCAGAAAGAGATATGGAAAGAGATGTTAGGAAGAATTCGGAGATGGAGAGTTTCAGAGAAGGGAAAGTTTTTGTCGTTTCTAGAATAGAGGGAGAGGGAATTAGGTGAGTATGTGTCAGATCCGGGAGAATCGAGAAATCTGTATTGAATCAAGAACGGTTATCCATTACGCCGTCAAAGTTGCCGAACCGTCTAATCAACCGTTTAGACCATGATGTTGATGTGACAAGTGCATTAACTGCCCACTAGGGTCATTATGACCTCTAGGTCATTGATTTAGAGAAGATGAATGGGCATGCGCATGGCTTATAAAAAGGGTGTGGTTTGGCTAATTGTTAACATTTCATACTGAGAGTAAATTTTGTCAAGCGTAATTTGTTCTTCGAGATGGCTCGTTATTTCTTCAAGTGTCTTGATGAGGTCGAGGTGAAGCTTACCCAAGGTGACTTTGCAGGGGGATTCTATGAGGGGGTGATCACTAAAACATGGAAGAGGAGGTGTGAAGTGCGATTGAGGTGTCTTCCAGATAATACAACCGGTGAGATGATGATTGTGAAGGTCAAGTATGGTTGTCTTCGTCCCATTCCTCCTACAGTAATTGTGGATTACAAGGTGGGGGATTATGTGGATGCTTGGGATCGACAGGGTTGGTGGAGTGGTGTTGTGGACGATGTTATTGGAGACGATGTGTATGATGTGGTGCTGTTGATGGATGGGAAGGTTGTTCGTGTGTGTGATTTGTCTGTGCGAATCACACAGATCTTCACTTACGGCAGTCCTCCAAAGTGGCAATACAGCAAGCACTAGGGCGACAGGGATGAAGTTTTAGTTGTTTTGAATGTTTTTCCTTTTTGGAACTTAAGTGATAGAATTTTGATCTTTTCTTGATGTAGCAACTATGACTTAATGGATTGTGACTATGTACTCACCTTTCGTCTTAATGAAATATGAATATATGTTGTCTTTTGTGAATTTTTGCTTTAAGATGAATGGTATGATAGCTTAATTTTGAGTATTTTTCGAAGGAGATCTTCTAAGAATATATGATAGCTTAATTTTGAGTATCTTTCGGAGGAGATCTTCTGAAAATATATGATAGCTTCTAAGAATCTAGTGGGTGTAGCAAGATGCTAGTTGGAAGTCTGGTGGTTCTGAGGGACAAGTCAGAAATTGTTCCGACCAGAATTTTTGGAGTAGATGATAGTCAGAGGCTGAGTATCATTCTCGGAAGAATTCTGAGTCAGGGTTTAACATACCCAGTTTGTCCAGAAAATTGTTGAATTTTGTGGAGTCTAAAGCTTTCGTGAAAACATCAGCAACCTGTTCTTTAGTAGGAATAAAGTAGAGCTCAATGTTAACTTGTAATATCTGATCCTTGATGAAGTGGTACCTAAGGTCGATGTGCTTCGTCATAGAGTGCTGAATAGGATTATGAGAGATGGTTATGGCACTCTTGGAGTCACAATAAATAGGAACTTGAAGAAATCGGTAACCATAATCCAGGAGTTGAGTTTTCATCTAGAGAACTTGTGAACAGCATGTAAATGCAGCTACATATTCAGCTTCTGCTGATGATCAGGCAACGCAATTTTGTTTCTTTGAAGACCAGCTGACTAACCTTCCACTTAGGAATTGACAGCCTCCGGAAGTGCTCTTTCGATCCAATTTGCATCCGGCATGGTCCGAATCAGTAAATGCTTGTAGTTTAAAGTTGTCTCCGACTGGATACCACAGACTCATTGCTTTTGTACCTTTGAGATATTTGAAAATTTGCTTGACAGCTGTCAGATGTGACAGTTTTGGAGCTGCTTTATATCTAGTACAGATACATGTTGAAAACATGATGTCAGGTCTGCTTGCGGTTAAGTATAAGAGTGAACCGATCATTCCTCGATACAACTTGTGATCTATGGGTTCGCCTTTGGGGTCTGCAAAGATTTTATGGTTGGTGGATATCGGAACTTTGGCAGTTGAACAATTTTCAATAGAAAATTTCTTCAGAAGTTCATATGTGTATTTTTCTTGATGAATAAAAATTCCTCTTTTGGTTTGCTTGATTTGAAGGCCTAGGAAGAAATTGATTTCTCTGTTCATACTCATGTGAAATTTGTCTATCATTACTTTTGCAAAGTCATCAACCATCGATTGATTTTTTGAGCCGAAAATAATATCATCTACGTAGACTTGTATGATCATAATGTGATTTTGATGTGATCAGACAAAGAATGTAGGATCAATGACTCCTCTTCTATATCTGGATGATACCAGAAATTTTGACAATGTTTCATACCAAGCTCTAGGTGATTGTTTTAAACCGTATACTACCTTATTCAGACGATACACATGGTTGGGTCGAGACAGATCTTCAAAACCAGGAGGTTGTTGAAGGTAGACCACTTCTTGAAGGTTACCTTGAAGAAATGCACTTTTTACATCCATTTGATGTACAATGATGTTTTTATGTGCGGCATAGGCTAGAAAGATCTGAATGGCTTCTAGTCTAGCTACAGGTGCATATGTCTCATCATAGTCAAGTCCTTCGATCTGACTATACCCTTTTGCCACTAATCTGGCTTTGTTTCTGACTACTGTTCCCATGTCGTCTAGTTTGTTTCGGAAGACCCATCTAGTACCTATTACTCCGTGATTTGATGGTCTCGGAACAAGATCCCATACATTGTTTCTTTTGAATTATGATAGTTCTTCTTGCATGGCTTTGATCTAATCGTCGTCGTCTAGAGCATCTAAAACTGTTTTTGGTTCACTTTTACTGATGTATGCGGCAAAATGGCATTCATCCTGAATTGATTTCTTTGATCTTGTCTGCACTTTGGAGGAGGGATCTCCGATAATTTGGTTCGGAGGATGACTCCGAGTCCATTTATGTAATCTTGGAAGTAGAGCTGGGTCAGAAATAGGAGGAGGAACATCTTGAAAGAAGTTGGTGTCTTCAGGAGATATGTTTTGATTTTGTGATTCTTCAGCGGAAGTATCTTCATCGGCTTCGAAGGTGAAGACTGGTGCATTATTAAATACAGCATCAGAAGAGTTGATTAAGGTATCTCCTAATGTTTGATGGCCCCCCTCGGATTGAGGTATCCCATCAACATGAGTAGGGAGTATAGGCTCCCCCTCAGAGTTTGCTGGGAATGAAGGTTCATTCTGAGTCTGATGATTCTGAGAAGGGAGCGAAGGCTCCCCCTCAATTGTTGAAGTGTTGTTAGGAGGTTTTGCTTTATTATCAGATGACGTGGGTTCTGATGATGTTGATGGTCCTGAGGCTGAAATGATTTGCTGAATTGCATCAGGAGAGTGGATAACTTCGACATCTTTTGCAGTTTTCGGAGGATCAAAGAGTAATTCATAGTCTATTTCAACTGTGTGAATGGGTGGATGTCCGACTGGAATATCATTTTCCATTACATATATAATATATTGATTCTTCTTTCTCCATTGATATTGATCGTCGAATTCTATGTCGAAGCTTTCTTCTATAACTCGAGTTCTTCTGTTTAGAGCACAATAAGCAACTGATTTTGATGAATAACCCATGAAAATTACTTCATCACTTTTGGGTGCAAATTTTCCCAAGTGATCTTTGTTATTTTTAATGAAGCATTTGTAGCCAAAAATATGGAAAAATTTGACATTGGGTTTTCTCCCATTTAAGATTTCATAGGGTGTCATCTGTAGTCGTTTGTTGATGATGGCTCGATTATGAACAAAGCATGTTGTTGCTATTGCTTCTACCCAGAACGTTAGAGGAAGGTTTGCAAAAGTCAGCATTAATTGAGCCGCTTCCACTAAAGTTCTGTTTCTTCTTTCTACTACGCCATTTTGTTGAGGTGTATATGGTGCTGAGAAGTTGTGCTCTATCCCCTTGGATGCAAGAAATTCTTCAATTTGCCCATTATTGAACTCAGTTCCGTTATCACTTCGGATTCTTCTTACGGGTAGTTGAATTTTGAGCTAGATTGATTTAATGAAGTTTCTGAGCTCCAGGAAGGTATCTGATTTTAATCTTAAAAAGAATACCCAGGTAAATCGGGAATAATCGTCCACGATAACCAGGATATATTTCTTATGATTCAGACTAGCAACTGTTAATGGACCACAGAGGTCCATGTGGAGAAGTTCTAACGGACGAGTAATGTTCGAGTCGGTGATTGATTTGTGAGGTTTCTTCTTCTGCTTTCCTAATGCACATGCTGCACATAAGTTTTCGTTGTCAAACTTCAGAAGTGGCATTCCTCTGACCATTTCTCCTGTTACCAACTGGTTCATATATCAGAAGTTGAGATGAGCTAGTTTTCGATGCTACAACCAGCTGATTTCGGAATGTGCTTTTGATAACAAACATAGTCTTGGTTTTTCGAGAAACATTGATATGTTTAACGGAAACATGTTGACTTGTCTTGGGGATTTCACTAAGCATCTGTCTCTGGTACCCGTCATAATGTAGCTAAATTCATTGTCGAATTCAACTCGGAGACCGGTGCTGACCAGTTGACCTACACTTATGAGATTGTGTTTGAGTCCGAGAACATAGGCAACCTTCTGAATGGTGAAATTTCCATTTGTTAGTACACCATAGCCTTTGATGATGCCATTTGCGTCGTTTCCGAATGTGACATATCCTCCAAAATTGACTTCTCGTTAGTCTCTTAGAAACTCCAGTCTCCCGGTCATGTGCATTGAGCAGGCACTATCAATAAGCCATTCGTCATCCTGCTCCTCAGCACTGAATGCCTGAAAATTAGATAGTTAGTTTGGACACCCAAACTTGTTTGGGCCCATTTGTTTTTCCTGACATGTGAGATTTATCTGTTCGGATTAAAGGAAATTTAGTTTCTGAGACATTGATGATAGATTTTGGTTTAGAAATAGGTAATTTTCTGATCCATTTCTGAATAAATCTTTTTGCAGGTTTCGGAGAATAAATTTTTGTTGGATGTTTGAAGATTTTTGGATTGGTAACAATGAGTGTTCTAGAATTCCGATTGCGACAATGACAGCAAGTATTATTTTGTTGTCGTTTCAGAATTTTCAGAGTAGTTTGAGAACGATTAATGAATCTTGGTTCCGATAACGCTTGGAGTTTGCTTGTTGCTTCTCATGTTACCGGAAAATGAGACTTTTGGTTTCAAGGACTCATTCACAGGTTGCTTAGAAGTTGCGGGACTGTTTTGAGCTATTTTTGAATTTCTTGTTAATTTTGGAAATTCTGAGTTGTAATCTGAGTTTCTGACATTTTGAAAAAACTGAATGGGTTTGATATTTGGAGTCGGAAGTAATCCCTTGTGGATATACTTTCGGGATGTGGAAGGAGTAGATTTCCGAGTATGATTTGGAGTGACGAAAGTTGAATTAACTTCTGACTTTTTCTGAGTATAGAAGGAATTTCTCTGTTCAAATCTTGCATGAGATCGAGGTGATCGGAGATCTTTTCTGTTCAGGGTTGGTTTTACTCCATTTTTGGGTAGACTCTTTCCTTTTCCTTTTTGAAAAATTTCTTTTGGGGAAGAGTCAGATAAAGAATCATTTAAAGAGTCTGACTCTTCATGATTGACTTTAATTTTTTCGAGCGAAATTTTAATCTGATCATTTGAAATATTATGTTGCAATGCATCTACGTATGACTTTGTGTCAGAACACGATGGTTCGGAAGTCATGTTGGAGATGTTAGCAACATTAGGATTTCTTATTATAATTTTGTTAAAATCGTTTTTAATGATAATACTGCCGGGAGGTTTCTCCATTTCAAATTCTTCATCAACCTTTTCTTTATTTGAATTTTCCAAGCTCTTAGGACATGGATTGAATTCTTCAGTAACACAGTTAATTTGCAATTTTTCTAAGAAAGAGTGTTGTTGAGAGCTTGACGATGGATGGTTTGTGACCGTGGTCATGTGTCTAGGCATATATGGGACTGAAGTTGTAGACAATTTACTGCTTTCAGTAGTGTATGCTTCCGAGAAATATAAGAAAGGAATTTTAACTCCCTCCTTTGACTCAGAAATGGCGTTTTCTGATTCATTGGCAGGAGTTTTAGGAAGGTTCTTGGTTGTGTCCTCATTGTGTTTATTATCATATTCATTTGAAGGGTACTGGAAAAATGGACTTTGTTTGTTGTATATAGGATAATTTTTATTTGTGGTTTTTCTTGCCCATCCCCAATTAAAAGTGTTTTCTGAAGAATTAGTGTTAGCAGGGGATTTGAAAACTTCAGTTGCATGATACAACTGATCTATTAATTTGTTTAGTCTTACATTATCGCTCCGGGCTAAATCCCTTTACGATATCAAAAGCTGATTTGAATTTTCTAACAAAGTCCTAGAAGTTTGTTCGATCTTCAAATCAGCAGTAAGTTTGTTTTTTGAAGAATTAGTGTTACCCATCATCCCTTTCTTCCAGAACCTGCTGATATGCAGCTAAGGCATCTGCACATGTATTAGATATTTTTTCTAGAGCAGGTTCTAGATTATTAGAGTAAATATGATGTGTATGAAGCATGTTACGTACCTATTCGATGATACTCACTCCTTTGCCAGATTTATGGTTGACCATAAAAGCATAGTTTTTTGGTATGTCAGAGGATGAGGATTCAGCAGTGTCTTTAGAATGTTTGGAGCTTGCTAACCCTGAGATTTGAGTTTCTTGGTTTGCTTGCACCATCATGCATTCTCCGAACCCTTTTCCTCTTTTTCGCTTGTTCTCAAAATGCTCGTCTTCATCTCCAGAAGACCACATTTCGACATTTCCAGATGCGTCGAATGCTTTGACTTTTTCTCTTCTTTTGCCTTCGGATAGTTCCTCGGAGCTCTACAGTCAGCAGCATAGTGCCATAGACCTCTGCAGTTGTGACATTTGATTACTTCTAATTCCTTCTTTTCAGGAGTGTGTACTTGATTAGTGCTGACAGTTGGGGCTGTCTTTGGTTTCTCCTGCTGCTGCTCTTCAGGTTTCGGATAGAAACGATTTTGACCAGATTGATGATATTGTTGAATAATGTTTTTTTTATGTTTTTATGTGACCATCGCTGAAATAAGTCGAAATGTTTTCTAACAAATATTATCAGTATTTCAGGTTGCATGGATTCAAGATTGAACAAGATAAAAAGAAAATATTCTTAAAAATGCAAAAATGTCACCCAGCTACAGCAATCACGACGCGACAGAAGCCATGGTCGCGACGTGAAGAAGAAGCAAAGCAGAAGACCAAAACTCTACAGCGCTCGCGACGCGACGGAGATGGTGGTCGCAACGCGAAGACCTCCATCGCGAAGCCCCTCCAACGCGACACCACCAACTTTCTAATCGCGAGACTACCAACCCAACGCACTATCCTTCGCGACGCGACCAAAAGCAACGCGACCAAAAGGAAACGCGACGAAAAGCTCGACATACCAGCGAAGACGCACTGACCCGACAAAAAGCGCACCGACCACCAGCCAAGCACCATCGCGACGCGACGGACCTTCCGGTCGCGAAGCGAACGCTGTGTGTTCAGCAACTATAAATTGAGGCTTTCTCTTGCTGTTTTGTTACACCCAATCAACCAAGCATTATATACTCATATACTCTCCAAGAAACCCACGACCAAACACCTCAAGATACTCTGATTTCTAAATTTGGCAACAAGAAGCAAACCATATAACCGCAAGAAACAACAACCTCCACCCGACACCAAAACTTCAAACCTCTAAACAACCTCTACCCGACACCAAACAAAACCTCCACCCGACACCAAACCCATTCAGCACCAATACAACTACAATACACATACCCACGTCCAAACCAACACAAAACCGAAGAAATACCATTTCAGCAAGAAAACACGAACAAAGAACAAGAATCGAAGCTTCAAAGAAAATCACCATATTCATCTGCTATCGATAAGTTCTTTGAAATTACCTGTGTTATTATTGATTTATTCAAACTTTTATGAATCAACTGTACCAAATATCCAAGACATAAAAAACGAACCGTGACAACGAAAACATATGTGGACTGTATTTAACCGAGACATCTAACTTCTAACTTCTAACTTCTAACTTCTAACCTTTTATTCATTGTAAAAACACTTTATCGTTGATAATGGCGTTTATTACATCTAACCTCTAACTTCTAACATTTACTTTATTTACCGCTTTCTGTCTATTTAAATACTGTCTAGTTTAGATTTACCGCTTTATTTTATTCCGCAACTCTTATTTTATTTCCGCATATTATAGACAAAATACATATCTGTCACACAGTAACCGGCTTAAAAACCCTTACTCGTGGAGATCGATCTCCGTATTTTCATCAATTGGTATCAGAGCTTGTGTGATTTACTTTGAAATTTTTGTCGAGAACTTTTGTGTAGCGTTTTTATAAACCACCAATAAGTTTCCTTTAAAAATTTCATCTTAATATCACTTGTTCAAAAAAAAAAAAAAACAAAAAAAAAAAAACCAAAAATGTCTTCCGCAAACTACTCAAACATAAATTCTGTATCTATTACTAACAGTATAGGTTCAGGTACTCGAGCACCCATTCTTATTCCCAAAGAATATAAATCATGGGTAGGTCGTATGAATCTTCATCTCAACTCTATAAGTGAAGATGTGTGGAAATGTGTAGACGGATCTCTACCAGATAACATGACCTCTCTTACGAGTAACTTGGATATACTGAATGAAAGGAAGAAACTCGAACTTCAAGCCAAAAAGGAACTTGTGTCTGGAATACCCCACAGTATTCTAAGCCAAATGAATGATATAATCCTTTTAACCGCAAACCAAATTTGGCAAACTTTGAAAAATCGTTTTGAAGGAAATGAGAGAATCATTGGAAACAAGAAAACATCTGTTTTAAACAAATTTGACAACTTCAAAATGTTTTCACATGAGACCATCCATGATGCTCATGACAGATTCAATCTCATTACCATCAAAATGAATAATTTAGGCATCAAAAAGTCACAGCATGAAATAAACCTCAAATTTTTAAACAACCTTTATGAAAGCTGGAAAATGGTCAAACTCATCATTCAGGGAAATCCGGCAATTCATACTGAATCTTTGTACAATCTGTACGGAGAATTACAATCGTATGAATCCTCGATTGACCCACCAACGTCTACTTCTTTTGGAGGACCGCTTGCTCTTTTGTCAACATCCTCTCAAAACCAAACACATTTTCCTGATCAAAGTCACATTGATTTAAATCAAAACCAAGCTTTCTTAAGTAATCCTTGTGACTTGTCCGATCCAAATAATGAAGCTGACTACCATCAATTGTGTGCTTTGGTAGCAAACACTAATCTCGAAATATTTTTGCCACATCATAGACCAAATTTTCAACAAAGATCTACTTTTGGACAAAACTTTCAGAATCGTGGATTTCAAAATAATCACAACTCTTACAATCAAAACAATGGTTTTCAAAATAACCAAAATTCTGGATTTCAGCAAAATCATTCAAAACCATCTCAACAGAAACAAACTCAAACATCCAAAAGACCACCCGTTAAGAGCCAAAAGGCTGACAATAACGATGATGATGATGAAGTAATTGTTTGTCACAAATGCAAAGGACTAAATCATTATGCCCGAGATTGTCGAGCCAAAATCAAGGTCAAAGACTCAGCTTACTACGCTCAAAAAGCCGAAGAACTGAAGAAACAAGAAAAGAAAGCAAAGCAAAAAGCTTTGATGGCATTCTACGAACCTAGCGTGGAACACTGGCCAACTTCTGATGATGAAACAGATAATGAACCAGCTCAGTCAAACTTCTGCTTCATGGCAGACAATGAACCAACCACAAGAGCTCCATATGTCATCGATCAGGTATGGTCTATGATCTCAGATCTCGGTCTTTCAAGAACACCATTTGAGTCCCACATGACTAAGATTGAGAACAGTCTAAAAGCTGATCTCAGACTGTATCATGACACAATAGTCAAATCTGATATCTACAAATCTGAATTACAAACCTTGCAACTCAGATTTGGAGAATCTACAAGGACTAGAGACAAACTTGAAAGAGACATTGAACGAAAATCTGAAGAAAATAATCACATCCTAGAACAATTAAATGAAGCTCTAAAACAGAAAAGGGACTTAGAAATAAAAAATCAATCTGTTATTTCATCTGAAATAAAAGATACGCTAGAAAAGGAAGTCCTTCAGTTAAAACAAAAAATTCAAGATTTAACTGACAAAAACACTAGTTTAAATCTAAAACTAGATGATTCTTCAAAGCAAATTAAATTTCTTGAATCCGAAAATCAAAGATTTCAAGGAAAACTGGAATCTATCAATATTGCCAGAAAATTGAGTGATGATGTTTTCACTAAAGCAAACAACTTAGGAACTGGCAAAATTGATACGAACTATAAACCAGGAATTGGAAGAGAATCTTTTGAAAATAAAATGACTGAAAATGAAAATGGGAAAATTAGTGAAAACTCTAAATCACCACAACCAGATTTTTTCTCATCTGCTAATGAGGACGATTCAGATGATGAAACAGTTATCAACTGCAGCCCAGATGATACCTTTTTCAACAAATCATTCAAAAGAGTTGTAAAATCTGAATCAGACTCTGCTAGTTCAGTAACTCATCAATTGAGATCTACTAAACTAACAAAGAATGATGGCACAATCAAACTTGAAAATTTCTTAAATGGAGAAAATTCTGATCATCAAAACGGTAGTACTTCCTTTCCAACAGTCTTTCCCTCTTTAAACTCAACCTTTATTGGAAAGAACAGTCTGGGGCAAAAGTATTCAAAGAAACAACAGACAAATAAACAACCCATTCAAGCTGTCTTTAAACCAAAAGAACAAAGCAAGCCCATTGTTTTCAAAGAAAAACCTTTGAAACCAGTCGCTGTGCCACAAAACCAAACCTTTAATCCAAAACAAAAACCTTTTCAAAAACCGATTCAAAGTCACTTTCAAAAGATAAACTTCAATCTCTCAAGGAACTTTCAGAAACCATCATTTCACCAAATTCCATTCCATCATCAAAGTGTTTTCCAAAACCATTCAGATCCCAGATACAAAGAAATGTTATCAAACAGAAATTCACATATAGGATACTTTTCACAAAATCAGAAATCGTTTCAAATGACAGGTTTTCAAAGACAAATCTTAAATTGGGAAAATCTGATAAGTCAAATCAAGCCTCAACCACTTCGTCCAATTAACTGAAACCATAATGATTTCAGATTATCAAAAACCATTAACAAATCAGGACCCACCATGGTTTGGGTACCTAAACTTTCTGTCTAATTGCAGGCACTTTGTGCTGGAGAGCCCAAGGATGGCACATGGTATATTGATAGTGGCTGCTCCAAGCATATGACAGGAAACCAAAGCATTCTACGAGACTTCAAACCCACAGAATCCAAACAAGATGTCACTTTTGGAAATAACATGACTGCAAGAATCAAAGGTTATGGAAACATAACAAATGGTCACTTCACCATCAAGAAAGTAGCCTACGTCGACGGCCTGAAACACAACCTAATCAGCGTATCACAACTTTGTGACAACAATCATGAAGTTCTTTTCACCAAACAACGAAGCACAATCATGGACGCCAAGACCAAAGCCATTCTAGTTAATTCTGATCGTCTATGCAACATGTATCCACTAGATATGGACCTTATCTATGGAAAACCAGACATCTGTCTCTTATCCAAAGCTTCGGCTGATATTAGTTGGTTGTGGCATCGTCGTCTTTCCCATCTCAACTTCGGCTACATCAACAAGTTGATCGCAAATGATCTTGTTCGCGGACTGCCACTTCTGAAACTTGATAATGAAACTCTTTGTGCAGCTTGTGAAGGAGGAAAACTGTCCAAATCCTCACATAAAAGCATTCCTGAATCTAGTGTATCCGAACCACTAGAATTACTGCACATTGATCTTTGCGGCCCTGCAAAAACCCAAAGCATAAAAGGGAAGAAATACATCCTTGTTATTATTGATGATTACTCACGCTTTACTTGGGTTTTCTTTTTAAGGCTAAAGTCAGAAGCACCTGAAGAAATGATTAACTTCATCAAACAGATTGAATTAAAGCTCAAACGACCAGTTCGAAGAATCCGAAGTGATAATGGTTTAGAGTTCAAAAACATAACTCTAGACTCATTTCTCAAAAACAAAGGCATCGAACACAACTTCTCAGCCCCTTACACTCCTCAACAAAACGGCGTTGTTGAAAGAAAGAACCGAACTCTGTGCGAAGCTGCAAGATCAATGCTCATCTTTGCTGATCTGCCACAATACTTCTAGGCAGAAGCAATAGCCACAGCTTGCTACACTCAAAATCGTTCTTTAATCCATAAACAACTTCATAAAACACCATATGAAGTCATTAACAACCGAAAACCAAACATCAAATTCTTTCATATTTTTGGTTGTCGATGCTTCATAAAGAATAACAAAGATCACCTTTCAAAATTTGAATCAAGATCAGACGAAGGAATTTTCCTTGGTTACTCCTTTACCTCAGCTGCTTATCGAGTACTGAATAAACGTACTAGAGTAATTGAAGAAAGTACCGATATTCATTTCGATGAATTTTATGTCAGGAAATTGGATCGTAAACATTTTGGTTCTAAAATGATCGATAATATTTTTCAAAATCCAATTCAACAAATGCCTTCTACGGACATAGAAATTGATCTTGATTTACTTTTTGAACAACCCAAAACCGCTTATAATTCTGAATTTCTAACATCTTCTACTTTTCCTACAGGAAACTCCGATGCAGAAACTTCACAATCAAACCAAGAAAATACAGATCAAATCGAGGGGGAATTACCAACACTAAATTCCTCTTTGAACACTCCCAATCCACCTGTTCAAAATGATCCCAGTACATCATCTATGGGGGAACCTTCATTACCTCATTCTCACCCTATAATCCAAAAAAACATATCTGACAACAACCAAAATCTATTCCCAACAGAATCACCTGACCAAGAAGAACAATGGGACATAGAAACACCAATCGAAATACCTGAAAAAACTCGCCTAAACAAATGGACCAGAAATCATCCTGCAGAACAAATCATAGGAGATCCAAATTCTGGTATTCAAACAAGAGCCGCTACCTCAAATGAATGTTTATACGGAGCATTCTTATCCATGACCGAACCCAAAACCATCCATTCAGCTCTCAAAGATCCAGACTGGGTCAAAGCCATGCAAGAAGAACTAGCTGAATTCGAAAGAAACCAAGTATGGGATCTTGTTCCTACTCCTCCCGATGTTACTGTAGTAGGTTCAAGATGGGTTTTCAGAAACAAAACTGATGATCAAGGCATAGTCTGTCGAAACAAAGCAAGACTTGTCGTCAAGGGCTATTCTCAACAAGAAGGAATCGACTACGATGAAACTTATGCTCCAGTTGCAAGACTCGAAGCCATTCGTATCTTTCTAGCATATGCAGCTCACAAGAACTTCAAAGTATTTCAAATGGATGTAAAATGTGCATTTTTACATGGAGAGATTGATCGCGATGTGTATATTCAACAACCTCCAGGTTTTGAAGATCCACAGTTCCCAAATCACAGTTTTAAGTTACAAAAAGCAGTTTATGGCTTAAAACAAGCACCTCGAGCCTGGTATTCAACATTGTCAACATTTCTAGAAGAATCAGGATTCAAAAGAGGTTCAATTGATCAAACTCTCTTTCGTAAAATTTTTAATAAACATCTGTTAATCGTTCAAATATATGTCGATGACATTATTTTCGGTTCCACTGATGAATCATTGAGTGTCAAGTTTGCAGATTTAATGAAGAGCAAATTTGAGATGAGCATGATAGGAGAAATGACTACTTTTCTTGGACTTCAAGTCAAACAATCATCAGATGGAATTTTCATCAATCAAGAAAATTATGTTAAAAATCTTCTAACTCGTTTTTCTCTTGACAAATCAAATACAGCAAAAACCCCATTGGCCTTTGGTTACAAATTAGATGCAGACTTAAATGGCAAGCCGGTCGATCAAAAGAAATATCGAGGAATGATAGGATCACTCCTATACCTCACAGCCAGCAGACCCGACATCATGTTTTCTACATGTGTCTGTGCCAGATACCAAGCCAATCCCATGGAATCTCATGCTATAGCTGTGAAAAGAATTTTCAAATATCTTAAAGGAACTCCATCTCTTGGCCTTTGGTATCCAGCTAACTCTGATTTTCAGCTTAACGCCTTCACCGACTCCGACTATGGAGGATGCAGACTAGACAGGAAAAGCACATCTGGTTCTTGTCAATTTCTAGGAGGCAGACTCGTAAGTTGGACCTCAAAGAAACAATCATGCGTGTCCACTTCAACCGCAGAAGCTGAATATGTAGCTGCCGCAAGCTGCTGTTCACAAGTCATGTGGATGCAAACTCAATTACGTGACTATGGCTACAAAGTATCACAAATTCCCATATTTTGTGACTCAACCAGCGCAATTGCCATTTCTCACAATCCCGTGCACCATTCCATGACAAAGCACATCGACATTCGATATCATTTCCTCAAAGACAACATACAAAAAGGTCATATCGAATTGCACTTCATAAACACCGAAGATCAAATTGCCGATGTCTTTACTAAGGCTTTAGACGAAACCAAGTTTCAATACTTCCTAGGCCGTCTAGGAATGTTGAATCCAGATAACATCCATCCCTAATCTCTTACATTTTGTTTGTACAAAAGAGTGTTTACTTTCAGTCAAATAATCAAAAATTTCCAAAAACATTCAAATAATCAAAAATTTCCAAAAACATTCAAATAACCAAAATCTTCCAAAAACATTCAAATAACCAAAATTTTCAAAAAACATCCACATAATCAAAAATCACAAAAAAAAAATTAGGATAAAGTTTTATCTTTTAAAGTCCTTATAAAAACCATGTGATTAACATCTTCTTGACTAAATTTTCAGATACTTATGCTCGATGAATGTTCTCAGTCATATTGATTCTTAAATTAAAGTGAAGGTTCAAATCTCAAAATTTTCGTTATGTACATTCTCCTATTCCCTTTGAATTTATTTCAATTATAACGATTTTATCAATTAAGGGACATAAGATCAGGAGATTCAGATGAAAACCAAACCCATGTGAGAAATTGTGCCTCGTCTTTAAATGCTAAGTGGAATTCATTTCTGTGAGCAAAGGTGTTTTCATGATGACTTATAGGATTTATACTCTTATACCGTGATGCTAGTCTCATTTTTGCTTAGATATCAAAATGACCAGGGACGATACAATCATTTTCTTATATATCAGACAAACTGTCTTTTATATCACCTATCCCTATCCTCAATCAAACCACTTCAAAGAAAAGCTTCATCATCTGGCATAACAAATCTGACAAATGAAGAAACGACAAAGTCGTATCCAAGAAAACCAGAAGAAAACTCAAAATCTCAAAACGCAAAGTCATCTTCAACAAATGCTGTCAACAAATTACAATTGGCAACCACATCAAATATCTTTTCACAAATCAAGAAAAGATAAAGACAAAGGTGAACACTTCACCAAAGAAAAGGAAGATTTACAACAACCATCCATCAAAACAGACATCTCTCAAAACTTTCCAAACAAACAGATTCTCAAAAGCCGAAGATTTACCGAGATACTGTAGCCTTCACAATTGAATATTCTAAGTTGCAAACTGCACTATGAATATTTCTAAACCCCTCTACATGTATTTCTCGACGGAGAGAGAGTGAACATCAATGGCATGAATGAAGAAACCCTCAGAGTAATGCCGAAACCAGTCTTATGTGATTGATTATCTAATATGAAGACCAAGTGACTAAAGTATATAGGTATAAATCCACATTAAGCATAAGTCAACACCTTCAAACTGAGAGATACCACTCATCTTTAGTGATTATACACCAGTTCTGCACCCAGAACAAACAAACACCTCAGTCAAATGTGAGCTATACCTATGAGAAGTTCATCTGAATCGACCTATCAAGATCACTTGTCGTCTTTATAAATGTTATAAAATCTTAAGGAATATTATGAAAGTACATATACAAAAACCTTTTGATAATTGAACATGAAACCTTGATTCAGAAACAAATATTCTTGACAAACTTTTTTCAAAACATAAGTAAAATCTAGTCACACTTTTTCAAAACAAGTGATATGGTTTTATAAATGTCTTATCCAAATTTCAAGAATTTTCAATCAAACATTTTTCTCCTCATTTCATTAATGATCACATAGGGGGAAATTATTGAATAATGTTTTTTTTATGTTTTTATGTGACCATCGCTGAAATAAGTCGAAATGTTTTCTAACAAATATTATCAGTATTTCAGGTTGCATGGATTCAAGATTGAACAAGATAAAAAGAAAATATTCTTAAAAATGCAAAAATGTCACCCAGCTACAGCAATCACGACGCGACAGAAGCCATGGTCGCGACGTGAAGAAGAAGCAAAGCAGAAGACCAAAACTCTACAGCGCTCGCGACGCGACGGAGATGGTGGTCGCGACGCGAAGACCTCCATCGCGAAGCCCCTCCAACGCGACACCACCAACTTTCTAATCGCGAGACTACCAACCCAACGCACTATCCTTCGCGACGCGACCAAAAGCAACGCGACCAAAAGGAAACGTGACGAAAAGCTCGACATACCAGCGAAGACGCACTGACCCGACAAAAAGCGCACCGACCACCAGCCAAGCACCTTCGCGACGCGACGGACCTTCCGGTCGCGACGCGAACGCTGTGTGTTCAGCAACTATAAATTGAGGCTTTCTCTTGCTGTTTTGTTACACCCAATCAACCAAGCATTATATACTCATATACTCTCCAAGAAACCCACGACCAAACACCTCAAGATACTCTGATTTCTAAATTTGGCAACAAGAAGCAAACCATATAACCGCAAGAAACAACAACCTCCACCCGACACCAAAACTTCAAACCTCTAAACAACCTCTACCCGACACCAAACAAAACCTCCACCCGACACCAAACCCATTCAGCACCAATACAACTACAATACACATACCCACGTCCAAACCAACACAAAACCGAAGAAATACCATTTCAGCAAGAAAACACGAACAAAGAACAAGAATCGAAGCTTCAAAGAAAATCACCATATTCATCTGCTATCGATAAGTTCTTTGAAATTACCTGTGTTATTATTGATTTATTCAAACTTTTATGAATCAACTGTACCAAATATCCAAGACATAAAAAACGAACCGTGACAACGAAAACATATGTGGACTGTATTTAACCGAGACATCTAACTTCTAACTTCTAACTTCTAACTTCTAACCTTTTATTCATTGTAAAAACACTTTATCGTTGATAATGGCGTTTATTACATCTAACCTCTAACTTCTAACATTTACTTTATTTACCGCTTTCTGTCTATTTAAATACTGTCTAGTTTAGATTTACCGCTTTATTTTATTCCGCAACTCTTATTTTATTTCCGCATATTATAGACAAAATACATATCTGTCACACAGTAACCGGCTTAAAAACCCTTACTCGTGGAGATCGATGTCCGTATTTTCATCAGATATCCTTTCTGATAGTTGTTTCTGGGTTAATATCCTGCATTTTGGTTAGAGGGACGGAAGTTCTTCTTTGGACTGGAGTAGGATGGTATTCTGTTGAACTTCTGACTAATCATAGCAATCTCGTGTTGGTAGGCAGCTTCTTCAGCTTCGTCATATTCAGAGTAGTATGTACTGGAGCTGGAAGTGCAAGGTTTGGAGTCTTAGATTGAATGGAGGGTTGTGAGGTTGGAGATGATTGGTATTGTACTGTCAGGGTTTGATAGTGTGAAGGGTAAGAGATTTGTGGTTGAGAGGGATGGTACGAGGGTATAGGATTTGGTTGTTGAGTTTGTGGTAGATTTTGAATAGGAACAATCTGAGGTGTAGAGGTGTTTGGGTTGACTTGCTGCTGAGTTGCTTGCTGATACTGTACCAGTTGTTGAGGAGTGTTGCCCATCATCGGATAGTTGTGCTCAGCAACTAAAGCCATCGGTCCACCAAGTTGCAATTGTTGATTGCCTTTTATGTCATGTTCTTGCCCAATGAGGTTGTTATATAGTCGGTACACATTGAAAGTTTTTAACTTTCCAAAATCTTGAAGAATCATTTTGACAAGCACCCAGTCTTTTCCAAGTCCTTCAAGAAATCGGAGATTGATTTCCTGATTGGTTCTTTCTGCTCCTGAACTTAGGAGTCTAGTGAAATATTATAGAGAACCGGGTGAATGCCTGTCTCAATGATTCTCTAGCAAATGTTGAGAAGTGGGTGTATTCTGAGAGACTTGACACCAGTTTGTGATGATTTGCTTCCTCCGTCCCTAAGAGCATATTTTGTAAGAGAACCCAAATTTGTTGGGCTGTTGTACAGTTTTGTATGAGATCAAAGAGTTCCGGAGGGATTCCACATTGGATTTCGGTGAAAGCAATTTGGTCGTTGTCCATTTTCTCAATATCCAGGGGAGTTAACCTTGGTTGAGACGTACCACCTAGAGCCTCTTTTGTAGTGTCGAGTCTAGGAGTGTAAATTGGAAGATGAGGTCCTTCTTCAACAGATCGCCAGATATCTTTTCCCTTGGTTTTGAGATAGTTGCGCATACGAGATGCCCATCCATTATACTCAGTAGGAATGAGTATAGGAGCCCGATTAGAGCCTCCGACACTATTAGCATCATTTAGAGAGTAGTTCATCTGCATTTTGGATAAGAAGAGAGGATTCTGAACTGTTTTGAAATGAAAGAGAGAGTTTTAAGAGTTTGAGCTATAATAGCATGCAATGATCCAAAGAGGATTCTAAGGTTGTTGCTACAGCCAGGGTTTTGAGCAAACTAGGCACTTAGAATCTTATAGACAGCTATTCAGGCTCTGATACCAATTGTTGTCGCCAAATATTCTAAGTAAGTGAGGAAAGTAAGATTGCGGAAAGTAAAGTTCCGAAACTAGGAAGTTTCGGAGGTGGACAAGTCCGAAGACTTGAGATAGATGCAGAATTATAATGAAGAGGTAATACTTAGAATAGATCTTAATAGCTCAACAATAAACAATATGATTTAACAGTTATATAACTTAGAAATATAAAGACTGAGAAATAAGAATGCTAGAACAGTAAAGACAATAAGAAATGCAGATAAGAACACGAGCATTGATGGCATGAGAGATTGTATTGATAAATGTGAAAGTGTTACATAAAGTCTCTCAAACTCATGAGGACTGAAGATGGACTTGGTCTCCCTTTTATAGACTAAGAGAGGACCTTCGGATAATGACCTATGGACTGAAGAGTAGACAACACGTCTCTCTTCAGTCAGATAAGAAAGGTGAAACTAATATAATAATACAATGTCAGACTAGGATGGCTTGACTATAATATAATAATACTCTAAGTACAACATACATGCTTCTAGGGGGCCACGCCTGATCTAGTCAAATCATATCCTATACGTTGAAGTGCTTATCCTTTGCCTTATCTTCCAGACGTTCTTCTGATCTTCAGTCTTCTTTGTGGAGTGATTAAGTATGATATTTCCTTTGAGTTGTTCATATTGATAGTCCGAAATCCTGAGTGGATTTCGGAGTCCTGACAGTTCTGAATCAGAGTATCTTGGAAATATGGTCTTGTTGGTCTTGATCTTCTGAGTTAGTGCGGAGTATAGTCTTCCGAACTCTTTCTTCTGAGAAGTGTACTTTCTGATCTTGACATTCTTTGGAGTTTCGAAATCCATGACTAGATTTTGGATGATTACAAGATTATCAGAACACAACTTACTCGAGATATTAGTTAAGAATATAAAGCACAAGACATGACAATTTGTTCATTACTTAAAGCATTCATACGGAAGTGGTTTTTCTAACATTCCATCAAAATAAAGAGTTTGACATTACAATCCTAACACATCAAACTACGAGTTGGTCAACGATCTGATTTTAGCGTTAACAGTCAGGGTCGATCCACAGGAGTTATGTGGTCAAGGTAGGAAACAGATTACCAACTGTAGTGTCACGCTACAGCCTGAGGATCTAGTTTCCGACTTTTACCAAAACAATCCAGAAATCATAAACATTCAACAATTCCAAATCAAGCATCAACTAAACTAAAACCAATATTTAACCTAATTACTTACTGAAATCAGAAATACACTTTAGAATCAGAAGCAACAAAGATTAAATCAAACATCCAACACATTTAAGCATCCAAAATTCATCAAAAAGCATTAAACCGAAAAGAGAGCAATTAACAATAACCGAATGATTAACTATTAAAAACTCAGATCCAACTCGTTCCAAAACAGAAAACATAAATTTCAAAAACTAAAAACTAATGCCAATGGTTGTCACACCCAATAACACTAGCCAAAGCTACCAAAACTACTAAACTACTTGGAAATTAAAAAAGAAAAACATAAATACCAATTATGGTCGACTAAAAAATGAAACTCGGAGTCAAAGAAGCCTTGGGGTCGTTCCTATGCCAGGTCTTTGCTGCTGATTTCGACCTAAAAACCTCTATTTATAATTTTAAAAAATAAGTGACCGCGCCGCGCGCATTTAGATTCCGCGCGCATTTAAACTCGGAGTCAAACATAAAAATAAGTGATATGTGCTAGTTTATCCCCGTTTCTTCGGCATTTGAATCTTCTCCACAGCCTCATTGCTGACTCAGCGCGTCGCGCCCTTGCACATATCCGCGGCGCGCGTGCGAATTCGACTGTTTTGTCTTTATCTTCAAACTTCGTCCATTTTGTACGGTTTTAGCCCCTGTTTACATCATTTCTTTCCAACAAGCACTGACACAAAAAGTGAGAATACCACAACATATATGATATAAATTCACCAAGAATAGGGCTCAACAACGACTAAAATACTTGCTATTACTAGGCGTCGTCATTTATCAGACACAACATCGCCTCTGGTTACAGTGATTCTGACTGGTGGACGTAAGAAACTTTTCCACAGCTTGACATCTTTCATTTTGATATACTGTTAAAATCTATATTTCCATTCGGTAAATCCTTCAACTTTGATTAAACGAGGAATACGGGTAACGGTACCCATAACAGAATCGAGATCGTTATTAACGTTTGAAATAGCAGGATCCATCGGGAATAATTTTTGAAAAGGCTTCAAAAAATTAAATCACAAAATTTAAATCGCAAAAATTTAAATGCGACTGGACCGAACAACGAATCAAATACACCGAACAATCTATCACCGAACAGTTTGGAACGAGAAATAATTAAAACCGAGCAACTCAGCTGGACCGAACAATAAAGAAACCGAGCAACCACAAGAACCGATCAACAAGTAAAACCGAGCAACCACCAAACAACTAGCCGAGCAATAAACCACCGATCAACCACGAACCGATCAATACCGAACAAAGAAAACCCTAAAGACACCGATCAACTTCAAATTGGGCCAACCGAACAACAATCTAATCGGACCGAACAACTCAATGAAACCCTAGACTCAAGGCACCGCCACCGAACAACCAAAAAAAACCCTAGTCTGATTAAGCCGCCGCCGAACAACACTAGGAAACCCGAATTGCAACTTATCCGCCGCCAAACAACCTCCAATAGCGTGACCGAGTAACCCAAAACTCGCACAAACGGATCCGTAATATGACATGCCTAGGTCGTCGTGTGGTCAAAAATAGTAAAATACCTCACTCTCACTAGTACAGTGGTAGTCAGGGTCGATCCACAGGAGTTACGTGGTCAAGGTAGGCAACAGATTACCAATTGTAGTGTCACTCTACAACCAGAGGATCTAGTTTCTAACTCTACCGAAAACAGTCCAAAATCGTAAAATCCAACAAATCTCAATTCAAGCATAAACTTAAACTAAACTCAAAACCAAAACTTAACCTAATTACTTACAGAAATCAGAAATGCAATTCAGAAACAGAAGTAATCAAGATCAAACCAAACAATCAAACATCCAACTCATTCCAAAACACCGAATCATGAAATAAATTAATGCAAAAAGAGCAATTAAACACAACCGAATGATTACTTCTATAAAAACTCAGATCCAAACTTGTTCAAAACAGGAAACATAAAATTTCAGAAACTTAAACCTAATGCCAATGGTTGTCACACCTAATAACACTAGCCAAGCTACTAAAACCTACTAAACTACTTGAAAATTAAATGAGAAAACAATAAATACCACTTATGGTCGACTGAAAACTGAAACTTGGAATCAAAGAAGCCTTGGGTGTCGTTCCTATGCCAGGTCTTTGCTGCTGATTTCGACCTAGAACCCTCTATTTATAGTTTTAGAAAATAAGAGGCCGCGTCGTACAAATTAAGAATCCGCAGCGCGCGTACGAGTTTATTCCCGTTTTTTCGGCATTTGAATTCTTCTCACCGCCTCAATCATTACTCAGCGCGTCGCGCCCTTGTACATTTCTGCGGCACGCGTGCTTCTTCGACTCTTTTGTCTTTTTCTCCAAACTTCTTCCATTTTGTATGCATTTAGCCCCTGTTTACATCTTTTCTTTCCAAACAAGCACTGACATAAAAAGTGAGAATACCACAGCATACATGATATAAATTCACCAAGAATAGGGCTCAACGACGACTAAAATACTTGCTATTACTAGACGTCGTCATTTATCAGACACAACATCGCCTCTGGTTACAGTGATTCTGACTGGTAGACGTAAGAAACTTTTCCACAGCTTGACATCTTTCATTTTGATATACTGTTAAAATCTATATTTCCATTCGGTAAATCCTTCAGCTTTGATTAAACGAGGAATACGAGTAACAGTACCCATAACGGAATCGAGATCGTTATTAACGTTTGAAATAGCAGGATCCATCGGGAATGATTTTTGAAAACGTTTCGAAAAATTAAATCACAAAATTTAAATCGCAAAAATTTAAATGCGACTGGACCGAACAACGAGTCAAAAGCACCGAACAATCTATCACCGAACAGTTTGGAACGAGAAATAATTAAAACCGAGCAACTCAGCTGGACCGAACAATAAAGAAACTGAGCAACCATAAGAACCGATCAACAAGTAAAACCGAGCAACCACCAAACAACTAGTCGAGCAATAAACCACCGATCAACCACGAACCGATCAATACCGAACAAAGAAAACCCTAAAGACACCGATCAACTTCAAATTGGGCCAACCGAACAACAATCTAATCGGACCGAACAACTCAATGAAACCCTAGACTCAAGGCACCGCCACCGAACAACCAAAAAAAACCCTAGTCTAATTAAGCCGCCGCCGAACAACACTAGGAAACCCGAATTGCAACTTATCCGCCGCCAAACAACCTCTAATAGCGTGACCGAGTAACCCAAAACTCGCACAAACGGATCCGTAATATGACATGCCTAGGTCGTCGTGTGGTCAAAAATAGTAAAATACCTCACTCTCACTAGTACAGTGGTAGTCAGGGTCGATCCACAGGAGTTACGTGGTCAAGGTAGGCAACATATTACCAATTGTAGTGTCACTCTACAACCAGAGGATCTAGTTTCTAACTCTACCGAAAACAGTCCAAAATCGTAAAATCCAACAAATCTCAATTCTAGCATAAACTTAAACTAAACTCAAAACCAAAACTTAACCTAATTACTTACTGAAATCAGAAATGCAATTCAGAAACAAAAGTAATCATGATCAAACCAAACAATCAAACATCCAACTCATTCCAAAACATCGAATTATGAAATAAATTAATGCAAAAAAGAGAAATTAAACACAACCGAATGATTACTTGTATAAAAACTCAGATCCAAACTTGTTCAAAATAGGAAACATAAAATTTCAGAAACTTAAACCTAATGCCAATGGTTGTCACACCCAATAACACTAGCCAAGCTACTAAAAACTACTAAACTACTTGAAAATTAAATGAGAAAACAATAAATACCACTTATGGTCGACTGAAAACTGAAACTTGGAATCAAAGAAGCCTTGGGTGTCGTTCTTATGCCAGATCTTTGCTGCTGATTTCGACCTAGAACCCTCTATTTATAGTTTTAGAAAATAAGAGGCCGCGTCGTACGCATTAAGAATCCGCGGCGCGCGTACGAGTTTATTCCCGTTTTTTCGGCATTTGAATTCTTCTCACCGCCTCAATCATTAATCAGCGCGTCGCGCCCTTCTACATTTCTGCGGCGTGCGTGCTTATTCGACTCTTTTGTCTTTTTCTCCAAACTTCTTCCATTTTGTACGCATTTAGCCCCTGTTTACATCTTTTCTTTCCAAACAAGCACTGACACAAAAAGTGAGAATACCACATGTAACGACCCAAATATCTTGAATTTATATTCGAGAAAATACTCAAGGAAAAGATTAAAAATTTTAGAAAGTTGTAAAATGATGTAGCGAGAAATGCAGTAAAATAATAATAATAAGTTATAAAATATTAGTTTATTTGAAGTTTGGGTTTGTAATGTGTGAATAGTGAAATTTAGCCAAAAAGGGCAAATAAGTCTTTTGCCATGTTTCAAACCTTAGTATAAAATATTTTGTGTTTGGGGTAAAATTGTGAGAAGTAGAAGTTGGTGTAATAAAAGTTGGGTTCTAGTGTTAAAAATATGAAGAATGGAAGTCCAGGGAGCTGAAATGTCATTAAGCCAAAGTTGGAAAAATATATAAATGAGAAATTATGTCATAATCTTCATAAAATTAGAGAGAACTTCTGGGAATTCTCTGGAAGAACCGAGAGCACGGGTTCAAGAAGAAGAGCAAGAAATTGAAGCGGGAATTGAAGATTTATACTTGGAATTAGTGATTCCAAGCTTCTAAGGTAAGAGTTTTTATGAATCCATGATCAATTCTTCAAGTTTAGTTGGATGATCTTCAAATTCAACTTCTGATTTTTATGGATGAAGTTAATCCTATGAATCCATACACTTAAGCTAGCTCAAATCAACACAAGAAATGAATTTCTAACCAAAAATTGTGGTTGAATCATGGTTTTGACTCTTAGCTCAAGAACCCTAGAATTTGGGGGTTTATGATCAAGTTTGATTTTCGGATGGAAATTTGTTCTATGTTGTATAATTCGTAGAAAAATCATACGCTGTCCAAATCAGGCGATTCCAGTGCCCATGGTTTTGTCTCGATGTCTTTTTCAGTTTACCATTGGGGTTCAGACCTTATTCAGTCGTTTTCCAGGGTTTTGAACCCGATTTCCCTGAGTATGATTTCTGTGTCTAATTTTGTTGTGAAATTCTTGTAAAATCGTGTGTTCACTGGATTGTTCTGAAATTTTGTGTGGCGAATAACGTTTTCATGAGCCATACTCGACCAAAAGGGATTGACTCAGTTCATTGTTTTGGATTAGACTTTGGTATGTGCAATCAGACCTCCACAAATTGGTTGCTGCACACCTAGGTCAACTTATGGAATTTTTAATTCCCAAATGTTCCATGGTTTAGGTCTGAAAATTTGATGGGCAGGTCATCCTCATGTCTACAGTGTTCCATCCAGAGGGCTTGATCCAATTCCATTAGGAATCTGGGGTTTCAATGCCTTCTCTTTCACTGAACCAGAATTTTCGCTGTGCACATTGTCCTTGTTGCACGATTTTTAATTCTCAGTTGGCTTATTCTTCGAGTTTAATTTTTGGACGAGAGCTTTATCTTCATGTCTAGTGTAACTCATCCAAAAGGCTTGACTTATTTCCTTTCAGAAGTCAGGTTGTTGGACAAATCTTGTCAACCTATGCTGAGTTGTGACAGAAATGTTGCTGCTCATTTCCTTCATATTGTATGATTTTTAATTCTTAATTGGTTTGTCTTTTGGGTCTGAATTTCGGAGGGTAGTCTCTTGGTTATATCTAGTATGCCTATGTAAGAGGGTTTTCCTTGATTCCATTCCCAAGTGGAATGGAATTGGTGATTCCTCCGTTAATCCAGATTTGTGACAAATTTCACTGTCAATCTTGTTACTTATTTTCTAAGGTCTTAGAATGTGATTCAAGTCTCGGTACCTTCTCAAGACTTGTAATGTATTGTGTCTACTTTTCAGAATGTTTGAGTTTGTGTCATTCGGGTTTCTGAGTTGGGAGTTATGGTCAATTCTTTGACCATGCGTCTTAGATATCAAAATGTAAAAAAATGAGTAAATAATGTGATATTAATCTATTACGATATAGACTAAGAGGTCTTTAATTGTTACTAAGCCCTAGCTTTTATTAACTAGAATGTTAAATGAACTCATTAGGTATTAAGGAGTAAAGTTGAAGGAAAGGAAAACACAACGTGAAGAAGTGATTATAGTTAGACTTCTCTAACTAGACAAGGTGAGTACATGCAGTATTTTTGCCCATTCTGGGGTACATGACAAGTAATTATGAATGGCATATAGCCACAAGATGTTTAAGAAGTATGTTTTGGTTACAAACCGTATATGTTTTCGAGTATAAATGGCATATAGCCATAAGATGTTGGGGAGTATGTTATGGCATAAAGCTTAGTATGTTATAAAGACGTGTTTTAAACATATGGTTTTTGTGAAACGAAAGTTATGAATTTGGCATTTAGCCATAAAGACAAGAAATGGTGAAGTTTGGCAATTAGCCACTATGCAAGTAAGTAATGTTAAAGTAAGCAGAAAGTGTTTTGTATGACTGGTAATTGTAGCAAGCAGCGTTAGTAAGGGAACTATGTTCCAACCTATCCGGGTTAGGTAAGGGGTCTACTGGGGAAAAAGCCCCATCGCGAAGTAGATTGCCTAAGCACTTCTATGGTGAGGATTGATCCGTTCTTTCTAGCCATAGAGACTTGGGGTATCACTTATGGTGATTGAATCCCTAAGTATAAAAATCCATCATGCTTATAAAACCAGTCAAAGAAAGTAAGAAAGAAGCTATTTTTGTAAATTATGTTATGAAGTGATTTTGAAAAGTAAAGAGTTATAGTATGTTACTACTACAAAGTTTTGAAAGATGTTATTTTTGTAAAGCATATTATGAAATGATTTCGAGAAGTAAAGAGTTATAGTATATTATTAGTATAAATTTTTGACAGAAGTTTTATGTTATAAATTTACAAAAAGTTGGAAAAAGAAGTTAAATGTTTGAGTCTAAAACTCATGTAACTCACGAGACATTATTGTCTTACGTATTCTATGTTTTGCCATGTATTCCAGGTTAAAATGATATGCTATAATTGGATGAAGTTTAGCTGGAGTGGAGCTCGAGTTAGCTCCTATCTTGGACTCAAGGTTTAATCCTTTCTTGCTTACTATGGTTAGTTTTGGTATGGATTTGTAACACCCATTGTTTTTAAACATGTAAATTATCGGTTTTTGATAAACCGTATTTTTGTATTCATGTATTTATACGAAAAACCATAGTATTTGCAAACAGTAGAAGTGGGGTGTCACAAGTTGGTATCAGAGCCATAGTTTAAGCGAATTAGGATTGGCTTGTTCCACTCCTAGGCTTAAACTCATGCTATAGAAATGATAGTTTATGAAAGTATGATATATAATGTCTTAAATGACTAAGATATTATGCATCACTTAATATATGCAAATATATAACACTAAGAAATGTTAAGCTAACGCGTTGATTGAGCAAAACAAAATTTGACTGTTAGGAAAATTGTATGTTATTTTCCGTAATTGTCTATATCTATTAAAGATTATGTTTATGAGTAGAAAGATTTCTAGTATTGATCACCATGTATTTATAATGGTGTTATATGTTAAAGGAACCAGTGACCCATGAAACCTTGTGGTAACAACAGAATCAATATGTATAGGTGGTTATGGTAATATGGGCCCGTATTATCATAATCACAGGATATGTATTGAGACTGGTAGAATCGTAAAGGAATTATGATAATCTGGTAGGTAAGGATTTTGAAGAAAGTAGTAAGGATAACATAGGAGTTATATACCTATGTAATAAGAACAAGTAAGATTATAAGTATTAAAAGATAGTGCAGTGGATATATACCACTTAGTATGGTAAAGTAAAAGAAATCAATAAGATAGTTAATACTCCTTAGACAGGTTGAAAGACATTAAAGTATATGTCTGCAGAGTCGAGAAAAAGTATGAATAAGAGCAACTTAAAGAGGAATTAAATTCCGCAACCAAATGAATGAAATAAAAGAAGAAATACCAGTAATGAAAGAGTATAACGAAGTATGTTAACTGAAGAAAAACAAAAATAAACAGACGAGAAGTTACTACTTCTGAATGTGAATAACAGGTAAAAGTGTTTCATAATTGTGAGAAGTGGTCGGTACATGGTTAATAATTATGAAATGTAAAGATACGTGTATAAGTGTACATATATGTTTATATATGTGAAAGAAAGAGTAAATGTGAAAATTATATAATATAAAAAGTGAGATAATGTATTTGACAAATAACTTCAAAATACAAAAGAACGAAAGATAGCGAGAAAATAAGTGGGAGTTGTGTACCACCTAAAGGTATATAAGAAGTGAGTCTTATATGAAATATGAAATATATAATACTGTAAAGAAAGGTATGGTGTATATCTCCTTAAGATATGAAAAAGTAGAGAGTGTAAAGAAATGAAGTTTAAATGAAAGAATAATGTGATGTGTTAGGCATGTAGCCTTATGACACATAAAGAGAAATGGTAAAAGATACAATGAAAGAAACTTTGGGTTTAAAACCTAAAAAGTTTATAAGTAAAAAAGGTATGAGATGTAAAGATCGAATGTATATAAAAAAACGATGGTGGTAATCTATATAATTATGAAAGTAGTGTATGCTTAATAAGTATGATGAGATAAAACAAGTAATTGTTGGGTCAGAAATGCAAGTCTTTATGGAAGTATTATTATGATGCAGTTGGGGTGAACGGTAAAAGTTATTTTTGGCATTAGCCAAAACAAGTAAATGGTAATGAATGGAAAAAAGGTAAAACTTAAGTTGTCTATGGAAGTCGTAATTTAATTTTGTTTGAAAAGTAAATGACAGTTAAAATATGTTAGCTATATTTCTTCTTAGTAAGAAGAAAAAATGTAAAGGAAGAAAAATATATGAAAATAAAGTTTAATGAATGCAAGATAAGTCTAGATGGTAAAGTGGAACATTATTCTAAAAGAATGGTTAGAACGTCATGAAAAGTGTAATAAGTACGAAAAGATGAATTATCATACACAAAATGTATGAGATTTGATATATTATTTGAAAAATCAAATCAATTATGGTAAACAATTCAAAGACCGGTAGAAAAAAAAAGAGTAAGCAGGAGATAAAGTGCTAAACTGAGCACTAGTGTGAGAAATAAGAACTACAAGAAAGTACTAAAACATAAGTAATAACATGAGAATGGTACACGGGATACCTAAGAATATAAGAAGTGTACTCATGAAAATACTGTAAGAAAGCTGAAAATGAAAAATACATGATTATATTAGTAAGTGTAATGAGTAAATGAGACCGAAATATCATAAATAATAAAGAATGATGAAAGAAGCATTTAAATTGCCAATATGTCAAAATTGTGAATGTATTATAAATAGAAGTGATATAATGTATGTTTTAATGAAAGTAATACATATAATGTACAGGAAATGAGTAAGAAGTATATGAAAATGAAATTTCATAAATTGAGAATTAAGAAATGAAAGCAACAATTGAGTCATTAATAAAAGTTAAGATGTGAAAGTAATATATGTACTAAATGGTACGGGATATGTATTTATAGAAAATAATACATGTAGATTATAGAGTGAAAAAGATAGTAATTTATAGTGAACGTATGAAAGCTAATAGGGATTAAAATGAAGTATATAATTAGTAATTTAAATGTCAAGAGTAGAAAATAAGGAAGTTGACAGAAATAATGGGTCAACTTCAACAGCAAAACTGTACCAATATACCAGGCCAAAAATTATGTATCATAAATAGAAAGAAACCTACGGATGTCTAGTTTCTAAAACAAAAATCGGTACGTCATTTTGACTTTTCTAGAGTGAGATATGCAAATTCTCGTGTGAGGTGTACTGTTTCAACAGATTCTGTCCCAAACAGAAAAGTGAGGATGTAAAGTGTAACGAAAGAAAGAGAATACTTACCTTATAAATGGTAATGAACTGGAAGTTGTTAGTAGATAAAAAGAAGAACAAACTTGAAGTTTAAAAAAAATTGCTTAAGAAAAATGTCCACTAAGGGACAAAATTTTACAATAAAAGATTTAGTGTATTTATGAATTTTGTATAAATACAAATTATGTTTAATTGTATTTGGAAAAAGTTTTATAAGTAAAGAATATGATTAATATAATCTCATGAAGTTTTGGTAAACATATGAGAAGGATTACAAAGTAAGTTGCTATTTTTGATAAGAAAATGAAAGTATGAAATCACTTTGTAAAAAAAAGCTTTATTAAAAGATTTATATATGAATGAAATGAAGTAAAAAGAGATGTAATGAGAATATGGGATGGGTGAGTTCTTGAGGAAATGAAGCAGAAATATGAAACACCTTATGAGAAATTGAAAGAATTATTCAGAAGGAAGAGACTATGTTAATTCCTCATAAAGAATTGAAAAAAAAACCTTTAAAGGTTGATTAAAGAACCAAAAACAATTATAGAAGGAAATACTAAAAAAAAAGATAAAAAAATAAAGAATATGACTATGTGTTGATAAAAGGAAGTATCTACTAGGAACCAAACTTTGGCTGAGAGCCTTTGAAAAGGAGGGAGAAGTGATCCCTTAACTTAGTAGTTGTGTGATGATTCCGAGGACGGAATCCCAATAAGGGGGAGGTAGTTGTAACGACCCAAAAATCTTGAATTTATATTCGAGAAAATACTCAAGGAAAAGATTAAAAAATTTTGAAAGTTGTAAAATGATGTACCGGGAAATGCAGTAAAATAATAATAAAAAGTTATAAAATATTAGTTTATTTGATGTTCGGGTTTGTAATGTGTGAATAGTGAAATTTAGCCAAAAAGGCCAAATAAGTCTTTTGCCATGTTTCGGACCTTAGTATAAAATATTTTGTGTTTGGGGTAAAATTGTGAGAAGTAGAAGTTGGTGTAATAAAAGTTGGGTTCTAGTGTTAAAAATATGAAGAATGGAAGTCCAGGGAGCTGAAATGTCATTAAGCCAAAGTTAAAAAAATATATAAATGAGAAATTATGTCATAATCTTCATAAAATTAGAGAGAACTTCTGGGAATTCTCTGGAAGAACTGAGAGCACGGGTTCAAGAAGAAGAGCAAGAAATTGAAGCGGGAATTGAAGATTTATACTTGGAATTAGTGATTCCAAGCTTCTAAGGTAAGAGTTTTTATGAATCCATGATCAATTCTTCAAGTTTAGTTGGATGATCTTCAAATTCAACTTCTGATTTTTATGGATGAAGTTAATCCAATGAATCCATACACTTAAGCTAGCTCAAATCAACACAAGAAATGAATTTCTAACCAAAAATTGTGGTTGAATCATGGTTTTGACTCTTAGCTCAAGAACCCTAGAATTTGGGGGTTTATGATCAAGTTTGATTTTCAGATGGAAATTTGTTCTATGTTGTATAATTCGTAGAAAAATCATACGCTGTCCAAATCAGGCGATTCCAGTGCCCATGGTTTTGTCTCGATGTCTGTTTCAGTTTATCAGTTGGGGTTCAGACCTCATTCAGTCGTTTTCCAGGGTTTTGAACCCGATTTCCCCGAGTATGATTTCTGTGTCCAATTTTGATGTGAAATTCTTGTAAAATCGTGTGTTCACTGGATTGTTCTGAAATTTTGTGTGGAGAAGAACCTTTTCATGAGCCATACTCGACCAAAAGGGATTGACTCAGTTCATTGTTTTCGATTGGACTTTGGTATGTGCAATCCGACCTCCACAGATTGGTTGCTGCACACCTAGGTCAACTTGTGGAATTTTTAATTCCCAAATGTTCCATGGTTTAGGTCTGAAACTTTGATGGGAAGGTCATCCTCATGTCTACAGTGTTCCATCCAGAGGGCTTGATCCAATTCCATTAGGAGTCTGGGGTTTCAATGCCTTCGCTTTGACTGAACCAGAATTTTCGCTGTGCACATTGTCCTTGTTGCACGATTTTTAATTCTCAGTTGGCTTATGCTTTGAGTTTGATTTTTGGATGAGAGCTTTATCTTCATGTCCGGTGTAACTCATCCAAAAGGCTTGACTTATTTCCTTTCAGAAGTCAGGTTGTTGGACAAATCTTGTCAACCTATGCTGAGTTGTGACAGAAATGTTGCTGCTCATTTCTTTCATATTGTATGATTTTTAATTCTTAATTGGTTTGTCTTTTGGGTCTGAATTTCGGAGGGTAGTCTCTTGGTTATATCTAGTATGCCTATGTAAGAGGGTTTTCCTTGATTCCATTCCCAAGTGGAATGGAATTGGTGATTCCTCCGTTAATCCAGATTTGTGACAGATTGCACTGTCAATCTTGTTACTTATTTTCTAAGGTCTTAGAGTGTGATTCAAGTCTCGGTACCTTCTCGAGAATTGTCATGTATTGTGTCTACTTTTCAGAATGTTTGAGTTTGTGTCATTCGGGTTTCTGAGTTGGGAGTTATGGTCAATTCTTTGACTATGCGTCTTAGATATCAAAATCTAAAAAATTAGTAAATAATGTGATATTAATCTATTACGATGTAGACTAAGAGATATTTAATTGTTACTAAGGCGTAGCTTGTATTAACTAGAATGTTAAATGAACTCCTTAGGTATTAAGGAGTAAAGTTGAAGGAAAGGAAAACACAACGGGAAGAAGTGATTATAGTTAGACTTCTCTAACTAGACAAGGTGAGTACATGCAGTATTTTTACCCATTCTGGGGTACATGGCAAGTAAGTATTTATAAGATTTCTTATAAAATCTCTTTATGTGAAATTATTTGCAAGAGTATTATTTCTAATTTGATGAGAAAGTATGATGCTATATTTGAAGTTATGTTTTGAACTACACGTTAAAATAAGTGAAAGTATGTTGGTCTATGAACCAATTATGTGAAAGTATATTTTGATTACAAGTTATATATGTTTTCAAGTATGAATGGCATATAGCCACAAGATGTTTAAGAAGTATGTTTTGGTTACAAACCGTATATGTTTTCGAGTATAAATGGCATATAGCCATAAGATGTTGGGGAGTATGTTTTGGCATAAAGCTTAGTATGTTATAAAGACATGTTTTAAACATATGGTTTTTGTGAAACGAAAGTTATGAATTTGACATTTAGCCATAAAGACAAGAAATGGTGAAGTTTGGCAATTAGCCACTATGCAAGTAAGTAATGTTAAAGTAAGCAGAAAGTGTTTTGTATGACTGGTAATTGTAGCAAGCAGCGTTAGTAAGGGAACTATGTTCCAACCTATCCGGGTTAGGTAAGGGGTCTACTGGGGAAAAAGCCCCATCGCGAAGTAGATTGCCTAAGCATTTCTATGGTGAGGATTGATCCGTTCTTTCTAGCTATAGAGACTTGGGGTATCACTTATGGTGATTAAAGCCCTAAGTATAAAAATCCATCATGCTTATAAAACCAGTCAAAGAAAGAAGCTATTTTTGTAAATTATGTTATGAAGTGATTTTGAAAAGTAAAGAGTTATAGTATGTTACTACTACAAAGTTTTGAAAGATGTTATTTTTGTAAAGCATATTATGAAATGATTTCGAGAAGTAAAGAGTTATAGTATATTATTAGTATAAATTTTTGACAGAAGTTTTATGTTATAAATTTACAAAAAGTTGGAAAAAGAAGTTAAATGTTTGAGTCTAAAACTCATGTAACTCACGAGACATTATTGTCTTACGTATTCTATGTTTTGCCATGTATTCCAGGTTAAAATGATATGCTATAATTGGATGAAGTTTAGCTGGAGTGGAGCTCGAGTTAGCTCCTATCTTGGACTCAAGGTTTAATCCTTTCTTGCTTACTATGGTTAGTTTTGGTATGGATTTGTAACACCCATTGTTTTTAAACATGTAAATTATCGGTTTTTTATAAACCGTATTTTTGTATTCATGTATTTATACGAAAAACCATAGTATTTGCAAACAGTAGAAGTGGGGTGTCACAAGTTGGTATCAGAGCCATAGTTTAAGCGAATTAGGATTGGCTTGTTCCACTCCTAGGCTTAAACTCATGCTATAGAAATGATAGTTTATGAAAGTATGCTATATAATGTCTTAAATGACTAAGATATTATGAATCACTTAATATATGCAAATATATAACACTAAGAAATGTTAAGCTAACGCGTTGATTGAGCAAAACAAAATTTGACTGTTAGGAAAATTGTATGTTATTTTCCGTAATTGTCTGTATCTATTAAAGATTATGTTTATGAGTAGAAAGATTTCTAGTATTGATCACCATGCATTTATAATGGTGTTATATGTTAAAGGAACCAGTGACCCATGAAACCTTGTGGTAACAATAGAATCAATATGTATAGGTGGTTATGGTAATATGGGCCCGTATTATCATAATCACAGGATATGTATTGAGACTGGTGGAATTGTAAAGGAATTATGATAATCTGGTGGGTAAGGGTTTTGAAGAAAGTAGTAAGGATAACATAGGAGTTATATACCTATGTAATAAGAACAAGTAAGATTATAAGTATTAAAAGATAGTGTAGTGGATATATACCACTTAGTATGGTAAAGTAAAAGAAATCAATAAGATAGTTAATACTCCTTAGACAGGTTGAAAGGCATTAAAGTATATGTCTACAGAGTCGAGAAAAAGTATGAATAAGAGCAACTTAAAGAGGAATTAAATTCCGCAACCAAATGAATGAAATAAAAGAAGAAATACCAGTAATGAAAGAGTATAACGAAGTATGTTAATTGAAGAAAAACCAAAATAAACAGACGAGAAGTTACTACTTCTGAATGTGAATAACAGGTAAAAGTGTTTCATAATTGTGAGAAGTGGTCGGTACATGGTTAATAATTATGAAATGTAAAGATACGTGTATGAGTGTACATATATGTTTATATATGTGAAAGAAAGAGTAAATGTGAAAATTATATAATATAAAAAGTGAGATAATGTATTTGACAAATAACTTCAAAATACAAAAGAACGAAAGATAGCGAGAAAATAAGTGGGAGTTGTGTACCACCTAAAGGTATATAAGAAGTGAGTCTTATATGAAATATGAAATATACAATACTGTAAAGAAAGGTATGGTGTATATCTCCTTAAGATATGAAAAAGTAGAGAGTGTAAAGAAATGAAGCTTAAATGAAAGAATAATGTGATGTGTTAGGCATGTAGCCTTATGACACATAAAGAGAAATGGTAAAAGATACAATGAAAGAAACTTTGGGTTTAAAACCTAAAAAGTTTATAAGTAAAAAAGGTATGAGATGTAAAGATCGAATGTATATAAAAAAACGATGGTGGTAATCTATATAATTATGAAAGTAATGTATGCTTAATAAGTATGATGAGATAAAACAAGTACTTGTTGGGTCAGAAATGCAAGTCTTTATGGAAGTATTATTATGATGCAGTTGGGGTGAACGGTAAAAGTTATTTTTGGCATTAGCCAAAACAAGTAAATGGTAATGAATGGAAAAAAGGTAAAACTTAAGTTGTCTATGGAAGTCGTAATTTAATTTTGTTTGAAAAGTAAATGACAGTTAAAATATGTTAGCTATATTTCTTCTTAGTAAAGAAGAAAAAATGTAAAGGAAGAAAAATATATGAAAATAAAGATTAATGAATGCAAGATAAGTCTAGATGGTAAAGTGGAACATTATTCTAAAAGAATGGTTAGAACGTCATGAAAAGTGTAATAAGTACGAAAAGATGAATTATCATACACAAAGTGTATGAGATTTGATATATTATTTGAAAAATCAAATCAATTATGGTAAACAATTCAAAGACCGGTAGAAAAAAAAAGAGTAAGCAGGAGATAAAGTGCTAAACTGAGCACTAGTGTGAGAAATAAGAACTACAAGAAAGTACTAAAACATAAGTAATAACATGAGAATGGTACACGGGATACCTAAGAATATAAGAAGTGTACTCATGAAAATACTGTAAGAAAGCTGAAAATGAAAAATACATGATTATATTAGTAAGTGTAATGAGTAAATGAGACCGAAATCTCATAAATAATAAAGAATGATGAAAGAAGCATTTAAATTGCCAATATGTCAAAATTGTGAATGTATTATAAATAGAAGTGATATAATGTATGTCTTAATGAAAGTAATACATATAATGTATAGGAAATGAGTAAGAAGTATATGAAAATGAAATTTCATAAATTGAGAATTAAGAAATGAAAGCAACAATTGAGTCATTAATAAAAGCTAAGATGTGAAAGTAATATATATACTAAATGGTACGGGATATGTATTTATAGAAAATAATACATGTAGATTATAGAGTGGAAAGGATAGTAATTTATAGTGAACGTATGAAAGCTAATAGGGATTAAAATGAAGTATATAATTAGTAATTTAAATGAGTTGACAGAAATAATGGGTCAAATTCAACAGAAAAACTGTACCAATCTACCAGGCCAAAAATTATGTATCATAAATAAAAAGAAACTTACGGATGTCTAGTTTCTAAAACAAAAATCGGTACGTCATTTTGACTTTTCTAGAGTGAGATATGCAAATTCTCGTGTGAGGTGTACTGTTTCGACAGATTCTGTCCCAAACAGAAAAGTGAGGATGTAAAGTGTAACGAAAGAAAGAGAATACTTACCTTATAAATGGTAATGAACCGGAAGTTGTTAGTAGATAAAAAGAAGAACAAACTTGAAGTTTAAAAAAAATTGCTTAAGAAAAATGTCCACTAAGGGACAAAATTTTACAATAAAAGATTTAGTGTATTTATGAATTTTGTATAAATACAAGTTATGTTTAATTGTATTTGGAAAAAGTTTTATAAGTAAAGAATATGATTAATATAATCTCATGAAGTTTTGGTAAACATATGAGAAGGATTACAAAGTAAGTTGCTATTTTTGATAAGAAAATGAAAGTATGAAATCACTTTGTAAAAAAAAGCTTTATTAAAAGATTTATATATGAATGAAATGAAGTAAAAAGAGATGTAATGAGAATATGGGATGGGTGAGTTCTTGAGGAAATGAAGCAGAAATATGAAACACCTTATGAGAAATTGAAAGAATTATTCAGAAGGAAGAGACTATGTTAATTCCTCATAAAGAATTGAAAAAAAAAAACCTTTAAAGGTTGATTAAAGAACCAAAAACAATTATAGAAGGAAATACTAAAAAAAAAAGATAAAAAAATAAAGAATATGACTATGTGTTGATAAAAGGAAGTATCTACTAGGAACCAAACTTTGGCTGAGAGACTTTGAAAAGGAGGGAGAAGTGATCCCTTAACTTAGTAGTTGTGTGATGATTCCGAGGACGGAATCCCAATAAGGGGGAGGTAGTTGTAACGACCCAAAAATCTTGAATTTATATTCGAGAAAATACTCAAGGAAAAGATTAAAAAATTTTTGAAAGTTGTAAAATGATGTAGCGGGAAATACAGTAAAATAATAATAAAAAGTTATAAAATATTAGTTTATTTGAAGTTCGGACCTTAGTATAAAATATTTTGTGTTTGGGGTAAAATTGTGAGAAGTAGAAGTTGGTGTAATAAAAGTTGGGCTCTAGTGTTAAAAATATGAAGAATGGAAGTCCAAGGAGCTGAAATGTCATTAAGCCAAAGTTGGAAAAATATATAAATGAGAAATTATGTCATAATCTTCATAAAATTAGAGAGAACTTCTGGGAATTCTCTTGAAGAACCGAGAGTACGGGTTCAAGAAGAAGAGCAAGAAATTGAAACGGGAATTGAAGATTTATACTTGGAATTAGTGATTCCAAGCTTCTAATGTAAGAGTTTTTATGAATCCATGATCAATTCTTCAAGTTTAGTTGGATGATCTTCAAATTCAACTTGTGATTTTTAAGGATGAAGTTAATCCAATGAATCCATACACTTAAGCTAGCTCAAATCAACACAAGAAATGAATTTCTAACCAAAAATTGTGGTTGAATCATGGTTTTGACTCTTAGCTCAAGAACCCTAGAATTTGGGGGTTTATGATCAAGTTTGATTTTCGGATGGAAATTTGTTCTATGTTGTATAATTCGTAGAAAAATCATACGCTGTCCAAATCAGGCGATTCCAGTGCCCATGGTTTTGTCTCGATGTCTTTCTCAGTTTATCAGTTGGGGTTCAGACCTCATTCAGTCGTTTTCCAGGGTTTTGAACCCGATTTCCCCGAGTATGATTTCTGTGTCCAATTTTGTTGTGAAATTCTTGTAAAATCGTGTGTTCACTGGATTGTTCTGAAATTTTGTGTGGAGAAGAACCTTTTCATGATCCATACTCGACCAAAAGGGATTGATTCAGTTCGTTGTTTTGGATTAGACTTTGGTATGTGCAATCCGACCTCCACAGATTGGTTGCTGCACACCTAGGTCAACTTGTGGAATTTTTAATTCCCAAATGTTCCATGGTTTAGGTTTGAAAATTTGATGGGAAGGTCATCCTCATGTCTAGAGTGTTCCATCCAGAGGGCTTGATCCAATTCCATTAGGAATCTGGGGTTTCAATGCCTTCTCTTTGACTGAACCATAATTTTCGCTGTGCACATTGTCCGTGTTGCACGATTTTTAATTCTCAGTTGGCTTATGCTTTGAGTTTGATTTTTGGATGAGAGCTTTACCTTCATGTCTAGTGTAACTCATCCAAAAGGCTTGACTTATTTCCTTTCAGAAGTCAGGTTGTTGGACAAATCTTGTCAACCTATGCTGAGTTGTGACAGAAATGTTGCTGCTCATTTCCTTCATATTGTTTGATTTTTAATTCTTAATTGGTTTGTCTTTTGGGTTTGAATTTCGGAGGGTAGTCTCTTGATTATATCAAGTATGCCTATCTAAGAGGGTTTTTCCTTGATTCCATTCCCAAGTGGAATGGAATTGGTGATTCCTCCGTTAATCCAGATTTGTGACAGATTGCACCGTCAATCTTGTTACTTATTTTCTAAGGTCTTAGAGTGTGATTCAAGTCTCGGTACCTTCTCGAGACTTGTCATGTATTGTGTCTACTTTTCAGAATGTTTGAGTTTGTGTCATTCGGGTTTCTGAGTTGGGAGTTATGGTCAATTCTTTGACTATGCGTCTTAGATATCAAAATCTAAAAAAATGAGTAAATAATGTGATATTAATCTATTACGATGTAGACTAAGAGGTCTTTAATTGTTACTAAGGCCTAGCTTGTATTAACTAGAATGTTAAATGAACTCCTTAGGTATTAAGGAGTACAGTTTAAGGAAAGGAAAACACAACGGGAAGAAGTGATTATAGTTAGACTTCTTGTTGGGGGTTGAAATATGAAATTAGATGAACTAATATTGATATGCAATCAATCACACGATTAGAATGCAACAAAGCTAATTGAACAGAGTAATATGAATAACATGTGCCGAATGATTTGATTAAAACTTAGTTTTACAATGGGGTTTTCTATCTTGGAGATATACAATTCTCGTAAGTTAATCTCGTAATCTCACACTCGACACGGTATGGTATCACTGATATTTATACTGAATCAGTGATACCAATAGTACATCTTTTATAGAGAATATCCTATCAGTGTACTAGCCAATAGGATAGAAGATTCATGCAACACGTATTGTACTATACGCATGCACACAAAAGACAAGATGACAGACTGTAAGGTCTTCGGATCCTCTATGCATTACACTTCGGAGTCTTTAGACATCGGTGTCTTCTCTTGTTTATTCACTTCGGGGTTTTCTTCATGGGTTAGACTTCGGATAAGTCAACACTTCATCACAAAATTTCTCAACAATCTCCCCCTTTGTGTGAAGTGTATCCGAACTCTATACTTGAAAGTTTCTTTTGTAAGCTCGCTTCAGGGTCTTTCTCACAGCAATATACCAGTTCATATGGTCTATGAACTTCTTCTTCTTCTCAGTTGAATTTGCATGGCAGGCGTTCAAGTGAGAAATCATTCCTGAAATGAAGGAGGAGGGATGGAGGCCTATGTAGTCAATTTCAAAGAACTTGATTGTGACTTCGGTTTCATTTCGAAGTCCTTTGAAAACTACGCCATAAGGTTCGTCTAAGATCTCTCCATTTTTGAATCTAGCAATGTTCCGAACTACGACAAGAGGAGTATTCAAGGGTTGTCTGTAGTAGGAACATAGCTCCAGGTCATGCTTTGCAAATCGGAGAAGAAAATTGTTGAGGAAGCCCAAAAGGTGATTTTTGATAGCAATGGTAGACATTTCAGCATGAGCAGGACCCCCTGTTCGCAGAAGATCAAGAATCTGGATGAAGTCCATAGGATTCATGATGGGGAAGTCTGCTATTGAAAACCTGGATTCAACATCGTCTGCCCCCCTAAGCACAAGAAATTCATAATTTCTGAAGCCTAAGTATTTTTCAGCTTCTTTTATTGAAATGATTTTCTTGATCTTGTTTAGGCTCCAAACATAGCTTTGCCTTTGAATGTATTTGGCATGAAAGTTTATTTTATTCGTCCAAAAACTTGCTTTCTGATCCTCTGGCACCGAAGTGACGAATTGAAGGAAAGCAAAAGTCTTCGGATTGAATGGAATGTCAAGCTGGATGTCTTCGGAGTCAACAAATGCAAATCTCCGAAGAGGAAGTCTATTAAGTACATTAGGATTTTGAAATCCAAACAGCTTGATTGTCTCAACTGTCCACTCACCATTATTTCGAGCAAATTCATTAATTTTGATCATTAAATCGTAGTCTGCTCTTCTGGCCTTGTAGATCTCTTCCATGTGTGGAGCAATGATGTTCTCTAGTGATCGGTCTGTTGAACTTCCAGCACCAGCCGATCCACTAGCACCCATGCCAGTGGTTGTGATAGTTGAGGTTGTAGGACCTGCAGTAGCTGCAGGGATCTGTCTAGGCACGCCCTGTGGCCTAGACAATCTGTCAGAGAAATTTATCAGAGGCTGAAGTGCAACTCTCAATTTTGTAATCAAATCTTGTGTGAGAGCTGCATTTGTTCGTTTCAGTTCCTCTGTAAATTTGGTGACATCCGAAGTGGTTTGGGCGGCAGTAAGCTCTTCAATTTTTGCTCTGGCCTCATCAAGCTGTTTTTCAAGCTTGGTACTTTGCTGGATTTCACTCCGAAGTCCTTGCAAGGTTTTCATGACTTCGGAGTTTGTTTTATCGGTTTTCTCAATGAAAGCATCAACCTTCTTGTTAATGGAGGTGACAGCGGATTCCAGCTTCTTTTCGAAGGAAGATTGGATCTTATCTTGATTATCCAAGAGCTTATTCTCAAGACTATCTACAGACTCCTTTATTCCTTTGGATAGAGTGAACTCCAAGGACTCTATCTCTTTAGAGATATCACCAATGGTCGGCTTTGTAGGGTCAAATCCTGTTTGAGCTTGAATAAGCATGTCAAGCTTGGAGTTGAGGACTTTGTACTGTTTCATTAGTACAAAGCCTTCATCTGGCAGATCTTCTTCTGATGCTCCTTCAACACTCAAGGGAGCCATGTGAAAAGCTTCGAAGAGTGCTGCCGAAGTGGGGTTTTGTCTTGGTGGTGATATGGGTAAATCAAACTCAGGCAAAGAGAAGTCGATACCAGTGACAGGTATTTCGAAGGATGGGGGAGCAGTTGTTGGTGGTGGTGAAAGAGGAATTGTATGTGGAGGTGTTTCAGGTCTGGTTGATTTTGGTGGTGAAGGAGGGACAGTTGTTTGTGGTGGTGTAGGTGGTTTAGTTGTTTTTGGTGGTGAAGGAGGGACAGTTGTTTGTGGTTGTGATGTAGGAGAAGGAGGTTGATCAGCAAGTATTTCTTCTTCTTGTTCTTCTTCATGGACTGTGGATGGAGTCCTTTCTGAGTCCGAAGACTCATCCACAACCATGATCTTTCTTTGCCTCTTAGGCTGTTTCCTCTTCGGTGTGGTTTTAACCGAAGTTTTTCTTTTCTTCTCTTCCTTTTTAGGACCACTGGGTCCACCAGCTATTTTCCTCTTCCCTTTTCCTTTAGGGATTTCTTTCACAGATGTCTCCTTGCTTACATCACGAGTGGGATAAGAAATCACCAAGGTGTTGCGGTAAGAGCTTACTTCAATACATTCCATGGGAACCTTGGAGAGCATGGCAATAGGTATTTGTGCACAGTAGGCTGCTGGTTCATTATCCAAAGGCGATATAGTGATTGGAGTATACCTCATTTTGGGGAGAGAGACGTCTGCCACATATCCAGTCTTTTGATAATGGGCATGAACAACAATTGCCCAGAACCTCGCATTTGAAATTTCCGTCCCTTTCAGACTATGATTGATGTGTGAACAGAAGTCAGCCCACAGAATAGAGGCGTAATCGACTTTGACATCATAGTAGATTCCGAAGAGCATGCTCTGAAACGCCACACTTGCAGAATCTAATCTTGAAGTTCTTCCAGATAGACATCTGAGGAAGATACTAAAGAAGTATCTCCACAGATCTGGCAATTGGTTCTTCTTAAATAAGCTGATCTTTTCGAGTTGGGGAAAGTACCCCATTTCATTGAACATATCGACGAGTTGCTCAGCAGAAGGAGTCACAATCTCCTTAGGATCGTAGATGGGAAGATGAAGAGCCTCAGCAAATTTCTCCTTGGTCAGTTGCACTTTCTTAGTTTTTCCCTTTAAATCTATGGTTTCGAAGAATACGGCTTTTACGTGATTGTTCGTATCGAACAGGGCATTCGAGGTGTAATGTGCCCTGTGAACAAGTGTTGCTGGAATCGATGGTGTGCAGGTTAGGGCGTAGCCAAAAATCGATCTCTTCAAGCATTCAACAAGAGCATCGATGGGCTTAGGGTAGAGTTGAAGGTTGGTGCATAGTTTTGCTGACTGGCTTTTAAGAACAGGTACTGAAATAGCTTCAGTGGTTTGAGAAGATCCTTCAGCGGCCATTGTTGGAGGTTTGATGAAGAGGATGAAGTATGTTGTGTTTGCTGAGAGAATTGGAATGTAAGGTTTGCGTAAAGAGTGCGATGGAAGAGATGGAAAGTTTATATAGTATTCGTGGTCCCAAGGCCATTTAATGCACGTTTAAGATGGTCCAGTAGTAGGTGGACACCTCATCACCTGCTCGTCCCACTTTCTCTGCAAAAGGAGAAATATACGGCTGTCAGTTACAATGATTCAAAATTTGAACCGTTAACTTTTTGAGACGTCATTATGAATAATGTTTTCATTTAATTTTTATTGACAGCTGTATGTAAACAGTTAAGAACTCAGGGAATGTTTGTCTCTGTTATTTATCATAAATGTGAAAATCATTTGAACATTTAATTGACTTCGTAGTTATGAAAAATTATGACCGTTGAGATTGTGCTTCGGAGCATAAAGTTCCTCACTTCGGTGTTTTTGTTATTGACTCCGAAGAGAGTTCTGTTACTTCGGTGATTAACAAACGATTGAAAAGTGTTCACCAGTGTAACAAAGTCCATATGTTTGTTTTTCTATAAGTTTTTGATTTTCCTTTTGACTGATGCAATATTTCGTCTAACTTTAGCTTTCATGAATATTATGAAAAGAAGTTTTAATGAATTAAAGTTCAGAGTCGTTCGAATCATGTTGGAAGTCCATTTTTCAATTTGAAGTTTGTTTGATTTAATATCAATCATGAATTTTTAAGTCTAATCACCCCATCACTTACTTGATTTCACATTAGGAAACATGTTTTGTGTTGTGCTTATTTGCTTCAAAATTTTCAAATATAATGAAGATAACATCCTTTGTATTTGAAATTTAAAGAAATTTTCATTCATGAATTGAACGTCAGAAGTGTTTCAGAAGATTTGATTGGATTGTTTTGAAGATTCATTTGAAAATTTTATTCCATTTCATCAGTTGAAGTGTTTGGATACTAAGCTCAGATGACAAGCCTTTGAGCTTCGTACACCACTCCTACTTTATCATTTAAGACAGACTACTTGAAATGTTCATATTCTTCTAAAAGGTACTCGACTATGTTATAGGAGCTCCTTGTACTGTTATTTAAAACAGAAGAATAAGCTTTTGAATGCTGATTTTCCTTTTGCATTCCCTTGGTTATCTTTTGATTTTTGTTTGTCTTTGTTTATTTTGACAAGTGTTTTATATTTTTCTTTCTTGTTTTCTTTTACGAATTTCCTTATACGAAGACATAGAGCATCACCATTTGGTTTCTTTCTTTGATGCTTTTGTTTTTGTTTTAAACAATCCCTGTGAGTGAAAATCTTCATATAGTTCAATTTTGTATCATTTAATGAAAACAGAATTAAATTTACTTATCAAACGATGTTGGTTCAATTTTTGATGAAAACTTCGGAACACTTTGAATTATCCTTTGTAGTTTTGAGGCTACATGATTAATTTGAAGTTGAAGCGAGTCAAGTTTCGAGGGGTGGTTAGAAATAGACATTATGTTGAGGTTATTGAAATCAAACAGGGCTTCAAAGTGTAAAATAGCCTTGACCTCATTTCGAAGTCTGTTTTCTTACCAATGTTTCAAGTCGATTCCCAAATACCTTTTAGTGCAATAAGGTATGATTTTCAGAATCTAAGATCAAAGTTTTGTCCTTTACTTGGTTAATTCATGAGAGTAAAGTTAAATTTTGTCATTTACATCAGAGTTTTCTTTTCGTTTGATATAAGTTTTTCTTGTTTTTGAATTTTCTTAGTCTTAAAACAACTCTTTATTTTTATGAAGTTAACATTTGTTCAAGTGGTTTTCAATTTTGAAGGATTTATTTTGAAGAAGAGTTTGTTCCGCAGACCTCCGAAGTGATATTTTACTTCGGAGTACTGCGGGGAAGTGGCAAGTGTTTTTGCTTGTTTTTCTCCGATGACCTCCGAAGCCAGAATTGACTTCGGGGATCTGCGGAGTCTATTTTTATGAAATTTTAGAACAGAGTAAGAGTGAACAAATCTGAGAATTATTGAAGAGTTGATCCATCTATCATTCCAAGTCCTCGAACGATTCTTGTGAATGTTTCTTCATTTACAGCCTTTGTAAAGATATCTGCCAATTGTTCTGTAGTGTGAAGAAAGTGCACCTCAATATTCCCCTCCTCAACATGACTTTTGATGAAGTGATAGCGAAGAGCTATATGCTTCGTCTTGGAATGTTGAACTGGATTGTGGCATATACGAATTGCACTTTGAGAGTCACAGAACAGAGGAATTTTTCTCATATTGATGGCATAGTCTTTCAATTGACTTTGAATCCAAATGATCTGAGAAGTGCATGCAGCAGCTGCTACATATTCAGCCTCTGCGGTGGAGATAGAGACACAAGTTTGTTTCTTGGATTGCCAGCTGATAAGTTTTCCATCTAAGAATTGACAACGCCCCGAAGTACTCTTGCGATGAATAGAGCATCCACCAAGATCAGAGTCTGAGTATGCTTGAATGTAGAAACCAGAGTTTGCTGGATACCATAGACCATAAGCAGTAGTTCCATGAAGATATCGGAATATTGTCTTAACAGCAGCCAAGTGAGGTTCCCTTGGATCAGCCTGATATCTTGCACAATTGCAGACTGCAAACATGATGTCAGGATGATTGGCTGTAAGATAGAGCAATGATCCAATCATGCTTCGGTATTGTTGTATGTCGGTCTTTGGTTTGTCCAATGATGGATTTAACCTTGTACGCAAAGGAACTTTTGCTTTGGAGCAGTTAGTCATTCCGAAGCGTTCAAGCAGACTCTTCGTATATTTTTGTTGATTGATGAATATCCCCTCCTTAGATTGTTTGATTTGTAAACCAAGAAAGAAGTTTATTTTTCCCATCATACTCATTTGAAATTTGCTTTTCATCAGTTTTTCAAAGTCTTTTGACAAATTGGGGTCAGTAGATCCAAAGATTATGTCATCTACATAAATTTGGACTAACATCAAGTGAGATCCAACTTTCTTGCTAAAAAGTGTTGGACTTACTGATCCCTGTTTGAAGTTTGATTCTTTTAAAAATTTGGTCAAGGTTTCATACCAAGCTCTTGGAGCTTGTTTTAAACCATAGACTGCTTTGTCTAGCACATAACAATAATTCGGATGAGTTTTACTTTCAAAACCAGGTGGTTGTTCAACAAAAACGGTTTCCTCGAGATCACCATTCAGAAAGGCACATTTAACGTCCATTTGATAGACATCAAAATTTTTGTGTGCAGCATAAGCTAAAAATATCCGAACTGATTCGAGTCTGGCAACAGGAGCGAAAGTTTCTTCATAATCAATCCCCTCCTGTTGACAGTAACCCTTGACAACCAACCTAGCTTTGTTCCGAACTACGTTGCCTTCGGTGTCTAGCTTGTTACGATACACCCATTTGAGACCGACAATTGAGGCATTTGCAGGTTTTGGAATTAGCCTCCAGACTTTGTTTCTTTCAAATTCTTCTAATTCCAATTGCATTGCTTCAATCCAGTCTGAGTGATCAAATGCATCTTTGACGTTCTTAGGTTCTACCTTAGAGATAAAGACATTGAACATGCACAACTCTGAATTTTTGTTGAGATCTAATTGCTTTTGGTGAAGTTGTGCACGAGTCAGTACTTTATCTCGAACATCACCAATGACAAGTGATGGAGGATGATTTTTCGTCCATTTGTCCAAAGGAGGATAGTTTGGATCAAAATCAGGAGGTCCTTCAGCATCGATGTCCTCAATGTATGAGGGATATCCTGAAGTGGAGGGAAAATCATCCATTAGCAAGTGATTATTTGAATCTGTGTTGGTTTGTAGTGTGTGTAATTGTGAGGTTGAGTTTGATATGTGCTCCCCCTGGACATTTGTTGGAGTTGGAGAAGTTGTAGCTTTATCCGAAGCGATTGTTGTGGCTGAATTCGGAGTCGCAATTTCTGGCTCCCCCTAGATTGTTGGATACATGGATATGATATTTGAAATTGACTGGGGAGTAGAGACAAGAGTGTTGGAACCTCTTGGACTGTTGGTTGTTGCATCATTAGTCCTTAAATTTCCAGCACATTGGTTTGATGGCTCCCCCTCAATACTTACATTTTCCAAACTTTGATTAGATGACTCTTCCTCAATAGAAGATGGTCTTTGTATGCTGCTTGTAGAAGAGTCATCGGGTCCGTCTGTGATCTTGGAGAGTTCAGATTCATGGTTGTCTGGTGCTTTGACTTCGGAGTCGACAGCTCTTTCAGGTTGATCAAATAAAAGTGAGAAGTCTGTGTCGAATGTTGTGATTTGAGCAGCTTTTACAGCAGGGTTTGGAAAGATTGAAGACATAGGAAAAGGATGCAGAGACTTCTTGATGTAGTAGTCATCAAACCTTAGATTAAAGGTTTCTTTGATTTTGCGAGTTTTCTTGTTCATGACTCTGTAGGCTTTTGAGTCTTGAGAGTAACCAAGAAAGATGTCTTCTTCTGATTTGTTATCGAACTTGGTTAAGTGATCCTTCATATTCAAGATAAAACACCGACAACCAAAGATGTGAAGGAATTTGACATTTGGCTTTCTTCGGTTGAGTACTTCGTAAGGTGTAATATGGAATCTTTTGTGAATATAGGATCTGTTTTGAGTGAAGCATGCAGTAGAAATTGCTTCGGCCCAGAAGTACATGGGCAAATTTGCAAAGTTGAGCATTGTTCTTGCAGCTTCACACAGGGAGCGATTTCTTCTTTCTACAACACCGTTTTGTTGAGGAGTGTAGGGTGCTGAGAAGTTGTGGTTAATCCCCTTTGTTTTCAAGAATCCATCAAGAGTCTGATTTTTGAACTCCGAACCGTTGTCACTGTGCACAGTTCGGACTTTCTTGTTAAGCATCAATTCCATTTTCTTTAGAAATTTGATGATTTCTTCAGCTGCATCGGACTTGTTCCGGAGGAATATCACCCAAGTAAACCTTGAATAGTCATCAACAATAACCAGAATGTACTTCTTCTTTCCTATTGATTATATTGCTGATGGTCCACACAAATCTATGTATAGAACGGAAAGCGGTTCGGTGATTTTGGGGTTGATCACTGTAGGATGTCTTTGTTTTGTCTACTTGCCATGTTCACATGCAGAGCAAAGAGAATCATTGTCAAATTTGAGAGCTGGCATCCCTCGAACCAGATCCATGGCCACCAACTTGTTCAGATCTTTGAAGTTCAGATGGGCAAGTCTTCGGTGCCATAACCAGCTGACATCGGAGTTGGCTTTGGAGAGAAGACATAGAGATTGCCCACCTGTTACTGGCTTCAGATTTAATGGAAACATGGATCCCTTCCTTTCTGATTTCAGTAAGACTTCGTTTGTTGCTTCTTTGGTGATTATACTCCCTTAGTTGTTGAAAGTTACAGCGTTTCCTGTTCCAACCACCGATTGAGATATACTCACGAGATTATGTTTTAGTCCTTCAACAAATGCCACTCGGTTGATAGTGAATTGGCCATTTGTTATTTTTCCATATCCCCGAATTGGACATGTTTCATTATTACCAAAGCGTACGTTTCCAGCATCATCCAAATTCCTGTAATCTCTGAGATATTCCTTTCTTCCTGTCATATGTCTTGAGCAGCCACTGTCCATGTACCATTTTGAGTCATACCGCTCATCAGACATAACCTGCAATCAATCAAGAAGGAGTTGGTACCCAATCAATCTTGGGTCCTCAGGGTAAGCAAAGGATTCTTGAATCCATTTTTGTACGGCCTCTTCAGAAATTTCATTTGCATTTAAATTAATCAAATTCTCCGAAGCCTCATGTGATGAGCATGATTCCGAAGTGTTTGAGCAGGATTCCAAAGAGTTTGTAGCTAAAAATGATGAGTCCGAAGTGACTGACAAAATGACAGACTTCAGAACCCATTTTTGAATGGAATATTTTGATTTAGAGGAATTGGAAGATTTTGAAGTTTTTGTTTTTGCGGTTAAGTTTTCTTTCAAGTCATTTCTTTTCCAATTTTGTTTTGGTTTTTCCGTTTTTGACTTTGTTGAAATTGAGCTGCACAACGTAGAGGTACAAAGATACTCTTCGTATGCCAATTTGAAGTCATTTAATGAAAGATCCTTATTCTTGAACATTTCCAAATTGTTGTCCAGCCATTTGTGGAATGTATCTATCAGATTGTTTCCCTTTGAAAATGCTCTCTTCGTCGGTTTTTGAAATTTAGGATTTGGAAAGTTAGGTTTCGTTGGTGTAAAAGATGGTTTTTCATTTCGATTTTTAACTTCTGAGATTTTTGAGCAAACAGGTTTTGTACCAGAAGTGGAAGCAATTGCTTCATTTTGTTTCAAATCTCTAAAAGAAGTTTTTCTTTTCACAAGATTTAGGGTTTGCTTGGTTTTCGAATTTTCAACAGTGGGTTTTTGAGTTGGTTTTGAAATCACCACTGCTGATTTTGGTTTTTGTAGAACTTGTGGTCTTTTCAAAATTTGGGGTTTTTGTGTCAAAGTTTTGAAATATGAAACTTCTGATTTTGAAATTTTATTTTCTGGATTAAGTGAAAAAGGAACACTTTCACAAGACTCCATTAATTCCAATACATCCATCTTCGGAACTGTGGGTTTTTCCACAACTTGAATTTGTTTGTAGTTTCGATTAATGTAAATGTGATCGTCATTTTTGAGGTTTAGCAAGTGTGACAAATTATCAGGCACTTTCTCCTTTTCAAAACAAAGACGATTATATACGTTGTGGCCGTATAGTTCTTGTTTCCTTATATTCACTTTTACTTCCATTTTCTCATTTATTTCATTTTCAATCATTTTGGATGATGAGAAAAATCATTCATTTGTAACTGTGGAGTTATCCTTTTCAAGAAGTTTTTGCAATTCATTATCAATTAAGGATAATCCACCGGGTTTTACGAAGATTGAGTTTTTGAAGTAAGAAACCTTAGGATAGATACAAGCCAAATGGACTAGTCTTTTTGAATTATCCTTGAGATATTGATCGTAAGAAACAGATTCATCTGTGATTTGAAGTTTAATATTTGAAGTTTCTTTGGTTTCAAGAGTTTTTGATTCACAATTCATTTTTGTTTTTCCTTTGTCCACCGAAGACTTTTGTGAGATGTCTTCGGAGGTTGATTCGGATATGGAGGATGATTTTAACAAAATCAAAGATGAACAATCAATCTCCTCCATGTCCGAATCACTTTCAGAATCCTTTTCAGACAAGTTATTGGCAATTTCTTTTTCTTTTGTTTCAATTTGAGGTACAGCCTTATTCAGGATTGGAATTTCTTGAGGCAAAATTTTCAAAAATTTATCAGCAGTTAGATGTTTTTCCACAGATATCAGGCCATGTTTATATGATGGATTAGTAACTTCGGAGCCTGATACTATAGATTCACATTCATAAGATATACTATCGACTTCTTTTAATTTAAACTCAATAAAAGGTAATAGTTGTCTATGTTGGATATTACAAACATCGGCTGAATGATAAATTCTCGTAATATGCGCATATAATCGTTTGGCTGTTTCACAAAATATGTTTCTCTGTCTTAAGATTACATCATGATTGTTTAAAAAATTTTCTCTATTCTCTTCTAACAAGGAGATTCTAAGATTAGATTTCTCTAATGCTAGCTTCAGGTTCTCTACTCTCCCCCTTAAGCTTAGAAGCTCCTGTTCACTGAGTATTTCCCTATTTTTGCCATCAATGAGTAATTTATGCATGACAGAACAATCACGAGTTATTTCATTTATAATGGGAGCAGATTGAGAAGTAGGAATTTTAAAAGATGAAAGAAGTTTTGATACCTGTTCTGGGATTGTCAACCGGTTGTCATTAGCCATCAAGCACACTTCCTCATCATCATCAGAGGAATCTTCATCCCAAGTCTTCGGAGTATCAACAGCAGTTATTTCCAGTCCCTCCGAAGTCACAAACCCAAGACCCGCAGTTGCTTCAATCTGCATCCACTTCTCTTCATTCAACTTCTCCGAAGTGTCTTGTAGAAAGCTCTTATCAACATCATAGGCCATGAAAGCACTATGAGATGGCTTTCTCACTTCGTCATCATCTGAATCAGAAGACCAAACTTGATATGATCCTTGACGATCATCAGCAGCCATTAAGGCTAGGTCTTTGGTCCTCACTCTAACTTCCTCCATTTTTCTTGCGTAATAGGCTTCGTCCTTTATCTGTGGTTTCTTTTCGTTTTGCTTCCGAAGCATGCAGTCCTTTGCAAAATGATTCTTGCCATGACAATAATTGCAATCATAACCAGAATCACCTGAGATGTTCTTCTCTTCGGACTTCTCTTTAGATAACTCCGAAGCCGGTTTTTCAGATGGCTTCGGGGTTGACTGTTTCAAGTTATCCTCCTTCGGAGTGTATATTTCAGGTTTGGGCTTGGAGTTGAAGTTTGATTTGTTAAAGTTTTTCACAAATGGCTTTCCAGAATTGTTTTTGATGAATGGTTTCTTGAATCTTTGATTGTTGGCGGCATAGAGAGCAACAGTGTCTCCATTATCATCTACCATGTAGGCAGCAATGTCTTCATCACTTGATTCTTCCTCTTCTTTTGATACGAGAGCTAGTGGTCCAGAACTAGCCATTTCACTTCTTCGACCTACTACATCGGGTTCATGTGATTTTAATAGATTGTAAAGGGCAGCCAGCTTGTATTTCTCAATGTTCTCATAGGATTTGACCATGAGCATGATTGGTCTCCATTCCTTGCGAAGACTGTAGAGAAATTTGATATTTATCTCTTGTTGGCTTCTTGTTTCTCCATATTTATCGAGTGTGTAAATCATGTTGCTCAAACGTTCATAGCAGGCTTCCAAGGACTCATTTTCCTCTTGCTTAAAGTTTCCGAAGTCTGCAAGAATCTCTTGAACTTTGCTGGTATGAAGAATTTTATCTCCTCCGAAGCGGAGTTCGAGATTGTCCCACATCTCTTTTGCAGATTTAGCATCAGCAATGTGGTGGCTGACATCAGGACCCAAGCCACTTCTCAGTTCGCACATGGCTCTCTCGTCGTTTTCAAGCTTTTTCATATCTGCAGCATTAAGAACAACAGCTTCTTCTCCGTCAGGAACAACGAATCGACCAGCAATGTCAGTGTGTGGACCTTCAGTCACAGACCTCCATAGATCTTTGTCCAGTCCTATAAGGTAATCCTTCATTCGACCAGCCCAATAATCATAGTAAGAAGTTACTAGAACAGGGGCTTTCGTTGTTGAACCGATGAGGTTGGCATAGTTAAGCATATTAGCATAAGTTGCTGTGGAATCAGTCATCTTGATGTATTTCAATAGGATCTTTTCAGTAAAAAAACGGGTGGTAGAGATTTGCAATAGATGCGGAAGACTAAATCTGAGAATCGATTCAGATTTAGAACTGAAGCAAACGAATTTGAACTCTATCAACAAGTTTTTGAGCTGACTCGCTCTGATACCACTTGTTGGGGGTTGAAATATGAAATTAGATGAACTAATATTGATATGCAATCAATAGCACAATCAATCACACGATTAGAATGCAACAAAGCTAATTGAACAGAGTAATATGAATAACATGTGCCGAATGATTTGATTAAAACTTAGTTTTACAATGGGGTTTTCTATCTTGGAGATATACAATTCTCGTAAGTTAATCTCGTAATCTCACACTCGACACGGTATGGTATCACTGATATTTATACTGAATCAGTGATACCAATAGTACATCTTTTACAGAGAATATCCTATCAGTGTACTAGCCAATAGGATAGAAGATTCATGCAACACGTATTGTACTATACGCGTGCACACAAAAGACAAGATGACAGACTGTAAGGTCTTCGGATCCTCTATGCATTGCACTTCGGAGTCTTTAGACATCGGTGTCTTCTCTTGTTTATTCACTTCGGGGTTTTCTTCATGGGTTAGACTTCGGATAAGTCAACACTTCATCACAAAATTTCTCAACACTTCTCTAACTAGACAAGGTGAGTACATGCAGTATTTTTACCCATTCTGGGGTACATGGCAAGTAAGTATTTACAAGATTTCTTATAAAATCTCTTTATGTGAAATTATTTGCAAGAGTATTATTTCTAATTTGATGAGAAAGTATGATGCTATATTTGAAGTTATGTTTTGAACTACACGTTAAATTAAGTGAAAGTATGTTGGTCTATGAACCAATTATGTGAAAGTATATTTTGATTACAAGTTATATATGTTTTCAAGTATGAATGGCATATAGCCACAAGATGTTTAAGAAGTATGTTTTGGTTACAAACCGTATATGTTTTCGAGTATAAATGGCATATAGCCATAAGATGTTGGGGAGTATGTTTTGGCATAAAGCTTAGTATGTTATAAAGACATGTTTTAAACATATGGTTTTTGTGAAACGAAAGTTATGAATTTGGCATTTAGCCATAAAGACAAGAAATGGTGAAGTTTGGCAATTAGCCACTATGCAAGTAAGTAATGTTAAAGTAAGCAGAAAGTGTTTTGTATGATTGGTAATTGTAGCAAGCAGCGTTAGTAAGGGAACTATGTTCCAACCTATCCGGGTTAGGTAAGGGGTCTACTGGGGAAAAAGCCCCATCGCGAAGTAGATTGCCTAAGCACTTCTATGGTGAGGATTGATCCGTTCTTTCTAGCCATAGAGACTTGGGGTATCACTTATGGTGATTAAAGCCCTAAGTATAAAAATCCATCAAGCTTATAAAACCAGTCAAAGAAAGTAAGAAAGAAGCTATTTTTTGTAAATTATGTTATGAAGTGATTTTGAAAAGTAAAGAGTTATAGTATATTACTACTACAAAGTTTTGAAAGATGTTATTTTTGTAAAGCATATTATGAAATGATTTCGAGAAGTAAAGAGTTATAGTATATTATTAGTATAAATTTTTGACAGAAGTTTTATGTTATAAATTTACAAAAAGTTGGAAAAAGAAGTTAAATATTTGAGTCTAAAACTCATGTAACTCACGAGACATTATTGTCTTACGTATTCTATGTTTTGCCATGTATTCCAGGTTAAAATGATATGCTATAATTGGATGAAGTTTAGCTGGAGTGGAGCTCGAGTTAGCTCCTATCTTGGACTCAAAGTTTAATCCTTTCTTGCTTACTATGGTTAGTTTTGGTATGGATTTGTAACACCCATTGTTTTTAAACATGTAAATTATCGGTTTTTGATAAACCGTATTTTTGTATTCATGTATTTATACGAAAAACCATAGTATTTGCAAACAGTAGAAGTGGGGTGTCACACCACAGCATATATGATATAAATTCACCAAGAATAGAGCTCAACGACGACTAAAATACTTGCTATTACTAGGCGTCGTCATTTATCAGACACAACATCGCCTCTGGTTACAGTGATTCTGACTGGTAGACGTAAGAAACTTTTCCACAGCTTGACATCTTTCATTTTGATATACTGTTAAAATCTATATTTCCATTCGGTAAATCCTTCAGCTTTGATTAAACGAGGAATACGGGTAACAGTACCCATAATGGAATCGAGATCGTTATTAACGTTTGAAATAGCAGGATCTATCGGGAATAATTTTTGAAAAGGTTTCGAAAAATTAAATCACAAAATTTAAATCGCAAAAATTTAAATGCGACTGGACCGAACAACGAGTCAAAAGCACCGAACAATCTATCACCGAACAGTTTGGAACGAGTAATAATTAAAACCAAGCAACTCAGCTGGACCGAACAATAAAGAAACCGAGCAACCACAAGAACCGATCAACAAGTAAAACCCAGCAACCACCAAACAACTAGTCGAGCAATAAACCACCGATCAACCACGAATCGATCAATACCGAACAAAGAAAACCCTAAAGACACCGATCAACTTCAAATTGGGCCAACCGAACAACAATCTAATCGGACCGAACAACTCAAAGAAACCCTAGACTCAAGGCACCGCCACCGAACAACCAAAAAACCCCTAGTCTGATTAAGACGCCGCCGAACAACACTAGGAAACCCTAATTACAACTTATCCGCCGCCAAACAACTTCCAATAGCGTGACCGAGTAACCCAAAACACACACAAACGGATCCGTAACATGACACGCCTAGGTCATCGTGTGGTCAAAAATAGTAAAATACCTCACTCTCACTAGTACAGTGGTAGTCAGGGTCGATCCACATGAGTTACGTGGTCAAGGAAGGCAACATATTACCAATTGTAGTGTCACTCTACAACCAGAGGATCTAGTTTCTAACTTTACCGAAAACAGTACAAAATCCTAAAATCCAACAAATCTCAATTCAAGCATAAACTTAAACTAAACTCAAAACCAAAACTTAACCTAATTACTTACTGAAATCAGAAATGCAATTCAGAAACAGAAGTAATCAAGATCAAACCAAACAATCAAACATCCAACTCATTCCAAAACACCGAATTATGAAATAAATTAATGCAAAAAGAGAAATTAAACACAACCGAATGATTACTTGTATAAAAACTCAGATCCAAACTTGTTCAAAACAGGAAACATAAAATTTCAGAAACTTAAACCTAATGCCAATGGTTGTCACACCCAATAACACTAGCCAAGCTACTAAAAACTTCTAAACTACTTGAAAATTAAATGAGAGGCCTCGTCGTTCCTATGCCAGGTCTTTGTTGCTGATTTCGGCCTAGAACCCTCTATTTATAGTTTTAGAAAATAAGAGGCCGCGTCGTACGCATTAAGAATCCGCGGCGCGCGTACGAGTTTATTCCCGTTTTTTCGGCATTTGAATTCTTCTCACCGCCTCAATCATGACTCAGCGCGTCGCGCCCTTGTACATTTCTGCGGCGCGCGTGCTTATTCGACTCTTTTGTCTTTTTCTACAAACTTCTTCCATTTTGTACGCATTTAGCCCCTGTTTACATCGTTTCTTTCCAAACAAACACCGACACAAAAAGTGAGAATACTACAGCATATATGATATAAATTCACCAAGAATAGGGATCAACAACGACTAAAATACTTGCTATTACTAGGCGTCTTCATTTATCAGACACAACATCGCCTCTGGTTACAGTTATTCTGACCGGTGGACGTAAGAAACTTTTCCACAGCATGACATCTTTCATTTTGATATACTGTTAAAATCTATATTTCCATTCGGTAAATCCTTCATCTTTGATTAAACGAGGAATACGGGTAACGGTACCCATAACGGAATCGAGATCGTTATTAACGTTTGAAATAGCAGGATCCATCGGGAATAATTTTTGAAAAGGCTTCGAAAAATTAAATCGCAAAATTTAAATCGCAAAAATTTTAATGCGACTGGACCGAACAACGAGTCAAAAGCACCGAACAATCTATCACCGAACAGTTTGTAACGAGAAATAATTAAAACCGAGCAACTCAGCTGGACCGAACAATAAAGAAACCGAGCAACCACAAGAACCGATCAACAAGTAAAACCGAGCAACCACCAAACAACTAGCCGAGCAATAAACCACCGATCAACCACAAACCGATCAATACCGAACAAAGAAAACCCTAAAGACACCGATCAGCTTCAAATTGGGCCAACCGAACAACAATCTAATCGGGCCGAACAACTCAAAGAAACCCTAGACTCAAGGCACCGCCACCGAACAAAAAAAAACACCCTAGTCTGATTAAGCCGCCGCCGAACAACACTAGGAAACCCTAATTGCAACTTATTCGCCGCCAAACAACCTCTAATTGCGTGACCGAGTAACCCAAAACTCGCACAAACGGATCCGTAACATGACACGCCTAGGTTGTCGTGTGGTCAAAAATAGTAAAATACCTCACTATCACTAGTACAGTGGTAGTCAGGATCGATCCACAGGAGTTACGTGGTCAAGGAAGGCAACAGATTACCAATTGTAGTGTCACTCTACAACCAGAGGATCTAGTTTCTAACTTTACCGAAAACAGTCCAAAATCGTAAAATCCAACAAATCTCAATTCAAGCATAAACTTAAACTAAACTCAAAACCAAAACTTAACCTAATTACTTACTGAAATCACAAATGCAATTCAGAAACAGAAGTAATCAAGATCAAACCAAACAATCAAACATCCAAGTCTTTCCAAAACACCTAATCATGAAATAAATTAATGCAAAAAGAGCAATTAAACACAACCGAATGATTACTTGTATAAAAACTCAGATCCAAACTTGTTCAAAACAGGAAACATAAAATTTCAGAAACTTAAACCTAATGCAAATGGTTGTCACACCCAATAACACTAGCCAAGCTACTAAAAACTACTAAACTACTTGAAAATTAAATGAGAAATCAATAAATACCACTTATGGTCGACTGAAAACTGAAACTTGGAATCAAAGAAGCATTGGGTTTCGTTCCTATGTCAGGTCTTTGCTGCAGATTTCGACCTAGAACCCTCTATTTATAGTTTTAGAAAATAAGAGGCCGCGTCGTACGCATTAAGAATCCGCGGTGCGCGTACAAGTTTATTCCCGTTTTTTCGGCATTTGAATTCTTCTCACCGCCTCAATCATGACTCAGCGCGTCGCGCCCTTGTACATTTCTGCGGCGTGCGTGCTTATTCGACTCTTTTGTCTTTTTCTCCAAACTTCTTCCATTTTGTATGCATTAAGCCCCTGTTTACATCTTTTCTTTCCAAACAAGCACTGACCCAAAAAAGTGAGAATACCACAGCATATATGATATAAATTCACCAAGAATAGGGCTCACCAACGACTAAAATACTTGCTATTACCATGCGTCGTCATTTATCAGACACAACATCGCCTCCGGTTACAGTGATTCTGACTGGTGGACGTAAGAAACTTTTCCACAGCTTGACATCTTTCATTTTGATATACTGTTAAAATCTATATTTCCATTCGGTAAATCCTTCAGCTTTGATTAAACGAGGAATACGGGTAACGGTACCCATTACGGAATCGAGATCGTTATTAACGTTTGAAATAGCAGGATCCATCGGGAATAATTTTTGAAAAGGCTTCGAAAAATTAAATCACAAAATTTAAATCGCAAAAATTTAAATGCGACTGGACCGAACAACGAGTCAAAAGCACCGAACAATCTATCACCGAACAGTTTGGAACGAGAAATAATTAAAACCAAGCAACTCAGCTGGACCGAACAATAAAGAAACCGAGCAACCACAAGAACCGATCAACAAGTAAAACCGAGCAACCACCAAACAACTAGCCGATCAATAAACCACCGATCAACCACGAACCGATCAATACCGAACAAAGAAAACCCTAAAGACACCGATCCACTTCAAATTGGGCCAACCGAACAACAATCTAATAGGACCGAACAACTCAATGAAACCCTAGACTCAAGGCACCGCCACCGAACAACCAAAAAAAACCCTAGTCAGATTAAGCCGCCGCCGAACAACACTAGGAAACCCGAATTGCAACTTATTCGCCGCCAAACAACCTCCAATAGCGTTACCGAGTAACCCAAAACTCACACAAACGGATCCGTAATATGACACGCCTAGGTCGTCGTGCGGTCAAAAATAGTAAAATACCTCACTCTCACTAGTACAGTGGTAGTCAGGATCCACAGGAGTTACGTGGTCAAAGTAGGCAACATATTACCAATTGTAGTGTCACTCTACAACCAGAGGATCTAGTTTCTAACTCTACCGAAAACAGTCCAAAATCGTAAAATCCAACAAATCTCAATTCAAGCATAAACTTAAACTAAACTCAAAACCAAAACTTAACCTAATTACTTACTGAAATCACAAATGCAATTCAGAAACAGAAGTAATCAAGATCAAACCAAACAATCAAACATCCAAGTCTTTCCAAAACACCTAATCATGAAATAAATTAATGCAAAAAGAGCAATTAAACACAACCGAATGATTACTTGTATAAAAACTCAGATCCAAACTTGTTCAAAACAGGAAACATAAAATTTCAGAAACTTAAACCGAATGCAAATGGTTGTCACACCCAATAACACTAGCCAAGCTACTAAAAACTACTAAACTACTTGAAAATTAAATGAGAAATCAATAAATACCACTTATGGTCGACTGAAAACTGAAACTTGGAATCAAAAAAGCATTGGGTGTCGTTCCTATGTCAGGTCTTTGCGGCAGATTTCGACCTAGAACCCTCTATTTATAGTTTTAGAAAATAAGAGGCCGCGTCGTACGCATTAAGAATCCGCGGTGCGCGTACAAGTTTATTCCCATTTTTTCGGCATTTGAATTCTTCTCACCGCCTCAATCATGACTCAGCGCGTCGCGCCCTTGTACATTTCTGCGGCGCGCGTGCTTATTCTACTCTTTTGTCTTTTTCTCCAAACTTCTTCCATTTTGTATGCATTTAGCCCCTGTTTACATCTTTTCTTTCCAAACAAGCACTGACACAAAAAAGTGAGAATACCACAGCATATATGATATAAATTCACCAAGAATAGGGCTCAACAACGACTAAAATACTTGTTATTACTATGCGTCGTCATTTATCAGACACAACATCGCCTCCGATTACAGTGATTCTGACTGGTGGACGTAAGAAACTTTTCCACAGCTTGACATCTTTCATTTTGATATACTGTTAAAATCTATATTTCCATTCGGTAAATCCTTCAGCTTTGATTAAACGATGAATACGGGTAACGGTACCCATTACGGAATCGAGATCGTTATTAACGTTTGAAATAGCAGGATCCATCGGGAATAATTTTTGAAAAGGCTTCGAAAAATTAAATCACAAAATTTAAATCGCAAAAATTTAAATGCGACTGGACCGAACAACGATTCAAAAGCACCGAACAATCTATCACCGAACAGTTTGGAACGACAAATAATTAAAACCAAGCAACTCAGCTGGACCGAACAATAAAGAAACCGAGCAACCACAAGAACCGATCAACAAGTAAAACCGAGCAACCACCAAACAACTAGCCGATCAATAAACCACCGATCAACCATGAACCGATCAATACCGAACAAAGAAAACCCTAAAGACACCGATCCACTTCAAATTGGGCCAACCGAACAACAATCTAATAGGACCGAACAACTCAATGAAACCCTAGACTCAAGGCACCGCCACCGAACAACCAAAAAAACCCTAGTCAGATTAAGCCGCCGCCGAACAACACTAGGAAACCCGAATTGCAACTTATTCGCCGCCAAACAACCTCCAATAGCGTGACCGAGTAACCCAAAACTCACACAAACGGATCCGTAATATGACACGCATAGGTCGTCGTGCGGTCAAAAATAGTAAAATACCTCACTCTCACTAGTACAGTGGTAGTCAGGGTCAATCCACAGGAGTTACGTGGTCAAAGTAGGCAACATATTACCAATTGTAGTGTCACTCTACAACCAGAGGATCTAGTTTCTAACTCTACCGAAAACAGTCCAAAATCGTAAAATCCAACAAATCTCAATTCAAGCATAAACTTAAACTAAACTCAAAACCAAAACTTAACCTAATTACTTACTGCAATCACAAATGCAATTCAGAAACAGAAGTAATCAAGATCAAACCAAACAATCAAACATCCAACTCATTCCAAAACACCGAATTATGAAATAAATTAATGTAAAAAGAGAAATTAAACACAACCGAATGATTACTTGTATAAAAACTTAGATCCAAACTTGTTCAAAACAGGAAACATAAAATTTCAGAAACATAAACCTAATGCAAATGGTTATCACACCCAATAACACTAGCCAAGCTACTAAAAACTACTAAACTACTTGAAAATTAAATGAGAAAACAATAAATACCACTTATGGTCGACTGAAAACTGAAACTTGGAATCAAAGAAGCCTTGGGTGTCGTTCCTATGCCAGGTCTTTGCTGCTGATTTCGACCTAGAACCCTCTATTTATAGTTTTAGAAAATAAGAGGCCGCGTCGTACGCATTAAGAATCCGCGGCGCGCGTACGAGTTTATTCCCGTTTTTTCGGCATTTGAATTCTTCTCACCGCCTCAATCATTACTCAGCGCGTCGCGCCCTTGTACATTTCTGTGGCGCGCATGCTTATTCGACTCTTTTGTCTTTTTCTCCAAACTTCTTCCATTTTGTACGCATTTAGCCCCTGTTTACATCTTTTCTTTCCAAACAAGCACTGACACAAAAAGTGATAATACCACAGCATATATGATATAAATTCACCAAGAATAGGGCTCAACGACGACTAAAATACTTGCTATTACTAGGTGTCGTCATTTATCAGACACAACATCGCCTCTGGTTACAGTGATTCTGATTCTGACTGGTGGACGTAAGAAACTTTTCCACAGCCTGACATCTTTCATTTTGATATACTGTTAAAATCTATATTTCCATTCGGTAAATCCTTCAGCTTTGATTAAACGAGGAATACGGGTAACGGCACCCATAACGGAATCGAGATCGTTATTAATGTTTGAAATAGCAGGATCCATCGGGAATAATTTTTGAAAAGGCTTCGAAAAATTAAATCAAAAAATTTAAATCGCAAAAATTTATATCGCAAAAATTTAAATGCGACTGGACCGAACAACGAGTCAAAAGCACCGAACAATCTATCACCGAACAGTTTGGAACGAGAAATAATTAAAACCGAGCAACTCTGCTGGACCGAACAATAAAGAAACCGAGCAACCACAAGAACCGATCAACAAGTAAAACCGAGCAACCACCAAACAACTAGCCGAGCAATAAACCACCGATCAACCATGAACCGATCAATACCGAACAAAGAAAACCCTAAAGACACCGATCAACTTCAAATTGAGCCAACCGAACAACAATCTAATCGGACCGAACAACTCAAAGAAACCCTAGACTCAAGGCACCGCCACCGAACAACCAAAATAAAACCCTAGTCAGATTAAGCCGCCGCCGAACAACACTAGGAAACCCGAATTGCAACTTATCCGCCGCCAAACAACCTCGAATAGCGTGACCGAGTAACCCAAAACTCGCACAAACGGATCTGTAACATGACACGCCTAGGTCGTCGTGTGGTTAAAAATAGTAAAATACCTCACTCTCACTAGTATAGTGGTAGTCAGTAGTCAGGGTCGATCCACAGGAGTTACGTGGTCAACGTAGGCAATAGATTACCAATTGTAGTGTCACTCTACAACCAGAGGATCTAGTTTCTAACTTTACCGAAAACAGTCCAAAATCGTAAAATCCAACAAATCTCAATTCAAGCATAAACTTAAACTAAACTCAAAACCAAAACTTAACCTAATTACTTACTGAAATCAGAAATGCAATTCAGAAACAGAAGTAATCAAGATCAAACCAAACAATCAAACATCCAACTCATTCCAAAACACCGAATCATGAAATAAATTAATGCAAAAAGAGCAATTAAACACAACTGAATGATTACTTGTATAAAAACTCATATCCAAACTTGTTCAAAACAGGAAACATAAAATTTCAGAAACATAAACCTAATGCAAATGGTTGTCACACCACATAACACTAGCCAAGCTACGAAAAACTACTAAACTACTTGAAAATTAAATGAAAAAACAATAAATACCACTTATGGTCGACTGAAAACTGAAACTTGGAATCAAAGAAGCCTTGGGTGTCGTTCCTATGTCAGGTCTTTGCTGCTGATTTTGACATAGAACCCTCTGTTTTTAGTTTTAGAAAATAAGAGGCCGCGTCGTACGCATTAAGAATCCGCGGCGTGCGTACAAGTTTATTCCCATTCTTTCGGCATTTGAATTTTTCTCACCGCCTCAATCATTACTCAGCACGTCGCGCCCTTGTACATTTCCGCGGCGCGCATGCTTATTCGACTCTTTTGTCTTTTTCTCCAAACTTCTTCCATTTTGTACGCATTTAGCCCATGTTTACATCTTTTCTTTCCAAACAAGCACTGACACAAAAAGTGATAATACCACAGCATATATGATATAAATTCAGCAAGAATAGGGCTCAACGACGACTAAAATACTTGCTATTACTAGGCGTCGTCATTTATCAGACACAACATCACCTCTGGATACAGTGATTCTGACTGGTGGACGTAAGAAACTTTTCCACAGCCTGACATCTTTCATTTTGATATACTGTTAAAATCTATATTTCCATTCGGTAAATCCTTCAGCTTTGATTAAACGAAGAATACGGGTAACGGTACCCATAACGGAATCCTGATCGTTATTAATGTTTGAAATAGCAGGATCCATCGGGAATAATTTTTGAAAAGGCTTCGAAAAATTAAATCGCAAAAATTTATATCGCAAAAATTTAAATGCGACTGGACCGAACAACGAGTCAAAAGCACCGAACAATCTATCACCGAACAGTTTGGAACGAGAAATAATTAAAACCGACCAACTCAGCTGGACCGAACCATAAAGAAACCGAGCAACCACAAGAACCGATCAACAAGTAAAACCGAGCAACCACCAAACAACTAGCCGAGCAATAAACCACCGATCAACCATGAACCGATCAATACCGAACAAACAAAACCCTAAAGACACCGATCAACTTCAAATTGGGCCAACCGAACAACAATCTAATCGGACCGAACAACTCAAAGAAATCCTAGACTCAAGGCACCGCCACCGAACAACCAAAATAAAACCCTAGTCAGATTAAGTCGCCGCCGAACAACACTAGGAAACCCGAATTGCAACTTATCCGCCGCCAAACAACCTCGAATAGCGTGACCGAGTAACCCAAAACTCGCACAAACGGATCCGTAACATGACACGCCTAGGTCGTCATGTGGTTAAAAATAGTAAAATACCTCACTCTCACCAGTACAGTGGTAGTCAGGGTCGATCCACAGGAGTTACGTGGTCAACGTAGGCAACAGATTACCAATTGTAGTGTCACTCTACAACCAGAGGATCTAGTTTCTAATTTTACCGAAAACAGTCCAAAATCGTAAAATCCAACAAATCTCAATTCAAGCATAAACTTAAACTAAACTCAAAACCAAAACTTAACCTAATTACTTACTGAAATCAGAAATGCAATTCAGAAACAGAAGTAATCAAGATCAAACCAAACAATCAAACATACAACTCATTCCAAAACACCGAATCATGAAATAAATTAATGCAAAAAGAGCAATTAAACACAACTGAATGATTACTTGTATAAAAACTCAGATCCAAACTTGATCAAAACAGGAAACATAAAATTTCAGAAACATAAACCTAATGCAAATGGTTATCACACCCAATAACACTAGCCAAGCTACTAAAAACTACTAAACTACTTGAAAATTAAATGAGAAAACAATAAATACCACTTATGGTCGACTGAAAACTGAAACTTGGAATCAAAGAAGCCTTGGGTGTCGTTCCAATGCCAGGTCTTTGCTGCTGATTTCGACCTAGAACCCTCTATTTATAGTTTTAGAAAATAAGAGGCCGCGTCGTACGCATTAAGAATCCGCGGCGCGCGTACGAGTTTATTCCCGTTTTTTCGGCATTTGAATTCTTCTCACCGCCTCAATCATTACTCAGCGCGTCGCGCCCTTGTACATTTCTGCGGCGCGCATGCTTATTCGACTCTTTTGTCTTTTTCTCCAAACTTCTTCCATTTTGTACGCATTTAGCCCCTGTTTACATCTTTTCTTTCCAAACAAGCACTGACACAAAAAGTGATAATACCACAGCATATATGATATAAATTCACCAAGAATAGGGCTCAACGACGACTAAAATACTTGCTATTACTAGGCGTTGTCATTTATCAGACACAACATCGCCTCTGGTTACAGTGATTCTGATTCTGACTGGTGGACGTAAGAAACTTTTCCACAGCCTGACATCTTTCATTTTGATATACTGTTAAAATCTATATTTCCATTCGGTAAATCCTTCAGCTTTGATTAAACGAGGAATACGGGTAACGGTACCCATAACGGAATCGAGATCGTTATTAATGTTTGAAATAGCAGGATCCATCGAGAATAATTTTTGAAAAGGCTTCGAAAAATTAAATCAAAAAATTTAAATCGCAAAAATTTATATCGCAAAAATTTAAATGCGACTGGACCGAACAACGAGTCAAAAGCACCGAACAATCTATCACCGAACAGTTTGGAACGAGAAATAATTAAAACCGAGCAACTCTGCTGGACCGAACAATAAAGAAACCGAGCAACCACAAGAACCGATCAACAAGTAAAACCGAGCAACCACCAAACAACTAGCCGAGCAATAAACCACCGATCAACCATGAACCGATCAATACCGAACAAAGAAAACCCTAAAGACACCGATCAACTTCAAATTGAGCCAACCGAACAACAATCTAATCGGACCGAACAACTCAAAGAAACCTTAGACTCAAGGCACCGCCACCGAACAACCAAAATAAAACCCTAGTCAGATTAAGCCGCCGCCGAACAACACTAGGAAACCTGAATTGCAACTTATCCGCCGCCAAACAACCTCGAATAGCGTGACCGAGTAACCCAAAACTCGCACAAACGGATCCGTAACATGACACGCCTAGGTCGTCGTGTGGTTAAAAATAGTAAAATACCTCACTCTCACTAGTACAGTGGTAGTCAGCGTCGATCCACAGGAGTTACGTGGTCAACGTAGGCAACAGATTACCAATTGTAGTGTCACTCTACAACCAGAGGATCTAGTTTCTAACTTTACCGAAAACAGTCCAAAATCGTAAAATCCAACAAATCTCAATTCAAGCATAAACTTAAACTAAACTCAAAACCAAAACTTAACCTAATTACTTACTGAAATCAGAAATGCAATTCAGAAACAGAAGTAATCAAGATCAAACCAAACAATCAAACATCCAACTCATTCCAAAACACCGAATCATGAAATAAATTAATGCAAAAAGAGCAATTAAACACAACTGAATGATTACTTGTATAAAAACTCAGATCCAAACTTGTTCAAAACAGGAAACATAAAATTTCAGAAACATAAACCTAATGCAAATGGTTATCACACCCAATAACACTAGCCAAGCTACTAAAAACTACTAAACTACTTGAAAATTAAATGAGAAAACAATAAATACCACTTATGGTCGACTGAAAACTGAAACTTGGAATCAAAGAAGCCTTGGGTGTCGTTCCAATGCCAGGTCTTTGCTGCTGATTTCGACCTAGAACCCTCTATTTATAGTTTTAGAAAATAAGAGGCCGCGTCGTACGCATTAAGAATCCGCGGCGCGCGTACGAGTTTATTCCCGTTTTTTCGGCATTTGAATTCTTCTCACCGCCTCAATCATTACTCAGCGCGTCGCGCCCTTGTACATTTCTGCGGCGCGCATGCTTATTCGACTCTTTTGTCTTTTTCTCCAAACTTCTTCCATTTTGTACGCATTTAGCCCCTGTTTACATCTTTTCTTTCCAAACAAGCACTGACACAAAAAGTGATAATACCACAGCATATATGATATAAATTCACCAAGAATAGGGCTCAACGACGACTAAAATACTTGCTATTACTAGGCGTTGTCATTTATCAGACACAACATCGCCTCTGGTTACAGTGATTCTGATTCTGACTGGTGGACGTAAGAAACTTTTCCACAGCCTGACATCTTTCATTTTGATATACTGTTAAAATCTATATTTCCATTCGGTAAATCCTTCAGCTTTGATTAAACGAGGAATACGGGTAACGGTACCCATAACGGAATCGAGATCGTTATTAATGTTTGAAATAGCAGGATCCATCGGGAATAATTTTTGAAAAGGCTTCGAAAAATTAAATCAAAAAATTTAAATCGCAAAAATTTATATCGCAAAAATTTAAATGCGACTGGACCGAACAACGAGTCAAAAGCACCGAACAATCTATCACCGAACAGTTTGGAACGAGAAATAATTAAAACCGAGCAACTCTGCTGGACCGAACAATAAAGAAACCGAGCAACCACAAGAACCGATCAACAAGTAAAACCGAGCAACCACCAAACAACTAGCCGAGCAATAAACCACCGATCAACCATGAACCGATCAATACCGAACAAAGAAAACCCTAAAGACACCGATCAACTTCAAATTGAGCCAACCGAACAACAATCTAATCGGACCGAACAACTCAAAGAAACCCTAGACTCAAGGCACCGCCACCGAACAACCAAAATAAAACCCTAGTCAGATTAAGCCGCCGCCGAACAACACTAGGAAACCTGAATTGCAACTTATCCGCCGCCAAACAACCTCGAATAGCGTGACCGAGTAACCCAAAACTCGCACAAACGGATCCGTAACATGACACGCCTAGGTCGTCGTGTGGTTAAAAATAGTAAAATACCTCACTCTCACTAGTACAGTGGTAGTCAGCGTCGATCCACAGGAGTTACGTGGTCAACGTAGGCAACAGATTACCAATTGTAGTGTCACTCTACAACCAGAGGATCTAGTTTCTAACTTTACCGAAAACAGTCCAAAATCGTAAAATCCAACAAATCTCAATTCAAGCATAAACTTAAACTAAACTCAAAACCAAAACTTAACCTAATTACTTACTGAAATCAGAAATGCAATTCAGAAACAGAAGTAATCAAGATCAAACCAAACAATCAAACATCCAACTCATTCCAAAACACCGAATCATGAAATAAATTAATGCAAAAAGAGCAATTAAACACAACTGAATGATTACTTGTATAAAAACTCAGATCCAAACTTGTTCAAAACAGGAAACATAAAATTTCAGAAACATAAACCTAATGCAAATGGTTATCACACCCAATAACACTAGCCAAGCTACTAAAAACTACTAAACTACTTGAAAATTAAATGAGAAAACAATAAATACCACTTATGGTCGACTGAAAACTGAAACTTGGAATCAAAGAAGCCTTGGGTGTCGTTCCTATGCCAGGTCTTTGCTGCTGATTTCGACCTAGAACCCTCTATTTATAGTTTTAGAAAATAAGAGGCCGCGTCGTACGCATTAAGAATCCGCGGCGCGCGTACGAGTTTATTCCCGTTTTTTCGGAATTTGAATTCTTCTCACCGCCTCAATCATTACTCAGCGCGTCGCGCCCTTGTACATTTCTGCGGCGCGCATGCTTATTCGACTCTTTTGTCTTTTTCTCCAAACTTCTTCCATTTTGTACGCATTTAGCCCCTGTTTACATCTTTTCTTTCCAAACAAGCACTGACACAAAAAGTGATAATACCACAGCATATATGATATAAATTCACCAAGAATAGGGCTCAACGACGACTAAAATACTTGCTATTACTAGGCGTCGTCATTTATCAGACACAACATCGCCTCTGGTTACAGTGATTCAGATTCTGACTGGTGGACGTAAGAAACTTTTCCACAGCCTGACATCTTTCATTTTGATATACTGTTAAAATCTATATTTCCATTCGGTAAATCCTTCAGCTTTGATTAAACGAGGAATACGGGTAACGGTACCCATAACGGAATCGAGATCGTTATTAATGTTTGAAATAGCAGGATCCATCGGGAATAATTTTTGAAAAGGCTTCGAAAAATTAAATCAAAAAATTTAAATCGCAAAAATTTATATCGCAAAAATTTAAATGAGACTGGACCGAACAACGAGTCAAAAGCACCGAACAATCTATCACCGAACAGTTTGGAACGAGAAATAATTAAAACCAAGCAACTCTGCTGGACCGAACAATAAAGAAACCGAGCAACCACAAGAACCGATCAACAAGTAAAACCGAGCAACCACCAAACAACTAGCCGAGCAATAAACCACCGATCAACCATGAACCGATCAATACCGAACAAAGAAAACCCTAAAGACACCGATCAACTTCAAATTGAGCCAACCGAACAACAATCTAATCGGACCGAACAACTCAAAGAAACCCTAGACTCAAGGCACCGCCACCGAACAACCAAAATAAAACCCTAGTCAGATTAAGCCGCCGCCGAACAACACTAGGAAACCCGAATTGCAACTTATCCGCCGCCAAACAACCTCGAATAGCGTGACCGAGTAACCCAAAACTCGCACAAACGGATCTGTAACATGACACGCCTAGGTCGTCGTGTGGTTAAAAATAGTAAAATACCTCACTCTCACTAGTACAGTGGTAGTCAGGGTCGATCCACAGGAGTTACGTGGTCAACGTAGGCAATAGATTACCAATTGTAGTGTCACTCTACAACCAGAGGATCTAGTTTCTAACTTTACCGTAAACAGTCCAAAATCGTAAAATCCAACAAACCTCAATTCAAGCATAAACTTAAACTAAACTCAAAACCAAAACTTAACCTAATTACTTACTGAAATCAGAAATGCAATTCAGAAACAGAAGTAATCAAGATCAAACCAAACAATCAAACATCCAACTCATTCCAAAACACCGAATCATGAAATAAATTAATGCAAAAAGAGCAATTAAACACAACTGAATGATTACTTGTATAAAAACTCAGATCCAAACTTGTTCAAAACAGGAAACATAAAATTTCAGAAACATAAACCTAATGCAAATGGTTGTCACACCACATAACACTAACCAAGCTACGAAAAACTACTAAACTACTTGAAAATTAAATGAGAAAACAATAAATACCACTTATGGTCGACTGAAAACTGAAACTTGGAATCAAAGAAGCCTTGGGTGTCGTTCCTATGTCAGGTCTTTGCTGCTGATTTTGACATAGAACCCTCTGTTTATAGTTTTAGAAAATAAGAGGCCGCGTCGTACGCATTAAGAATCCGCGGCGTGCGTACGAGTTTATTCCCGTTCTTTCGGCATTTGAATTTTTCTCACCGCCTCAATCATTACTCAGCACGTCGCGCCCTTGTACATTTCTGTGGCGCGCATGCTTATTCGACTCTTTTGTCTTTTTCTCCAAACTTCTTCCATTTTGTACGCATTTAGCCCATGTTTACATCTTTTCTTTCCAAACAGGCACTGACACAAAAAGTGATAATACCACAGCATATATGATATAAATTCAGCAAGAATAGGGCTCAACGACGACTAAAATACTTGCTATTACTAGGCGTCGTCATTTATCAGACACAACATCGCCTCTGGATACAGTGATTCTGACTGGTGGACGTAAGAAACTTTTCCACAGCCTGACATCTTTCATTTTGATATACTGTTAAAATCTATATTTCCATTCGGTAAATCCTTCAGCTTTGATTAAACGAGGAATACGGGTAACGGTACCCATAACGGAATCCTGATCGTTATTAATGTTTGAAATAGCAGGATCCATCGGGAATAATTTTTGAAAAGGCTTCGAAAAATTAAATCAAAAAATTTAAATCGAAAAAATTTATATCGCAAAAATTTAAATGCGACTGGACCGAACAACGAGTCAAAAGCACCGAACAATCTATCACCGAACAGTTTGGAACGTGAAATAATTAAAACCGAGCAACTCAGCTGGACCGAACAATAAAGAAACCAAGCAACCACAAGAACCGATCAACAAGTAAAACCGAGCAACCACCAAACAACTAGCCGAGCAATAAGCCACCGATCAACCATGAACCGATCAATACCGAACAAAGAAAATCCTAAAGACACCGATCAACTTCAAATTGGGCAAACCGAACAACAATCTAATCGGACCGAACAACTCAAAGAAATCCTAGACTCAAGGCACCGCCACCGAACAACCAAAATAAAACCCTAGTCAGATTAGGCCGCCGCCGAACAACACTAGGAAACCTGAATTGCAACTTATCCGCCGCCAAACAACCTCAAATAGCGTGACCGAGTAACCCAAAACTCGCACAAACGGATCCGTAACATGACACGCCTAGGTCGTCGTGTGGTTAAAAATAGTAAAATACCTCACTCTCACTAGTACAGTGGTAGTCACCGTCGATCCACAGGAGTTACGTGGTCAACGTAGGCAACAGATTACCAATTGTAGTGTCACTCTACAACCAGAGGATCTAGTTTCTAACTTTACCGAAAACAGTCCAAAATCGTAAAATCCAACAAACCTCAATTCAAGCATAAACTTAAACTAAACTCAAAACCAAAACTTAACCTAATTACTTACTGAAATCAGAAATGCAATTCAGAAACAGAAGTAATCAAGATCAAACCAAACAATCAAACATCCAACTCATTCCAAAACACCGAATCATGAAATAAATTAATGCAAAAAGAGCAATTAAACACAACTGAATGATTACTTGTATAAAAACTCAGATCCAAACTTGTTCAAAACAGGAAACATAAAATTTCAGAAACATAAACCTAATGCAAATGGTTGTCACACCACATAACACTAACCAAGCTACGAAAAACTACTAAACTACTTGAAAATTAAATGAGAAAACAATAAATACCACTTATGGTCGACTGAAAACTGAAACTTGGAATCAAAGAAGCCTTGGGTGTCGTTCCTATGTCAGGTCTTTGCTGCTGATTTTGACATAGAACCCTCTGTTTATAGTTTTAGAAAATAAGAGGCCGCGTCGTACGCATTAAGAATCCGCGGCGTGCGTACGAGTTTATTCCCGTTCTTTCGGCATTTGAATTTTTCTCACCGCCTCAATCATTACTCAGCACGTCGCGCCCTTGTACATTTCTGCGGCGCGCATGCTTATTCGACTCTTTTGTCTTTTTCTCCAAACTTCTTCCATTTTGTACGCATTTAGCCCATGTTTACATCTTTTCTTTCCAAACAGGCACTGACACAAAAAGTGATAATACCACAGCATATATGATATAAATTCACCAAGAATAGGGCTCAACGACGACTAAAATACTTGCTATTACTAGGCGTCGTCATTTATCAGACACAACATCGCCTCTGGATACAGTGATTCTGACTGGTGGACGTAAGAAACTTTTCCACAGCCTGACATCTTTCATTTTGATATACTGTTAAAATCTATATTTCCATTCGGTAAATCCTTCAGCTTTGATTAAAAAAGGAATACGGGTAACGGTACCCATAACGGAATCCTGATCGTTATTAATGTTTGAAATAGCAGGATCCATCGGGAATAATTTTTGAAAAGGCTTCGAAAAATTAAATCAAAAAATTTAAATCGAAAAAATTTATATCGCAAAAATTTAAATGCAACTGGACCGAACAACGAGTCAAAAGCACCGAACAATCTATCACCGAACAGTTTGGAACGTGAAATAATTAAAACCGAGCAACTCAGCTGGACCGAACAATAAAGAAACCAAGCAACCATAAGAACCGATCAACAAGTAAAACCGAGCAACCACCAAACAACTAGCCGAGCAATAAACCACCGATCAACCATGAACCGATCAATACCGAACAAAGAAAATCCTAAAGACACCGATCAACTTCAAATTGGGCAAACCGAACAACAATCTAATCGGACCGAACAACTCAAAGAAATCCTAGACTCAAGGCACCGCCACCGAACAACCAAAATAAAACCCTAGTCAGATTAGGCCGCCGCCGAACAACACTAGGAAACCTGAATTGCAACTTATCCGCCGCCAAACAACCTCAAATAGCGTGACCGAGTAACCCAAAACTCGCACAAACGGATCCGTAACATGACACGCCTAGGTCGTCGTGTGGTTAAAAATAGTAAAATACCTCACTCTCACTAGTACAGTGGTAGTCACCGTCGATCCACAGGAGTTACGTGGTCAACGTAGGCAACAGATTACCAATTGTAGTGTCACTCTACAACCAGAGGATCTAGTTTCTAACTTTACCGAAAACAGTCCAAAATCGTAAAATCCAACAAATCTCAATTCAAGCATAAACTTAAACTAAACTCAAAACCAAAACTTAACCTAATTACTTACTGAAATCAGAAATGCAATTCAGAAACAGAAGTAATCAAGATCAAACCAAACAATCAAACATCCAACTCATTCCAAAACACCGAATCATGAAATAAATTAATGCAAAAAGAGCAATTAAACACAACTGAATGATTACTTGTATAAAAACTCAGATCCAAACTTGTTCAAAACAGGAAACATAAAATTTCAGAAACATAAACCTAATGCAAATGGTTATCACACCCAATAACACTAGCCAAGCTACTAAAAACTACTAAACTACTTGAAAATTAAATGAGAAAACAATAAATACCACTTATGGTCGACTGAAAACTGAAACGTGGAATCAAAGAAGCCTTGGGTGTCGTTCCTATGCCAGGTCTTTGCTGCTGATTTCGACCTAGAACCCTCTATTTATAGTTTTAGAAAATAAGAGGCCGCGTCGTACGCATTAAGAATCCGCGGCGCGCGTACGAGTTTATTCCCGTTTTTTCGGAATTTGAATTCTTCTCACCGCCTCAATCATTACTCAGCGCGTCGCGCCCTTGTACATTTCTGCGGCGCGCATGCTTATTCGACTCTTTTGTCTTTTTCTCCAAACTTCTTCCATTTTGTACGCATTTAGCCCCTGTTTACATCTTTTCTTTCCAAACAAGCACTGACACAAAAAGTGATAATACCACAGCATATATGATATAAATTCACCAAGAATAGGGCTCAACGACGACTAAAATACTTGCTATTACTAGGCGTCGTCATTTATCAGACACAACATCGCCTCTGGATACAGTGATTCTGACTGGTGGACGTAAGAAACTTTTCCACAGCCTGACATCTTTCATTTTGATATACTGTTAAAATCTATATTTCCATTCGGTAAATCCTTCAGCTTTGATTAAAAAAGGAATACGGGTAACGGTACCCATAACGGAATCCTGATCGTTATTAATGTTTGAAATAGCAGGATCCATCGGGAATAATTTTTGAAAAGGCTTCGAAAAATTAAATCAAAAAATTTAAATCGAAAAAATTTATATCGCAAAAATTTAAATGCGACTGGACCGAACAACGAGTCAAAAGCACCGAACAATCTATCACCGAACAGTTTGGAACGTGAAATAATTAAAACCGAGCAACTCAGCTGGACCGAACAATAAAGAAACCAAGCAACCATAAGAACCGATCAACAAGTAAAACCGAGCAACCACCAAACAACTAGCCGAGCAATAAACCACCGATCAACCATGAACCGATCAATACCGAACAAAGAAAATCCTAAAGACACCGATCAACTTCAAATTGGGCAAACCGAACAACAATCTAATCGGACCGAACAACTCAAAGAAATCCTAGACTCAAGGCACCGCCACCGAACAACCAAAATAAAACCCTAGTCAGATTAGGCCGCCGCCGAACAACACTAGGAAACCTGAATTGCAACTTATCCGCCGCCAAACAACCTCAAATAGCGTGACCGAGTAACCCAAAACTCGCACAAACGGATCCGTAACATGACACGCCTAGGTCGTCGTGTGGTTAAAAATAGTAAAATACCTCACTCTCACTAGTACAGTGGTAGTCACCGTCGATCCACAGGAGTTACGTGGTCAACGTAGGCAACAGATTACCAATTGTAGTGTCACTCTACAACCAGAGGATCTAGTTTCTAACTTTACCGAAAACAGTCCAAAATCGTAAAATCCAACAAATCTCAATTCAAGCATAAACTTAAACTAAACTCAAAACCAAAACTTAACCTAATTACTTACTGAAATCAGAAATGCAATTCAGAAACAGAAGTAATCAAGATCAAACCAAACAATCAAACATCCAACTCATTCCAAAACACCGAATCATGAAATAAATTAATGCAAAAAGAGCAATTAAACACAACTGAATGATTACTTGTATAAAAACTCAGATCCAAACTTGTTCAAAACAGGAAACATAAAATTTCAGAAACATAAACCTAATGCAAATGGTTATCACACCCAATAACACTAGCCAAGCTACTAAAAACTACTAAACTACTTGAAAATTAAATGAGAAAACAATAAATACCACTTATGGTCGACTGAAAACTGAAACGTGGAATCAAAGAAGCCTTGGGTGTCGTTCCTATGCCAGGTCTTTGCTGCTGATTTCGACCTAGAACCCTCTATTTATAGTTTTAGAAAATAAGAGGCCGCGTCGTACGCATTAAGAATCCGCGGCGCGCGTACGAGTTTATTCCCGTTTTTTCGGAATTTGAATTCTTCTCACCGCCTCAATCATTACTCAGCGCGTCGCGCCCTTGTACATTTCTGCGGCGCGCATGCTTATTCGACTCTTTTGTCTTTTTCTCCAAACTTCTTCCATTTTGTACGCATTTAGCCCCTGTTTACATCTTTTCTTTCCAAACAAGCACTGACACAAAAAGTGATAATACCACAGCATATATGATATAAATTCACCAAGAATAGGGCTCAACGACGACTAAAATACTTGCTATTACTAGGCGTCGTCATTTATCAGACACAACATCGCCTCTGGTTACAGTGATTCTGATTCTGACCGGTGGACGTAAGAAACTTTTCCACAGCCTGACATCTTTCATTTTGATATACTGTTAAAATCTATATTTCCATTCGGTAAATCCTTCAGCTTTGATTAAACGAGGAATACGGGTAACGGTACCCATAACGGAATCGAGATCGTTATTAATGTTTGAAATAGCAGGATCCATCGGGAATAATTTTTGAAAAGGCTTCGAAAAATTAAATCAAAAAATTTAAATCGCAAAAATTTATATCGCAAAAATTTAAATGAGACTGGACCGAACAACGAGTCAAAAGCACCGAACAATCTATCACCAAACAGTTTGGAACGAGAAATAATTAAAACCGAGCAACTCTGCTGGACCGAACAATAAAGAAACCGAGCAACCACAAGAACCGATCAACAAGTAAAACCGAGCAACCACCAAACAACTAGCCGAGCAATAAACCACCGATCAACCATGAACCGATCAATACCGAACAAAGAAAACCCTAAAGACACCGATCAACTTCAAATTGAGCCAACCGAACAACAATCTAATCGGACCGAACAACTCAAAGAAACCCTAGACTCAAGGCACCGCCACCGAACAACCAAAATAAAACCCTAGTCAGATTAAGCCGCCGCCGAACAACACTAGGAAACCCGAATTGCAACTTATCCGCCGCCAAACAACCTCGAATAGCGTGACCGAGTAACCCAAAACTCGCACAAACGGATCTGTAACATGACACGCCTAGGTCGTCGTGTGGTTAAAAATAGTAAAATACCTCACTCTCACTAGTACAGTGGTAGTCAGGGTCGATCCACAGGAGTTACGTGGTCAACGTAGGCAATAGATTACCAATTGTAGTGTCACTCTACAACCAGAGGATCTAGTTTCTAACTTTACCGAAAACAGTCCAAAATCGTAAAATCCAACAAACCTCAATTCAAGCATAAACTTAAACTAAACTCAAAACCAAAACTTAACCTAATTACTTACTGAAATCAGAAATGCAATTCAGAAACAGAAGTAATCAAGATCAAACCAAACAATCAAACATCCAACTCATTCCAAAACACCGAATCATGAAATAAATTAATGCAAAAAGAGCAATTAAACACAACTGAATGATTACTTGTATAAAAAATCAGATCCAAACTTGTTCAAAACAGGAAACATAAAATTTCAGAAACATAAACCTAATGCAAATGGTTGTCACACCACATAACACTAACCAAGCTACGAAAAACTACTAAACTACTTGAAAATTAAATGAGAAAACAATAAATACCACTTATGGTCGACTGAAAACTGAAACTTGGAATCAAAGAAGCCTTGGGTGTCGTTCCTATGTCAGGTCTTTGCTGCTGATTTTGACATAGAACCCTCTGTTTATAGTTTTAGAAAATAAGAGGCCGCGTCGTACGCATTAAGAATCCGCGGCGTGCGTACGAGTTTATTCCCGTTCTTTCGGCATTTGAATTTTTCTCACCGCCTCAATCATTACTCAGCACGTCGCGCCCTTGTACATTTCTGCGGCACGCATGCTTATTCGACTCTTTTGTCTTTTTCTCCAAACTTCTTCCATTTTGTACGCATTTAGCCCATGTTTACATCTTTTCTTTCCAAACAGGCACCGACACAAAAAGTGATAATACCACAGCATATATATGATATAAATTCAGCAAGAATAGGGCTCAACGACGACTAAAATACTTGCTATTACTAGGCGTCGTCATTTATCAGACACAACATCGCCTCTGGATACAGTGATTCTGACTGGTGGACGTAAGAAACTTTTCCACAGCCTGACATCTTTCATTTTGATATACTGTTAAAATCTATATTTCCATTCGGTAAATCCTTCAGCTTTGATTAAACGAGGAATACGGGTAACGGTACCCATAACGGAATCCTGATCGTTATTAATGTTTGAAATAGCAGGATCCATCGGGAATAATTTTTGAAAAGGCTTCGAAAAATTAAATCAAAAAATTTAAATCGAAAAAATTTATATCGCAAAAATTTAAATGCGACTGGACCGAACAACGAGTCAAAAGCACCGAACAATCTATCACCGAACAGTTTGGAACGTGAAATAATTAAAACCGAGCAACTCAGCTGGACCGAACAATAAAGAAACCAAGCAACCACAAGAACCGATCAACAAGTAAAACCGAGCAACCACCAAACAACTAGCCGAGCAATAAACCACCGATCAACCATGAACCGATCAATACCGAACAAAGAAAATCCTAAAGACACCGATCAACTTCAAATTGGGCAAACCGAACAACAATCTAATCGGACCGAACAACTCAAAGAAATCCTAGACTCAAGGCACCGCCACCGAACAACCAAAATAAAACCCTAGTCAGATTAGGCCGCCGCCGAACAACACTAGGAAACCTGAATTGCAACTTATCCGCCGCCAAACAACCTCAAATAGCGTGACCGAGTAACCCAAAACTCGCACAAACGGATCCGTAACATGACACGCCTAGGTCGTCGTGTGGTTAAAAATAGTAAAATACCTCACTCTCACTAGTACAGTGGTAGTCACCGTCGATCCACAGGAGTTACGTGGTCAACGTAGGCAACAGATTACCAATTGTAGTGTCACTCTACAACCAGAGGATCTAGTTTCTAACTTTACCGAAAACAGTCCAAAATCGTAAAATCCAACAAATCTCAATTCAAGCATAAACTTAAACTAAACTCAAAACCAAAACTTAACCTAATTACTTACTGAAATCAGAAATGCAATTCAGAAACAGAAGTAATCAAGATCAAACCAAACAATCAAACATCCAACTCATTCCAAAACACCGAATCATGAAATAAATTAATGCAAAAAGAGCAATTAAACACAACTGAATGATTACTTGTATAAAAACTCAGATCCAAACTTGTTCAAAACAGGAAACATAAAATTTCAGAAACATAAACCTAATGCAAATGGTTATCACACCCAATAACACTAGCCAAGCTACTAAAAACTACTAAACTACTTGAAAATTAAATGAGAAAACAATAAATACCACTTATGGTCGACTGAAAACTGAAACTTGGAATCAAAGAAGCCTTGGGTGTCGTTCCTATGCCAGGTCTTTGCTGCTGATTTCGACCTAGAACCCTCTATTTATAGTTTTAGAAAATAAGAGGCCGCGTCGTACGCATTAAGAATCCGCGGCGCGCGTACGAGTTTATTCCCGTTTTTTCGGCATTTGAATTCTTCTAACCGCCTCAATCATTACTCAGCGCGTCGCGCCCTTGTACATTTCTCCGGCGCGCATGCTTATTCGACTCTTTTGTCTTTTTCTCCAAACTTCTTCCATTTTGTACGCATTTAGCCCCTGTTTACATCTTTTCTTTCCAAACAAGCACTGACACAAAAAGTGATAATACCACAGCATATATGATATAAATTCACCAAGAATAGGGCTCAACGACGACTAAAATACTTGCTATTACTAGGCGTCGTCATTTATCAGACACAACATCGCCTCTGGTTACAGTGATTCTGATTCTGACCGGTGGACGTAAGAAACTTTTCCACAACCTGACATCTTTCATTTTGATATACTGTTAAAATCTATATTTCCATTCGGTAAATCCTTCAGCTTTGATTAAACGAGGAATACGGGTAACGGTACCCATAACGGAATCGAGATCGTTATTAATGTTTGAAATAGCAGGATCCATCGGGAATAATTTTTGAAAAGGCTTCGAAAAATTAAATCAAAAAATTTAAATCGCAAAAATTTATATCGCAAAAATTTAAATGCGACTGGACCGAACAACGAGTCAAAAGCACCGAACAATTTATCACCGAACAGTTTGGAACGAGAAAGAATTAAAACCGAGCAACTCTGCTGGACCGAACAATAAAGAAACCGAGCAACCACAAGAACCGATCAACAAGTAAAACCGAGCAACCACCAAACAACTAGCCGTGCAATAAACCACCGATCAACCACGAACCGATCAATACCGAACAAAGAAAACCCTAAAGACACCGATCAACTTCAAATTGGGCCAACCGAACAACAATCTAATCGGACCGAACAACTCAAAGAAACCCTAGACTCAAGGCACCGCCACCGAACAACCAAAAAAAAAACCCTAGTCTGATTAAGCTGCCGCCGAACAACACTAGGAAACCCTAATTGCAACTTATCCACCGCCAAACAACCTCTAATAGCGTGACCGAGTAACCCAAAACTTGCACAAACGGATCCGTAACATGACACGCCTAGGTCTTCGTGTGGTCAAAAATAGTAAAATACCTCACTCTCACTAGTACAGTGGTAGTCAGGGTCGATCCACAGGAGTTACGTGGTCAATGTAGGCAACAGATTACCAATTGTAGTGTCACTCTACAACCAGAGGATCTAGTTTCTAACTTTACCGAAAACAGTCCAAAATCGTAAAATCCAACAAATCTCAATTCAAGCATAAACTTTAACTAAACTCAAAACCAAAACGTAACCTAATTACTTACTGAAATCAGAAATGCAATTCAGAAATAGAAGTAATCAATATCAAACCAAACAATCAAATATCCAACACATTCCAAAACACCGAATCATGAAATAAATTAATGCAAAAAGAGCAATTAAACACAACCGAATGATTACTTGTATAAAAACTCAGATCTAAACTTGTTCAAAACAGGAAACATAAAATTTCAGAAACTTAAACCTAATGTAAATTGTTGTCACTCCCAATAACACTAGCCAAGCTACTAAAAACTACTAAACTACTTGAAAATTAAATGAGAAAACAATAAATAGCACTTATGGTCGACTGAAAACTGAAACTTGGAATCAAAGAAGCCTTGGGTGTCGTTCCTATGTCAGGTCTTTGCTGCTGATTTGGACCTAGAACCCTCTATTTATAGTTTTAGAAAATAAGAGGTCGCGTCGTACGCATTAAGTATCCGCGGCGCGCGTATAAGTTTATTCCTGTTTTTCGGCATTTGAATTCTTCTCACCGCCTCAATCATGACTCAGCGCGTCGCGCCCTTGTAGATTTCTGCGGCGCGCGTGCTTATTCGACTCTTTTGTCTTTTTCTCAAACTTCTTCCATTTTGTACGCATTTAGCCACTGTTTACATCTTTTCTTTCCAAACAGGCACTGACACTAAAAGTGAGAATACCACAGCATATATGATATAAATTCACCAAGAATAGGGCTCAATAACGACTAAAATACTTGCTATTACTAGGCATCGTCATTTATCAGACACAACATCGCCTCTGGTTACAATGATTCTTACCGGTGGACGTAAGAAACTTTTCCACAGCTTGACATCTTTCATTTTGATATAGTGTTAAAATCTATATTTCCATTCGGTAAATCCTTCAGCTTTGATTAAACGAGGAATACGGGTAACGGTACCCATAACGGAATTGAGATCGTTATTTACGTTTGAAATAGCAGGATCCATCGGGAATAATTTTTGAAAAGGCTTCAAAAAATTAAATCAAAAAATTTAAATCGCAAAAATTTAAATGCGACTAGAGCGAACAACGAGTCAAAAGCACCGAACAATCTATCACCGAACAGTTTGGAACGAGAAATAATTAAAACCGAGCAACTCAGCTGGACCGAACAATAAAGAAACCGAGCAACCACAATAACCGATCAACAAGTAAAACCGAGCAACCACAAGAACCGATCAACAAGTAAAACCGAGCAACCACCAAACAACTAGCCGAGCAATAAACCACCGATCAACCATGAACCGATCAATACCGAACAAAGAAAACCCTAAAGACACCGATCAACTTCAAATTGGGCCAACCGAACAACAATCTAATCGGACCGAACAACTCAAAGAAACCCTAGACTCAAGGCACCGCCACCGAACAACCAAAAAAAAAACCCTAGTCTGATTAAGCTGCCGCCGAACAACACTAGGAAACCCTAATTGCAACTTATCCACCGCCAAACAACCTCTAATAGCGTGACCGAGTAACCCAAAACTTGCACAAACGGATCCGTAACATGACACGCCTAGGTCGTCGTATGGTCAAAAATAGTAAAATACCTCACTCTCACTAGTACAGTGGTAGTCAGGGTCGATCCACAGGAGTTACGTGGTCAATGTAGGCAACAAATTACCAATTGTAGTGTCACTCTACAACCAGAGGATCTAGTTTCTAACTTTACCGAAAACAGTCCAAAATCGTAAAATCCAACAAATCTCAATTCAAGCATAAACTTAAACTAAACTCAAAACCAAAACTTAACCTAATTACTTACTGAAATCAGAAATGCAATTCAGAAATAGAAGTAATCAATATCAAACCAAACAATCAAATATCCAACACATTCCAAAACACCGAATGATGAAATAAATTAATGCAAAAAGAGCAATTAAACACAACCGAATGATTACTTGTATAAAAACTAGTGATCTAAACTTGTTCAAAACAGGAAACATAAAATTTCAGAAACTTAAACCTAATGCAAATTGTTGTCACACCCAATAACACTAGCCAAGCTACTAAAAACTACTAAACTACTTGAAAATTAAATGAGAAAACAATAAATACCACTTATGGTCGACTGAAAACTGAAACTTGGAATCAAAGAAGCCTTGGGTGTCGTTCCTATGTCAGGTCTTTGCTGCTGATTTCCACCTAGAACCCTCTATTTATAGTTTTAGAAAATAAGAGGCCGCGTCGTACGCATTAAGAATCCGCGGCGCGCGTATAAGTTTATTCGCATTTTTCGGCATTTGAATTCTTCTCACCGCCTCAATCATGACTCAGCGCGTCACGCCCTTGTAGATTTCTGCGGGGCACGTGCTTATTCGACTATTTTGTCTTTTTCTCCAAACTTCTTCCATTTTGTACGCATTTAGCCCCTGTTTACATCTTTTCTTTCCAAACAAGCACTGACACAAAAAGTGAGAATACCACAGCATATATGATATAAATTCACCAAGAATAGGGCTCAACAACGACTAAAATACTTGCTATTACTAGGCTTCGTCATTTATCAGACACAACATCGCCTCTGGTTACAGTGATTCTTACCGGTGGACGTAAGAAACTTTTCCACAGCTTGACATCTTTCATTTTGATATACTGTTAAAATCTATATTTCCATTCGGTAAATCCTTCAGCTTTGATTAAACGAGGAATACGGGTAACAGTACCCATAACGGAATCGAGATCGTTATTAACGTTTGAAATAGCAGGATCCATCGGGAATAATTTTTGAAAAGGCTTCGAAAAATTAAATCAAAAAATTTAAATCGCAAAAATATAAATGCGACTGGACCGAACAACGAGTCAAAAGCACCGAACAATCTATCACCGAACAGTTTGGAACGATAAATTATTAAAACCGAGCAACTCTGCTGGACCGAACAATAAAGAAACCGAGCAACCACAAGAACCGACAACAAGTAAAACCGAGCAACCACCAAACAACTAGCCGAGCAATAAACCACCGATCAACCACGAACCGATCAATACCGAACAAAGAAAACCCTAAAGACACCGATCAACTGCAAATTAGGCCAACCGAACAACAATCTAATCGGACCGAACAACTCAAAGAAACCCTAGACTCAAAGCACCGCCATCGAACAACCAAAAAAAAACCCTAGTCTGATTAAGCTGCCGCCGAACAACACTAGGAAACCCTAATTGCAACTTATCCACCGCCAAACAACCTCTAATAGCGTGACCGAGTAACCCAAAACTTGCACAAACGGATCCGTAACATGACACGCCTAGGTCGTCGTGTGGTTAAAAATAGTAAAATACCTCACTCTCACTAGTACAGTGGTAGTCAGGGTCGATCCACAGGAGTTACGTGGTCAATGTAGGCAACAGATTACCAATTGTAGTGTCACTCTACAACCAGAGGATCTAGTTTCTAACTTTACTGAAAACAGTCCAAAATCGTAAAATCCAACAAATCTCAATTCAAGCATAAACTTAAACTAAACTCAAAACCAAAACTTAACCTAATTACTTACTGAAATCAGAAATGCAATTCAGAAATAGAAGTAATCAATATCAAACCAAACAATCAAATATCCAACACATTCCAAAACACCGAATCATGAAATAAATTAATGCAAAAAGAGCAATTAAACACAACCGAATGATTACTTGTATAAAAACTCAGATCTAAACTTGTTCAAAACAGGAAACATAAAATTTCAGAAACTTAAACCTAATGCAAATTGTTGTCACACCCAATAACACTAGCCAAGCTACTAAAAACTACTAAACTACTTGAAAATTAAATGAGAAAACAATAAATACCACTTATGGTCGACTGAAAACTGAAACTTGGAATCAAAGAAGCCTTGGGTGTCGTTCCTATGTCAGGTCTTTGCTGCTGATTTCGACCTAGGACCCTCTATTTATAGTTTTAGAAAATAAGAGGCCGCGTCGTACGCATTAAGAATCCGCGGCGCGCGTATAAGTTTATTCCTGTTTTTCGGCATTTGAATTCTTCTCACCGCCTCAATCATGACTCAGCGCGTCGCGCCCTTGTAGATTTCTGCGGCGCGCGTGCTTATTCGACTCTTTTGTCTTTTTCTCCAAACTTCTTCCATTTTGTACGCATTTAGCCACTGTTTACATCTTTTCTTTCCAAACAAGCACTGACACTAAAAGTGAGAATACCACAGCATATATGATATAAATTCACCAAGAATAGGGCTCAATAACGACTAAAATACTTGCTATTACTAGGCGTCGTCATTTATCAGACATAACATCGCCTCTGGTTACAATGATTCTTACCGGTGGACATAAGAAACTTTTCCACAGCTTGACATCTTTCATTTTGATATAGTGTTAAAATCTATATTTCCATTCGGTAAATCCTTCAGCTTTGATTAAACGAGGAATACGGGTAACGGTACCCATAACGGAATCGAGATCGTTATTTACGTTTGAAATAGCAGGATCCATCGGGAATAATTTTTGAAAAGGCTTCGAAAAATTAAATCAAAAAATTTAAATCGCAAAAATTTAAATGCGACTAGAGCGAACGAGTCAAAAGCACCGAACAATCTATCACCGAACAGTTTGGAACGAGAAATAATTAAAACCGAGCAACTCAGCTGGACCGAACAATAAAGAAACCGAGCAACCACAAGAACCGATCAACAAGTAAAACCGAGCAACCACAAGAACCGATCAACAAGTAAAACCGAGCAACCACCAAACAACTAGCCGAGCAATAAACCACCGATCAACCATGAACCGATCAATACCGAACAAAGAAAACCCTAAAGACACCGATCAACTTCAAATTGGGCCAACCGAACAACAATCTAATCGGACCGAACAACTCAAAGAAACCCTAGACTCAAGGCACCGCCACCGAACAACCAAAAAAAAAACCCTAGTCTGATTAAGCTGCCGCCGAACAACACTAGGAAACCCTAATTGCAACTTATCCACCGCCAAACAACCTCTAATAGCGTGACCGAGTAACCCAAAACTTGCACAAACGGATCCGTAACATGACACGCCTAGGTCGTCGTGTGGTCAAAAATAGTAAAATACCTCACTCTCACTAGTACAGTGGTAGTCAGGGTCGATCCACAGGAGTTACGTGGTCAATGTAGGCAACAGATTACCAATTGTAGTGTCACTCTACAACCAGAGGATCTAGTTTCTAACTTTACCGAAAACAGTCCAAAATCGTAAAATCCAACAAATCTCAATTCAAGCATAAACTTAAACTAAACTCAAAACCAAAACTTAACCTAATTACCTACTGAAATCAGAAATGCAATTCAGAAATAGAAGTAATCAATATCAAACCAAACAATCAAATATCCAACACATTCCAAAACACCGAATCATGAAATAAATTAATGCAAAAAGAGCAATTAAACACAACCGAATGATTACTTGTATAAAAACTAGTGATCTAAACTTGTTCAAAACAGGAAACATAAAATTTCAGAAACTTAAACCTAATGCAAATTGTTGTCACACCCAATAACACTAGCCAAGCTACTAAAAACTACTAAACTACTTGAAAATTAAATGAGAAAACAATAAATACCACCTATGGTCGACTGAAAACTGAAACTTGGAATCAAAGAAGCCTTGGGTGTCGTTCCTATGTCAGGTCTTTGCTGCTGATTTCGACCTAGAACCCTCTATTTATAGTTTTAGAAAATAAGAGGCCGCGTCGTACGCATTAAGAATCCGCGGCGCGCGTATAAGTTTATTCCCATTTTTCGGCATTTGAATTCTTCTCACCGCCTCAATCATGACTCAGCGCGTCACGCCCTTGTAGATTTCTGCGGGGCACGTGCTTATTCGACTATTTTGTCTTTTTCTCCAAACTTCTTCCATTTTGTACGCATTTAGCCCGTGTTTACATCTTTTCTTTCCAAACAAGCACTGACACAAAAAGTGAGAATACCACAACATATATGATATAAATTCACCAAGAATAGGGCTCAACAACGACTAAAATACTTGCTATTACTAGGCGTCGTCATTTATCAGACACAACATCGCCTCTGGTTACAGTGATTCTTACCGGTGGACGTAAGAAACTTTTCCACAGCTTGACATCTTTCATTTTGATATACTGTTAAAATCTATATTTCCATTCGGTAAATCCTTCAGCTTTGATTAAACGAGGAATACGGGTAACAGTACCCATAACGGAATCGAGATCGTTATTAACGTTTGAAATAGCAGGATCCATCGGGAATAATTTTTGAAAAGGCTTCGAAAAATTAAATCAAAAAATTTAAATCGCAAAAATATAAATGCGACTGGACCGAACGAGTCAAAAGCACCGAACAATCTATCACCGAACTGTTTGGAACGATAAATTATTAAAACCGAGCAACTCTGCTGGACCGAACAATAAAGAAACCGAGCAACCACAAGAACCGACAACAAGTAAAACCGAGCAACCACCAAACAACTAGCCGAGCAATAAACCACCGATCAACCACGAACCGATCAATACCGAACAAAGAAAACCCTAAAGACACCGATCAACTGCAAATTAGGCCAACCGAACAACAATCTAATCGGACCGAACAACTCAAAGAAACCCTAGACTCAAAGCACCGCCATCGAACAACCAAAAAAAAACCCTAGTCTGATTAAGCTGCCGCCGAACAACACTAGGAAACCCTAATTGCAACTTATCCACCGCCAAACAACCTCTAATAGCGTGACCGAGTAACCCAAAACTTGCACAAACGGATCCGTAACATGACACGCCTAGGTCGTCGTGTGGTTAAAAATAGTAAAATACCTCACTCTCACTAGTACAGTGGTAGTCAGGGTCGATCCACAGGAGTTACGTGGTCAATGTAGGCAACAGATTACCAATTGTAGTGTCACTCTACAACCAGAGGATCTAGTTTCTAACTTTACCGAAAACAGTCCAAAATCGTAAAATCCAACAAATCTCAATTCAAGCATAAACTTAAACTAAACTCAAAACCAAAACTTAACCTAATTACTTACTGAAATCAGAAATGCAATTCAGAAATAGAAGTAATCAATATCAAACCAAACAATCAAATATCCAACACATTCCAAAACACCGAATCATGAAATAAATTAATGCAAAAAGAGCAATTAAACACAACCGAATGATTACTTGTATAAAAACTCAGATCTAAACTTGTTCAAAACAGGAAACATAAAATTTCAGAAACTTAAACCTAATGCAAATTGTTGTCACACCCAATAACACTAGCCAAGCTACTAAAAACTACTAAACTACTTGAAAATTAAATGAGAAAACAATAAATACCACTTATGGTCGACTGAAAACTGAAACTTGGAATCAAAGAAGCCTTGGGTGTCGTTCCTATGTCAGGTCTTTGCTGCTGATTTCGACCTAGGACCCTCTATTTATAGTTTTAGAAAATAAGAGGCCGCGTCGTACGCATTAAGAATCCGCGGCGCGCGTATAAGTTTATTCCTGTTTTTCGGCATTTGAATTCTTCTCACCGCCTCAATCATGACTCAGCGCGTCGCGCCCTTGTAGATTTCTGCGGCGCGCGTGCTTATTCGACTCTTTTGTCTTTTTCTCCAAACTTCTTCCATTTTGTACGCATTTAGCCACTGTTTACATCTTTTCTTTCCAAACAAGCACTGACACTAAAAGTGAGAATACCACAGCATATATGATATAAATTCACCAAGAATAGGGCTCAATAACGACTAAAATACTTGCTATTACTAGGCGTCGTCATTTATCAGACATAACATCGCCTCTGGTTACAATGATTCTTACCGGTGGACATAAGAAACTTTTCCACAGCTTGACATCTTTCATTTTGATATAGTGTTAAAATCTATATTTCCATTCGGTAAATCCTTCAGCTTTGATTAAACGAGGAATACGGGTAACGGTACCCATAACGGAATCGAGATCGTTATTTACGTTTGAAATAGCAGGATCCATCGGGAATAATTTTTGAAAAGGCTTCGAAAAATTAAATCAAAAAATTTAAATCGCAAAAATTTAAATGCGACTAGAGCGAACGAGTCAAAAGCACCGAACAATCTATCACCGAACAGTTTGGAACGAGAAATAATTAAAACCGAGCAACTCAGCTGGACCGAACAATAAAGAAACCGAGCAACCACAAGAACCGATCAACAAGTAAAACCGAGCAACCACAAGAACCGATCAACAAGTAAAACCGAGCAACCACCAAACAACTAGCCGAGCAATAAACCACCGATCAACCATGAACCGATCAATACCGAACAAAGAAAACCCTAAAGACACCGATCAACTTCAAATTGGGCCAACCGAACAACAATCTAATCGGACCGAACAACTCAAAGAAACCCTAGACTCAAGGCACCGCCACCGAACAACCAAAAAAAAACCCTAGTCTGATTAAGCTGCCGCCGAACAACACTAGGAAACCCTAATTGCAACTTATCCACCGCCAAACAACCTCTAATAGCGTGATCGAGTAACCCAAAACTTGCACAAACGGATCCGTAACATGACACGCCTAGGTCGTCGTGTGGTCAAAAATAGTAAAATACCTCACTCTCACTAGTACAGTGGTAGTCAGGGTCGATCCACAGGAGTTACGTGGTCAATGTAGGCAACAGATTACCAATTGTAGTGTCACTCTACAACCAGAGGATCTAGTTTCTAACTTTACCGAAAACAGTCCAAAATCGTAAAATCCAACAAATCTCAATTCAAGCATAAACTTAAACTAAACTCAAAACCAAAACTTAACCTAATTACCTACTGAAATCAGAAATGCAATTCAGAAATAGAAGTAATCAATATCAAACCAAACAATCAAATATCCAACACATTCCAAAACACCGAATCATGAAATAAATTAATGCAAAAAGAGCAATTAAACACAACCGGATGATTACTTGTATAAAAACTAGTGATCTAAACTTGTTCAAAACACGAAACATAAAATTTCAGAAACTTAAACCTAATGCAAATTGTTGTCACACCCAATAACACTAGCCAAGCTACTAAAAACTACTAAACTACTTGAAAATTAAATGAGAAAACAATAAATACCACCTATGGTCGACTGAAAACTGAAACTTGGAATCAAAGAAGCCTTGGGTGTCGTTCCTATGTCAGGTCTTTGCTGCTGATTTCGACCTAGAACCCTCTATTTATAGTTTTAGAAAATAAGAGGCCGCGTCGTACGCATTAAGAATCCGCGGCGCGCGTATAAGTTTATTCCCATTTTTCGGCATTTGAATTCTTCTCACCGCCTCAATCATGACTCAGCGCGTCACGCCCTTGTAGATTTCTGCGGGGCACGTGCTTATTC